>JADNRY010000046.1:0-321782 GCA_015501585.1 Rhodocollybia butyracea | reverse complement strand
AACTGAGGACGCGTAGAACCGCTGCGGGCTCTGGGATGACGCGAGATAAGTTCTGGAGAGGAAGACATAGGTGAGATATCAGCAAGAGAAAATACAAACGGGTATTTAGGCCAAAGCCGATTCAGCTTTGACGTTGTGGCTCAACAAAGAACCAATGAGAACAGTGACAGTACGTGATTATGTGACGTAGCGGTCCGGGGCTCCCGACCCTCCTTGATAGTATCATACTTTTTGCATGGACCCTCCTTCCGATTCCGAAGTCAGAGACCTTTTACACCAGCTTCAGCACCCTGTATCCGACCTCTCAACCCTTTTATCGCTAATTGCAGCGCCTCTAGACTGCATTTCTCTTTTACCACCAATCTTCCGGCGGTACCATAGCACTTCTCTTTCATCAGGATCCATTAGGATCTCTGTTCATGTCCCTTTGTTACAACGAGCTTTGCTTCAGCATGTTCTGCCGACATGGGACTCCGAACTGAGAGAGCAAAAGTGCTTGTCTCTGCTTGATCAATATTTTTGTCCAGATCTTTTTTCCTTCGCATCTCCAGCTGCTGGAGAAGTTGCTTTATTAGCGTATTCTACCATTCTTTCGGTTCCTTTCACAAATCATTCTCTTCGTCTATTGGCTCGTCTTTCCAAAGAGTATCCCTTTGACAGGCTTCACTCTTTCATATTCTCCCAGAAAGATTCACCCGTAAAGCTGAATCGAAAATGGGAAGACTGTGTTCAGACTGTTGTAACAGTACCTGCCAAGGTTGGCAATTATTGTGGTCCGAGAAAACAAAATATTCCTAGCTTGTTAGAGCATGGAAAGTATTTCGATAATTTATCCATTCGGTGCGAAGCCTTGATAGCTGCTTCAACTCAAGGTGTGCCATTTTTTGAATCGGTGTTTGCTACAGTATGATGATTTGAGGTCCATTAGATACCTTGGGATCGATAGTTTTCCTTCTGACGAAACTCATAAGGCTGGGTGTGTTTCCTCTTCACCCACCAATTTCCGACTCGCAGCCCTCGTTTTTTCGTGCAGTTCTTCCTGAACTACGAGCAAAAGTCACTCGAGATGATGGAGAATCATATTTCAAACCATGGTCGCATATCTTTCGAGGATTTGAATCGTCTTTCGCGTTACAGCATGTCTTGACGTCGCTCTTTGCTTGCTTGCAAACTCCAGAATCTGTAACCGACGATTCGCCTAGAATAAATGCGTCTGTAAAGCGTGAAGGTTTACTTTTGAGTAAACTTTGCCCGCTAAAGGCAGATGATGTTGAACTTTGGCCATCTATTTCCGCGGTCATGTTAAGTCGTGAGTGGAACGAAAGCCTCAGTCGTATCTTCGTGTGTGCGGTTGTAAAATGTGATAACTCGAGCAAAGGTTGATTTTATAATAAACATCTGTCTATGGTCTCCTGATTTTCCGTCTAGTGCTTAACCTTCTCCTAAATGATGCGGTCTCGCTTTGGTCCAGTCCAGATCACATAAAACATTCCCTTGTCTCCAGACACCGCTGTAATTTTCTTTTCTTGATTCTCTCGTTTCAGCACTCATCTGTCCTTCTAGACCTGACGGCTCTCGTGCTCCTAGCCGTGTCTTTTTTTCCTCCGTCATCTCCAGAGGTGGTATCGCTGGTTCTGTCTTCCGAATTCATCAGCGGAATCAGCGTATATATCAGCAGTACGGACAATTATATTCGTCATTGTGGCATGTTAGTCGCAGAAGTTGCTGCTCATCGTGCTGGGAAAAGCTTGGACTTCAAAGACTGGGAGGGAGATGATAGTGGAAAGCCATGGGCTCGAAATTTTCGAAAGTTACTTGAAAGAAATCGCGATGCCGATGCCGATTTAAGCGTTTTGGACGAAGAGTCGCAATCCCAGGAGGTACCACGAATCGCCTCCGCTCAAGAGGAAAAGTCGGAACCCAGGAAACCTGTCATTATCAACTCCAACGGATATGATTCAGACGACTCTATCACGGGATATGACTCTGTACCATCCTCTCGCTCCAGCTCACCAACTCCATCGGAGCTTGATGAGATAGAAAAAGATCCCTCTTTAAACGTTGGTCAAAAGAAGATCTCAAGGCCAGTTTATTTGGCTCAGCTGGGCTCTATGATACGCAGTATGAGCGGCACAAAAGAAAACCCCGCTGAGGAGGCGGATAAAATCGAAATAGCTCTAAATTGTGCCGAAGAACTCATTAGGAAGAAGAAGGACTATGGGACCGAGCTTGGTTTGTGACTTTCTGAATTCCATGGAGAGACTGCTCATATCCAGTAGCTGAAAACGCCATTAATCTGGCCTATGGTCTCGTCGGTCTACAAGACAACTTTGACTTGATTGGGTTCGAAACGCTGAGACAAAACGCGCTTAATGCCTTGGTCGCTTGTTCCCCTAGGAAGGCTACACCGTAGGTGATATGTTCTGCAAATCCTATGTCTCTGCTCAATTGGTGCACAGATGCATCATTGAAGAGTTTTTCAAGAATCAATATTCCACTGATCAACGATACGCAATGCTCAATGCCTTGGCCATAGGCGCACGAGAACTAGCTTCTCTACCTGTCCCGTCCACTTCCTTCCCTAGTAAACGGCTGCCTGCTCCCTTGCACCAGAAATACTTACCCTTGACGGGCCCTCTACCTCAAATTTTGAATGGCATCACCCGTCAAGCTATCGACAGGGGCAAAGAAGCCACCGAGGACAAGGTTCCAGAAATTATTCGTGAGCGTCGATTTAGGGTCCAGAAACCTCGGCCTATATCAGAGGTTGATCCCTGGAGCTCATCGTCGCGTAATAGCATGGCTCTACCGCCCAAGGAAACGACGTTCAACGAGGTCGCAGCTGAGTTTTTCATAGCACCGCTGATCAATCGTTTCTGGCTTTTCCTTCGGGATGAACGAACAAGGGAGGAGCGAACCGCATATCACGAAGGCAGGAACAAGTACCATGGTGCAGGAACTGGATTGATCCTGAATCCTCTCATCTTGTCTCAATTTTTACGCACATTGACAGTGTTGGTACACGCTTCCGAGCATGCCCCCATGTGGCGAGGATCCATAGCTCCAGATTCACTAGAGCTTGCCTTGACCCTGGGTACGAAACCCATGTCCGTCGCGGAGACTGCAGACCAACCTATGGATTCTTCTGACAGAGGAGCGAGGGAAGCTTCGGTGTTGGCGTCTGCGCTGGAACTTTCGCTTATCGTTCTTGATGGATGTATTCAGCTAGACGGCGGGAGATCCCTGAGCTTGGATCACACTGCATTATTGATGAATGTCAACGAGTGGGCTAACGTGGTTTTTTCGAAATTGGAGGATGGCATAAAGCTAAGTGGCGGAGGAGGAGAGGAAGGAGTAAACCTCAGACGAGCTGCCTCCGGAGTCATCTTGAAGGTCGACGAGATAGTGTCGAAATACCGTAGATCCATGATCGATACATGGCAATAAAAAGTGGGAGTTTGCGCAATGCCGAGTCAGTAATTAAAACTACACGGCCAAACCCTCCCTTGCGGCTCGGGCTGAAAGGGTCCGGACGTACCGGGTCTAAATATGATTTTGTACTAAGGCCCAAAAATTTGAACTCTAGCTTCAAATGGCTGGATAATGCTTAGGATATATTTTTTTGGTACTGCTATCCATCTGAACTGCCCAATGCACTCAGCACTACATTTAAGTCGCGTGATATGTTGATTTTACGAAGTTTTACGACTCAAGTCATGAAGTTGCGCGTGATGTGATTGTTGATTCCTCTTTTCTCTCAACGTCCATGAGCTCCACGTCAAAACTCAGCAAGACTGCGAGGACAGACTTGAACAAGCTTCAAGAATAACACAACGTTGTTAGCAAACTACAGCTCAAGTGCTTTCAATACTCTTCAACCCAACTCGAGTCTTTCCTCGCTGTGCCTCAAATTAGAGACCATGCCCTTCAAGAAGGCTGAACGAGCCTCGGCCTTCAACACAAGACCCTACGTTTAAACTCGTGGCCCAAATTTCTGCGTAAAGCTACCCTGGAGAACTGACGCCTCAAGATGTTCATTATTCAAGCTTCGATGTTTTCTCATACGTGGTTTGTTGTTCTTTTTTACTTGTTTTTTGGCCTTAGGAGCACATCAGCTCATAGTTGCTCAATAGATGAACGGTTGGTGCATGCGTGTGTACCGAACATAGGTGCCGTTTGGAATATGTCAATACGTAGTCGCAACATGTATAGTATACTGTTATATAGAATTTAAAGCATTTATGAAAACAAATAGTACTATTAGGGAGAAATCGGGAGAACGGGGAGAGCCGTGAGGCAGTGCGTCCTTTGCACCGCGCTCAATTGATCCTCAGCACAACTGCTTTGCACATGAGCGCGATACTTACTAGTCCATATATTACACGTACCACGTGACGCTGGTGACGGTTGATGCGAAAACCGTGGTCTTGTTGCGTCTTACGCTTCATGTTCGGCTTTCGGCCAGTGCGATCTTCCTCTCCAGCAAAGTCCATCGCTCATCCTCAGCAGCGCCTACAGCTGTCAACAAATCAAGGCGATGTTTCTCGGTCTTCGACATTTTCAACAGTTCCGGAACTTGCAGGGCTAGCTGCTGAAGATGTTCAACTCATAGATGAAATCATTGAGCGGGCTGGTCCAACGGCAACAACATTCCTCACGATATTCAAAGCCTATAACGATATCCTTCTGGAGCGCGGCCTGGACCCTCATGAGGTCGTTTATTATGGAAAACTTTTGAAACTGGGCACGTTGAAGGGAAGCAGCTGGAAAGAGAAGTGGGACGCGATTAAACATCAAAATGGCTACAGAACGGAACTCCAGAGTGCTGTTGTGAAATCTACGGCTACTTTTATCCCGAAGAAGCAGCCAAGTCAACCTGGTATCGTCGTGAATTCTCGCCCAGGCCCTTCAATAATTACCAACGACGATCTCTTTTCGTCTTTATCCGCGCTGCACAACTCCTTGACATCCGAAACGGATGACGGCTCTGAGTTACCTGCATATCATGCATCTTCACGAAGACCTCTTGACTTAACAAATAACTCACTAGGTCTTGAAGAAGAAGAGGGTATCTCCCAATCTTTTCCTACTTTTACTGCCCAAGCTCTACCACGCAGACTTCCTCGGCCATGGGAGCCTGATATGTCAGAACACGTCGCTTCCACTCCACCTTCATATCGCGTTGTTACTCGAAACCTACCAGCCAGGTCACACTCTCCCGATCCGTTAACGAGAAAGTTCGAGCGCTTAGTGGGTATGAAACCTACCGCCTTGGTTGCCAAGCCGCCGAAAAAAAGGGATAGTGCGATTAACGAGGAAGAAGCATGGAAGAAGGTTAAAATGTTGCAAGACGAGAGAGAGGCCGATCGGTTTAGGGAAGAAAAGCTTGTCGAGCACTTTTACGATTTATGGAAGCAAGAATTCCAGTGGATCATAGTACGTCTTGGTTGTGTAGCACTGGACGCTTCTAGAGTTGATACTTCTATCTATAGACCACAAACAAGGAGGTTCTTCATGCCAGAGAACATTTTGTACTGCGAACGGTTATCCACTGCTGGCATCAACGTACAACTTCTCGTCGCGCACTGTATGAACGTGTGGATGTGTTCGCCGATAGACGTTGCCAGCGATCGTTCTTCAGTATCTGGAAACAACGGATAAAACAACGGATAAAGCAGAAGCAACAAGCTGAATGGCGTCAGGATATGCGTATGAAAATACAGATAATACGACAAAAGCGGGATAGGAGGATGGTGAAGGAAGCTTGGGTCAATTGGGAGTTTTCCCACAAGCTACTTATGGCCGAACGATACTACGATGGTCAGCTTGCTGTGCGGTACCTGCAGCACTGGAAAACAAAATTACGGGAATTTCGCGAAAGTGAAGCCATCGCCGATGTATTTCGCAATCGCATGGATAGAGTTTTTGAGTCGTACTGGGATCACTGGAGATTAACGACAGATCTGGCTCGTACTGAAAAGGTCGTAGCAGACAGAGTAGGTCTGAGAATGATAGGTGAGGCTTTGGACACTTGGAAAAAGAAAACGTACGTTCCCTCCAAATCTGTCTTTCGTACTTGACTGTGAAATTTCTGCAGCCAGGATGTACACATTGCGGACTCTTTCTATAGTCAAATTCTCTCTAAGAATACTATTAAATCTTGGGGAGCCGCGCGGGATCGGATACGAGTGCGTTTTTTTATTGTCGTTATCAAGTCCTTTGCTAAATTTCTACATAGTACCTGGACATTCGCGTCAACAAGCATCTTGGCCGACAGGACGATATTCTGCTCCGCGCAGTTATGCGGGTTTGGAAGGCGCATGAACGCGGAAAACTTCTTGAAAAAGTCAAAGCATTCCGCTTGATCAAGACGACCTGGGTAGCTTGGAATGTTCATGTACATAATCAGCGAAAACTTGAAGGTCCTCGCAGCTTATTCATTTGCTTAGCATTCTTATCTGACTTGATTACACTACAGACCAAGCCCTTCATTTCTCGACACGTCTCAACTCAAGCAGTGCTAGGCTCGCGATGTTCTCATGGCGTCAAGCGATAACTACCCACCAAAACATAAAGTTGATCGCAATTCATCATCACTCTTCCCAAGTTCTCCGTTGTGCACTTCTTCGATGGCGATTACAGCTCCATCACCAGCTCAAAATGGCCAAAAAAGCTAGACGCTTGGTCCTTGAAAAATCTTGGATGGCTTTGACTAAATCTTGGGATGCATGGAAAAACAATTATCGAGAGCGACTAGCAGATAGAAAGATGCCATTCTTTGAGCAGGCAAAGGCCAAGAAAATATTCAATGGTAATATTCTCAAAGGTTGTAAAGATCAAGCTTGACTAGTTTTTCTCAGCGTGGTCACAGCGAACTCGGAAATTGCTGCAACAGCGTTTGGCCGATGAAATCATTCAAGAACAAGTTCGTAAAGTTAGTGTTCACATTTCGTGACGTGAACCACCGCTCATATTTTTGTTCAGAGAATCTTGAGCACTATGTTGACCCATTGGACCAATCGTGTCATCGAAATCAAAGTGGAAGAGCTCGAAGTAACACAGCGTAACGAGGCAGCTCTTTTAATGTGAATTTTCCGTCCGAACTCCAGAGTGAATTGTCACCAACCCATCCTTTTTTTAGAACGGCGTTCAAGAAGTGGAAGCGAATCCGCGTTCGCCATGTCGAAGAGCTGGCTCTTATGCAGAGTTATCAGGATATCAAAAGGGAAGGTGACTCTTTCTAGATTCGAAATGTTAAAGAACATAGCTGATAGGTTCATAGAAAACGTGCGTAGGATTTTCAACACATGGCTCACTGCTACTCGCACTACTCGCAATCGTCGTGCCATCCTGCGAGAGAAGGAAGAAGAAATCAAGCAAATGACGGTCGCAGTGGCTTGGGACCGGTGGCGCGAACAATTCCAAGAAGTGCAGCTACGGCCGAAGGTAGGTTCCGCACTAGAATTTTCGGATAAACACTTATGATGTCTGCAACATAGGAACATCAATTTTTGCTTCAGAACAAGGAGGCCCACAAATATCGTGCTTTTGCGACATGGTTTTCCAAAACTCAGGTAACCCAACTTGTGTTTTCCGTACAACGCAGGCTAATATTTTGTTCCTTAGTCTCTTCCTGCTATCCATTTCGATTCCAAACGCATAAAAGCCAAGTCCTGGAAAGTATGGATGAGAGCTATGCCTCGTGCCTTACAGTCGAAAACCGCGAGGGAAGTTAACAAAGTAACTGTGCTCAGTGAGTATCAGTTCTCTGATGTACGATAGCTCATTGAAATTTGAATAGAAAAATCCCTCGCAAGATGGTTGCAAGTCTATCGAACCAAGCTTTCGCTCAAGGCAGTCGCGTGAGTAGACTTCTTCATGGATATTCTTCCTTGGCTCAACTGCCTGTGTAGTCGTGCAAGATATTTCCCTGCCCCCAGTGCACCTTCGAGACTTGCCGTCGTCTCTCGACCTATTATCCCCCTGCTGTCATATGCTCCTCGAAATCATGCTTCTCGCACAAATTTTCCTCGTCGGGCAATACGATCTGACAGCCCTGATGAAGAGGAGGCTGCCCTCAATGAACCCTCATCTATTTCCAGATTTGCTAGTCTTGAAACTCGTATCGCAGCCCCGGTTCCTACGAAAGCCAGATCAGAAGCCAGTCCTACTCGTACGCTCATTTCTGCGCCCATAACTCGGGCTTCCAGCCCCGCCCGCTCAACGAAATCTGTGGTTCCTACACCGTGGTATTTGAGAAGTCATAGTCCAGTTATGTCACCGGTGCCAAGTTCAGTTGACGCTCTCGAAGAGCGGAGCAGTCTGTGGCAAGATCTTCGAGACCTGCGGAAGTTGTCTGGACCTTCGTCGGAGAGATCGCGTCCTTCGAGAAAGCCTCTATGATTTAAAACTATATTTATTACTATATTTATGATATCGCACTGCTGATTTTGTATGATACCCTGTGCCATGATACCAACCTTTCGTTTGTCTGTATGTATGTATCATCAACTGAAGTCAATAGGATGTAGATATTCACCTACATTAGGAATTGCGATAGTATTGCCACCCAACCCAGTTTGCAATCACAAAATACGCTCCGGTGGGTATTATGAGTAGCACAAAGTATTTGTAGTGCGTGTCTTTAGCTAGTGCATCGAGTGCCTAGATATGTCTTGTAAAAAAACAGCGAATACCGAAATGTAAAAGCGCTCACTATATTGCCAGAGTATGGGAGGAAAGCACTAAACAGAATGGCATAGCTTGCAATAAGGAAGAATACTGCTGTTCCGGCGATAATTCCATGGCCAAGGTTCAGTGAACTCATGAAGCAGCAAGTAGCATAGTGGTATGCAAGCAAAAACGCGCGCTTACTCGGGCCGATATTGTACCTCGCAACTACTTAAGTTGGTAACGAGGACTGCTTTCCTTCCAACTTCCATGTCTTCTAATTTCAATTCTCAAAACGAGCACGATGTTCAATCCGGGTAAGACTGTTTGCGAATACTACGTCGTTCTGCTCACTGATAAATAGCTTACACTATCGAAATTATAGCTCAAATCAAGCCAAGGCAGAAATACCAGCATCCTCGGAACCTTCTACCACGTCGAATGCAGAAACAACGTCCGGGAATGTAGAGGAACAAACTCTCCCAGTTATATCGCCCCTACTCCCACAAATTGGTTCAGACGCCGATTTTGGTCTTGATCTTGATTCCATTATCTCTGCGGGTGATCCAGAGTGCGTTCTTTCATTGATTACTACTTGACGATTTTTAAACTTTCGTTATACCGCTCCAGGTTGGCTAGAGTGAATAAACGCGCGTCCAATGTCCAAAAGCTCGCGCAGGAGAACGAAAAGCTTAAGGCGGAGCTAAAGGCAATGACGGACAGGGTAGAGGCAGCAGAAAGGAGAAGGCAAGAACTAGACCGGAAGCGACAGGCCATGAAGGAACCTCCCTCGGAATAATTAACTAGGACAATGTATATTTGTAGCAATCAGGAATCAGGAATCGAGCTATGCCACGTGATCTGTTAAGCTCATGACGAGCTCAGGCCTTGAATTTTGAAACGCTCTTGCTTTGTACTTTCATCGTCTCCATATTTTCTCCTCTCGTCAATAGTTTTAATCATGTCAAACCCGAACCGTAGGCCCTCTGACCGTAGAGGCTCGTCCTTTTCTCGTCGAGACTCTATCGACCCGAGGAAACTCGTACCCATGGACAAGTAATGTCTGATCATCCAAGCCATCGGGCTTCACTGCTCAATTTCCTTTGACCTATAGAATGACCCATATATCCGGTACTGATGACTTCAACGTTGTCTTTGTTGGAGCTGGCAATATCATGTTTGGTCAGTGCCTTATCGATCTCACTCCGCTCATACATACATCCTTCTAACTATATCTCATAGGCTCGGATGAGGGTCCTTGGAACCACTCTTTCCGTTTTGAACAGTACGCCGCTGTTCATGACGGTTGAATATGATAGTTAAACAGTTCATTTCAGCAAACTCGGTCGTCGTTTGAAAGTCATCGCGCTTATTGATCCTGCCACCGAACGCGCCAAAGAGGTCCTCAGGAAGAAATGCGACTCTTTCGTTATTTCTGCCTACGAAAATACTCGCGTTTACAAAAACTTTGACGAATTTCACAAAAACCTTCCCAAGAGTCTCCGTCCCCGCGCGTTCGTGGTCGGAAGTCCCCCAATGTTCCGTGGAACTCTTCAGTCTGGTAGGGACATTGAAACGTTGATTCTCAAACACTATCCTGGCGTTGCCCTCTTCATCGAGAAACCCATTGCTACCGGCCCTGTTGAAGAGATTGAAGAGGGCTTCAAAATCGCGAAGCAAATCGAAGACACCAAAACTATTTGCTCGATCGGGTAAGAACCGACTCATCCGACCATTTGTCCTCATAGTTGACACGTTTCATGCCCTTAGATACATGCTTCGTTATCTGAAAGCAGTTCAAATGATGAAACATATCATTGAAGAAAATAACCTAACCGTGATGACCACTATCGCTCGCTACGCGTGTGCCTACGAGGCCATCGCTAAGCCTGACTGGTGGGACAAATCAAAGAGGTATGTTTTCTTACGAGTCAATGTCTCATGGGATTTAGAATGTTTTACCAGTGCTGGCCCTGTCATCGAGCAAGGGACACACTTCTGCGATTTATCTCGCTACTTTGGGGGAGAGGTTGATATCGACACCGTAATGGCCCATTCTCTTGAATGGAACGAAAATGCCGGCCAGCTCTCTGCCATGAAAGTGGACGAAAGCAAGATTCCCCCCGAAAATCGCATTCCCCGTGTGACCTCTGCTACGTGGTCCGTCTTTTTCAAAACTGCGATGTTCGATCGTATCGGAATTTGACAAATGATTGTTCAGGAAATATGACAGTGGTGCTGTTGGAACTTTTACGCACGTCGTTGCACTGCAAGGCACCAACTACAGTTGCGAATTGGAGGTGTATGCTGACGGATACTGCCTCAGGTTTTTCAATCCTTTTTTCCTTTGACACTACGACTTAGAACTTTTTTCCAGGCTCGTGGACCCTTACGTCCAGCCCGTTTTATACGTCCGTAAACCCGGTGATGACCACGAACAAACTTACCGGTTCAACAACGATGACCCCTTCTTCTCGGAGGTCTCAAACTTGATTGACGTCATTGAAGACATCGAGGAAGACCCCGAAGCCGCGTGCATTCTTTCTACCTACGAAGGTCGTTTGTTCGTCCCACTATTCCCATTAGATTCTGATAGTTTTTGTTTTAGATGCCGTGAAGACCTACCAATTGACTTGGGCTATTCGTCAGGCAAGTGAAAGATCTCGAGCTGCCAAGCTCAAGAAAGCTGCGGTTTAAGTTGGAAAACAACAGATGTGCCACTAAGATCGATTAAATAACCCTTGTACCATTAGTGTTTGTTAAAGTACATCATAGACGTCCTTCTGATTCATATCTCAGCCAAATTTAAGCAAGCCAGATGCATGGTTATGTATCTGATTTGGATTTCTTGTCTGCGTGTTCGGCCTCGTCATTACATAGCTTGCGTTTCCGCTCTGCCCTTGCTTTCTCTCGCTTCGCCAATTTGTCCCATTCTTCTTGGAGGTGACTTTTTAGTGTCGGGATATTCTTCATTGGCGCCTCGCAGTTCCAACAGATCAAATCTTCTTTCAACAGCTTTTCATAAGCATGTGTGTCCAATTTAGACATCTAACATTAACAGTTAGCATTCGGGTTTCCCATCCCAGCTATAGAACAAACCCACTTCATCGTAGTATGAAGGTGCAGCATCAAACCAAGAGAGTACATCATCAATGTGGAGAAAGAAGCCCAATTTTGGATGAAAAGAGTTGTAATGCTTCTTGTTTTTCAGACGTTCGGAGCAAAGATCAGAGGAAATGACGTGAAGGTGAAGGTGGCTAAAAACGTCAACTTCAACCAACAAATACACAAGAAACTAAGAGATACACGAACTGCATCGAAGGAGCTCCATGAAAGCCAATCCAAACGGGCCTTAACCGTAGAAATAAGTGTGGTTTCCAGGGTTTGAACGCTAATAGACACCTACCATATGAACCCATAGCGTTTCTGCATCTCCTGTTCAATTTCCTGTTTGACTTTATTCGCATCTTCATGAAGCGCGTTTATCATTTTTTCTAGCCCTTTCTTTACCGTGCGCTAGAAGTGTTTTGAGACTTTCTAGATCCTCTATGGTCAAATCGGATTCTTGTACGCGAGGGAGAACAAGAAAATGAAACATTGATTTGGGATAGGCATCGTAGATAGTCAGGGATTGAGGAGAACTAGAGAAGAGAATAGAGGATGGTAAGAGCGATGGTGATTTTTTAGCATAGTTTCGAAGGATGAACAAATTTGACATCAAGAGTTGTTAACAGGGCGCTTAATTTCCCCGCCAACACAAAAGCTGACACATCAGAATGTCTGACCCAAAAAAGACTCCATAGGTTTGTTACACTCAAGCAGAGATTATTTCTCATTTCTCGTCCTGTGAGTATTCATTCCTTTATCCCCGACTCTGACCGAAGGGAAGAGAGGGTGTTGTAATGTGCGATCGAACAAAAAAATCGTGCGAAAATTTGCGATAAGGAGATAATTTCTCATCACGTTATTTAAAGCTCGACTGGTGACGCCATGATCACAAGTTGACATCTCTATATTGCTACTGTAGGGCTTGGTGATTTTGCGTTGATATTTTCTCGCTCGACGACCACGTCTAAGCTGAGCCTGTTGAAGAAATGAATAATTTTGCTTTACTGTTTCAATC
Source organism: Rhodocollybia butyracea (assembly GCA_015501585.1). Lineage (NCBI taxonomy): Eukaryota > Fungi > Basidiomycota > Agaricomycetes > Agaricales > Omphalotaceae > Rhodocollybia > Rhodocollybia butyracea. The sequence continues at coordinate 308,989 of JADNRY010000046.1, read as the reverse complement.
GTTACGATGTACAATTCCCATTTGGGCACAACCTGTGTCGTCGAACTTGCACTGACAGCAAGAAATTTATAAGGTCGGTTTTCATCATTTAATGTACTTCGTGATCAAAATACATTGATTCTACTGACTTGACGTACTTCAAGTGAATATTTCTACTTCGTATATGTACATAACCCTCTGTCTTGCCCTCCAATTGCCCTCTGTGTTGCTGCTGTTCTGTACTTGAGGTCACACCTTGCTCCTTCATCTTACATTATTTGCTGTTACTCTAGTACTTACATACTCTTACTTCTACTATTGACTATGCATAACTAATCGTTAACTTTCGTTAATTATCACTAGCACTTGATTGACTTCGTTTGAGTGCAGATAAATGATCTGATCCGACGGCAAAAACACGAACGCCAATGGGACCGCGCCGGTTCTTCCTTCCTTCCTTCCTTCCAAAGTCAACGTCGCGCCGCATGTACAAGTGAGCAAATGCCCAGTATCGCAGTATGGAAAAGCATTTGAGCCATCCGAGTGATGGAAAGGAAATGAAAAACCGACGCGGTCCCATTTAGGAATAGTCGGTGTTTCTTCAACGACGGCGCTATCTTGCTGCCCGGAGAACAAATCGCGCGAGCATGTGCCAATCATGTGCTCCGGCACTTGTTGGATCAAAATTTAGTATCTACAGATCTCTGCCTTTCGGTATCTAATGGCATCTAATAGCATCTAATGCACACCTAGTCGGAGTCAAAAGAGTATTACATGCTTTTGGATGCCTACAATGCCAACAAAGTACACAAACAAAGTACATTTTCTGATGTAAAGTAGGATGTACCCGAACACCGAAGTACGATCAATAGGCCTCTTTAAACGATGAAAACCGACGTCATAGAAATTGCCAGTATCTGTTTACTAGATGCACCGTTTATGTGCATTATTGTTACTACTGGTTTGCCGCAGAACTCAGATTTGTTTAAGAATGTGGTTTCTACTTATCGAAGTGAGTTCGGGAATCAGTTACTTATTGATGAATGCAGTACCTGCTGTACCTCCCTCTATTGATCTCATGCTCTTACCATTCGCAAAGCTACGCAGGAAAATAAGATTCAAATTGAACTAGCTCAAAACACTTGTCTGTTTGAGGAAACGAGGAAGAACGTTTGAAACAGGTCAGTCGTAATTCTACAGATGCCCGGGCCGCAGCTCGAAACAACGATCGACTTAATCGCCTCGCTGCTCTATACTCAAAATGCAACACAGTTTCCAAACTTGATGCCAACCTTCCTCACCCTAAGTACGCTTCCTTTGACAACGACCGAGAAAAGCACAACCTCGCGTGCCCTCGCTGTCCCCAACAATGACACCCCTGGGGCTGGTCCTTCCATTCTGAAGTCCTCTCCTCTGAAACGCACCTCCACAGACTCCACGGCGGCTCCCACAGCGTCCGATACACGCCACTCCCGCTGAGAATCCCGACGAGGTCAGGAGATTAACGCGCAACAACACTCGGTCGTCGAAAGCCATTGTAGACACCAAGGGAAAGAGTAAAACGACAAATTCGTTCCTTACTATCAATTACTTAAAAACTCATTTCTCTCTTCCAAATTCACCTGCATTTTCATTAACCATGTCTACCTTACTCTGAATGCGCTAGCCTGAGTCGGGGATTGCCGCACCAGCGGCGCTAACGATTTTTATTTCCATGGAAAGAGAAAGCTAAGAGTAAGTATGTCATTCTCATCGTTCACCTGATTCTCGTCGTCATAGCTTTATCACTCCAACACCCCATGCAAAAGCTTCACTGCTCTGTGCGCGCTTCCCCACGAGCTCTGAAACCCCGATCCCGAGTGTCCATAGTTGTGAATAAGTGGAACAGGTTTCGTCTTTGACTCTGTGGAATCGAAAGCTACGTTGATATCGACCAACTCAGTCTCCAAACGAATCCCACCATGTCGTGCAGGTCGGAGACCACATCCTTCTTCAAGGATGATTGATTTGATTCTTTCAAGGGCAGTCTCTTGAGAGTCAGCTTCCGAGTGCGGAATGAGTTCAGGACAAAAATTGAGTCCTCTTGTGAGAATGTCCAGTGTCGTCTCAGGGCGCGGAGTAGGGTGGTAGTCGTTGGGTTCTTTGATTCCGCCTAAGATTAACTGTACTGAGATTAGAATAAATAGATCTGGATCACTGTTGGTACTTACATCCCCACTCCTTCTAGGAATAATATAAGTCCACAGACCTTCCTTGTTGCTGACTGTCCTACCAAATTTCACCCAAGGGGCACGGAGTAGCACCGTCTGACCTCGAAGCGGGTAGACATTCGAGTCCTCGACACCACCCAGTGTAAGTGCACCAAGGCCGGTGCAATTGAGTATCGCATCTATCTGCGCACCAATTTGGGTCTCTACATCGCGTACATGCTCTAACCGTCCCCGGACAACTTTGCCTCCTGCTTTCTCGAAACGAGAAAAAAGATATCGGAGATAAGCAGGTGTGTCAATGGTGAATGTAGTAAACGAAACGCCGGAGCGGATGCCCTGAGATTTAAGTTCAGGAGTCATGGCCGCTGATGGGAGGACATGGAACTAACAGAATCAATGAGTATGTAGTAGACGTGTAAAAGTAAACAAAGGCAACTTGCATCTGGATACCAACTCAAGTGATGTGCCTTGCCTTCTGGTATCTCTTCCTGATAATACTCAACCTGTTTTAATCTCATGAAGCAATGTTCTGCCTCACTATCTGGAGCAGAGAGATCCCACATGATACGGAATGTTTCCTTATCGATGCTGAGCTGATCAGGGTGCTCTGAAGCGTTCGACGAAGAATTGGCGTCCGGAGCAGAATGACCAGCTCCAGTAGCATGCGAAACGTGGTGCGCTCCTGCCCAGTGACTGGTATAATCAATGGATTTGGGATCCGTGGGGAGGTGAGAGGCAAAAACAGTGACTGCGTATTCCAATCGTGAGCTGGATTTCTCGATAATAGAGATGCCAGTAGTTAGTCCGATTACACCTACTCTGGATCCATGGATAAATGCTAATCAAAAGGTGAGGATTAACTTGCCAGCTCCCAAAACCACAACTTGCTTGTGTTCTGTAGTCATCGTGCTGTGAGAAAACACTGTTTCCGATAAGCGCTTTCCCTCATAAGTATGTCAGATATTCAAAAGGTAGTAGTAGTAGTAGTAAATTACGCGGCTCCGCCATCCAGCGGGGTCCCACGAGGGAACAGCCGGACAAGTATGTTAGATATTCAAGGGTTCAACCTTTGAATATTTCAACGCGTGTACATGATTACCTATTCTATCATGAATGCGACGAATTAGATACAAACACCCCACTTAGGTCCACAGAATATTGATTTTTCGCCATCCCTTCGGCTCTTCCTGGGTCGGTTCTGGGTTTTGTTTGGCTATTTCTAGATAATATCTGATGGGCATCTCGTCCAGAGTGACAATTTTTGTCTTTTTGGTAAACTTGTAGCCGAAATACAGGATGAGGATGAGGGGAATGTTGAAGTAGTGACCAAAGAAGGTTTGCGTGTCCCATTTTCCGTGAATGAATACGACATACCCACCGGTCAAAAGTACAAGCCCAAATCCAATAAGAGAGAACCATGCAGCATATGGTTGGAAAGGTGCAGACCATGGCATCTCATTACGTTCAATCCCCTGCCGTTTGCAAGCGTAGTAGAGGCGCAAGTAAGTGAGGCAAATGGTCATCCAAGTAATGATCGCGGCAGCGCCCACAAGTTCTTGGAGCCACTCAAAGACGACCGAAGCCGATTCTTGTAGGGTCATGTATGCGAGGGCAATGAAGACACTTATGAAAGAGATGGAAACCCACGGGACACCGAAGCGGTTAGTGCGAAGAAAGATTTTTGGGGCTTGCCCTTCGCGTGCGAGACCGTAAAGTGCCCTTGACCCGGCCTACAATTACATCTGTCAAACGGTGGGTAGTTTAGAGCCAGACTCCACTCACCAACATTGAGGAGTTTCCTGAAGACCACGCACTAGTCAAGACAACGGCATTAACAATGTGGGGAACGACCTTGATTCCAGCTAGATTGGCAGCAATTACGAAAGGACTTTGGCTAGCATTGCCCGAGCTATTGAGAAGAAGAGGGCTGTCTGATGGGACAATCATCGAGACGAGGAAGATCGAGATAACGTAGAAGAGTAAAACTCTAAAAAAGATCCGTTTCGCGGCCTTGGGAATGTTGGTACGAGGGTTCTTAGTCTCGGCAGCAGCAACAGCGATAAGCTCGATTCCAGAGTATGCATAGACGGCATTAGAGAAAGTTGTCCAGAATCCCAAGAACTTGCCAAAAGACCCGGGAATATTCAAGAATTGGACGAAAGGACCCTTTCAACTCCGTGGTCAGATTGGGCGCCTCGAAAAAGAAAAAAAAAAGTGCAACTAACGGGATCCCTCCAGTATTGGAAGCCAAGACGATGCTGTCCAGCGACACCTCCTAAATCAATACAGAGGCCCTTTTTGAAAGCAGATTATTCGAGGTCAAATATAACAACGGGAAAACTGCAAACTGACCATGATGATTAAACCAACAATAAGCATAATCTTCAAAATTGCCAAACTGAATTCCACCTCTCCGTACAGCCTGACGAAGAATATGCTCGTGCCAATGACAAGCAGACCCATGACAGTGATCCAGACACCGTTGGAAACCGAAGTTGTCCAGAACGATATCAGTACAGCCGCGGCAGTCATCTCAGCTGGGATCGACACACAGTTCGCATATACAGTGTTCCAGCCGATCGCAAACGATAAGGCGGGGTCGACGAAGCATGCGGCATAACGAACAAACGAACCCGTGAGTGGTACTAATGCAGCGAGCTCGGCAATAGATAGGACAACGCCAGAGACGAGGATACCAGTGAAAAGATATCCAAGAACAGCACCAAGAGGCCCAGCGCACGCGAGAGCAGTACCTGATCCTAGAAAAAGACCCTGAACGATTATCCTAAAGCTTGGTAAAAACAAATCTCAAAAGATGAATAGACGCTAACCGTTCCTATAGTCCCAGCAAGAGCAATCATCTGAATATGTCTCTGTTGCAAACCACGTCTAAAAGAGAGCGCGTCAATGCTATCATAGAGGTTTCAGCTATGAAAGACCGACGTTAATTCCTTTTCTTCCTCAAAAACTTGCTCATCTTCGGTTGATCCAGCAAGGTGGCCGGAGCCGGACTCTGCGTCAACATTCACATTCTTGTCCTCTTTCTCGTTGAGTGACATGGTGAGTGTTTTAGTTGATGAGAGGGGGGGAGGAGAGGAAAGACGACGGTGAAGTACATGCCCAGTCATTTTAAAAGTAGCTGTCCCTTGAACTGCTCAAAGTCGAAATACAAATTCAATACGTGCCAGTGGCTGGAAGCTACGGAGGGTCATGCGAACGTTTTTTCGTTAAGGATGTCGCAATCTGTCCCGAGAAACGAACCAACGTACTCGAGTCGGGACTCGCGAGCCTGAAGAGCTAGAGACCCTGGGTGCACACGGAAGCTGATGTGTTATCAATAAGCCGTGAACAGCGAGCACGTCGATATTAACGCTGATGGCAGAGAGGAGTAAGTACGGTTGCCAACCAGACTCAAGTTAACAATTTATATCAAAAGGTTACACCCATTGGCACGATCGCTTCCGCTAATATACAAAATGCCATATACTAGCTGTGCCTGTATTAGGTTATTAGCGCCCATTTCGCGTCGCGTCGAATGCAGGCCATTGTGAATTCTTAGCTTTGGCGAAGCAATATTGTAGTGTGGCACATTCATGGTCGGTGAATATCAAGGCTGATAGTGGTGGAGGATATGCTGTTGCTCGGTCGTTCCATTACTTACGTACGTACGTAGCACATACGTTAGCTAGATCAGCGACAGCCTCTTGTTGTCCCGACTGAAGTATATCATTTAGTTAGACTACATACATACAATATAAGTTCGATATGCCCGTGAATATTACAAATTATAGGTAGTGCTTACGAAAACTAAAAGTTTCTAATGTTACCACTGTACTATGACACCAAGACCATCAAGACCTCCCAGTTTTCAATAAGTCCCTCAGATATTCACTGAGCACTGGAACGCCCGTTTGCTTCGTGTTTGCAGTCGAGAATGTTGAAGAGAGCTGACTGGCTTCACCGGAATCTCCAGACGAGTGAGGTGCAGTTCCCCGGCGACGAAGTCCCTGTTTTTTTGATAACTCCGAGTCCTGCTCCGCTTGTCGTCGATCGATATCGGCCACGAGTTGAGCAAAGGAAAGATATAACACCTCCGCTTGAGCCAGGGTTGAGTCAAGCTCGATTGTCATACTCAGTTCATTGCAGTACTGTGAAGCAAGTCGGAATTGATGAATGAACGAAAGAGAGTCAGCTTACCTTGAGAATCTCGTCAAACTAATGAAAACACAAGGTCAGCCCATTGGTGTAATAAGACCTAAACTCGAAATGCTTACTTCAACCAGATATCTCAATATTATATCTCTATGAGACTCAAGAATGGCCAGGGCAACAAACAGTACAAAGTCCTTGCTGTAATAATCTGTCCACAGAATCTCCCATAGCCTTAAAACGTCGTTGAAGGGAAACTCTCGTTTGAATGTGATTAATATCCAGCTACAAATTAGAAATAAAATTTCGAGTAAAAAAAATAAAAATAAAAACGTACCGGAAGCAGAAGAACAGATTGAGCCCATCCGTTTTTTCTACAGTTCGTTAGTTTGCAGCCATGTGGATCAAAAACGAAAACGTACCAAGATGACGATACAGTTCGGGGTCCATCACTTCAATGAGCTGTTGAAGCGTTGAAAGCTGCTTTTTCATACCACTCTGGTCTCGGAGGAAGTTTTGTTTCTGAATTTCCTTAAGTTATCATCCGCCCAGGTAACGAAATTCGACTCTACCATGCGATTCATGACCTCCGTGAAACACCAAAAAGTCATCTCTTCCTCTGCTTGCATAACGACATAGATGGGGGCGCAAAGATCCGACATGCCTTGAACATATCCTGGGCCAATAAGAACCACTTGAGACGGCAAATACATGGGAAAAATTCAAACAACAAACCTAGCTCTCGTTCATAGAGATTATAAGTAAGTAAAATCCCTCCCATCCGGTCGATATGTTCATTACTCGGAGACTGCGACCCTATATCAACCACATTCGGGGAAATAGTCGAATACCGTTGTAAACGGGCTTTCTCGTCGTCCATTTCGGAAGATTTCTCAGGAGAAGGTGAACCGCCTGGGGTGGAGAACAATGGTTGGCTACGATCTGTACGACGACAATCTACATCAATTCGGTGACGTTCCTATAAAAATAACATGATAAGTGAAGAGCTGTGAAGCTGTGAAACCTGCAACTAACGTCGATAATATCTGGTCTTTCAAAAACCTCTGGGACACCACACCACTGATCTTTGAAGTCATGGTATTGCTTCCTGTAGGGTTCCTATGAGTGCGGGAAAAGAAGGACGGTGTTAAGGACATACCTCTTCATTTCCCATTTCTTGTCTCGTTCCTCTCCGTCCACATCCCATTCCAAAACACCCAAAATAAACGGCCAGATGGTCTGCCTCAATCTACCTTGCTCAGAAACACCTCTCCTGAACACCTCTCGCCTCATCTCTTCCACGGTCACTTTTGGCCTCCCATCGGCACCAAACCAGCCTGCCCAAGTTTTTTGATCAACTGGATGCGTAGGATCTCTTGACGGTGTAGGAGTAGGCAAATTAGACGACGAATGCAACAGCTCAAATACTCCTAAAGACGAAGTCTCCTCTGTCACACTAGCAGATCCGGAAGGCCCGATAGCTTGTGACTCCCTTTTCCTAGCACGCTCTCCTTCCTCCGCCACAATCCTCGCCCATCTGGCCAAATAAACCCGTGCACTCTCAAATTCTCCGACGCCTCCCTTCTCTACCCAACTACCCCATTCCAAATCTCCATTAACATTAACAAGACTCTTGACTGGATCCGGTAAATGTGGCACGATGGGCTTCGCGAGTGGATGAGAAAGGATGTTCTGAGCTGCATGACGTGTAGCTCGTGTGATATTCGAAAAGGACTGAAGCAAAGCCATCCGAGCTTGGGAAGACGATTGCGCAGTAGACGAAACTGATCCGAGAGACCGATGGAGAACGGAGGACCGATGTGAGTAGGGATTTGGGGATAGAGTGGATGTGGGAGGGGAACTGAGTGGACGAGGTTTGCGGTGTGCAGGGACTGGAGAAAAAGAGTTTGCATAAGATGATTGGGCTAGTATGTCATCAACTGCATCATCGTCAAATATTTGTGTTGAATGTGTTTCAATGTCGGAACGTGAGGGGTCAACCAGATACAAGGAAGACTGCAGATTTGACCGCATTATATGAGCATAGGATTTCAGCCGGACAATAAAATCCTCTCCGCCCCATGAGTTTGGGGATTTGATGGGCGAAGAAAGGGAAGGCGGAGGAGGATAAGCCGTGATACTCGATTTACTGCTGGTGGCATGAGACTTTGGCGGCGGCATGGTGAAGGAACGAGATTCGTCATCGTGAAAGTAAAGTGGGGGAACAGTAGCTCCACTATAGAGGTTGATTTGTATTGATCCATCTGTGCAAATCATCAGCAAAGTCCACAAACTGAAATAAACGTAATTACGCCAGGAGGAGAATGAAGGTGGGTAAGCAAGGAGTGAATAAACTTGTGTAAGAGGAACAGAGAATGCATATGACTGCGGCCGTTGTGTAGGCAAGTCAATCAACACTACATCTAAGTCAAGTGTTGTCAGAAACAGTCGACATTGAGTGCAATATTACTGACCATCGTCCTCTTCGTCAACATCAGCCTTTTCTTCAACTTTGACAAACTTATCCCATTCTGTAGCTCCCCTTTCATTCAACAAGGTCTCTGGAATCCACGCTAAATAATACGATGGTGTTGAAGCGTCCTACAAGTGGTTGACGCATTACATATGTCATAGTTGTCTTACGACTCACCCGCTTTACAAGAGCAATAAAGCCCGGAATGTTGTCGCGAGCATATGCTGTTGGATTAACATAGACTTTTGATTTTGTGTAAACCAACCGAAACTTGTGGTCATCATCGGGCAATGTTGTTGGACGTGGAGGCTCTGTGTACTTGATTTCGACCATAGAGTTTGTCTAGAATACCGATTAAAGTTGATAAGATAAATTTGGCTGAGAACATACAGAGGAAGTGGAGATAGTACTGTCAGATGGTGAAGATTGTTCAAAGAGTTGTTCCATGGCTGCTGCGCTCAAGGCCACGACTTAATGTCATAATTCACATGCCGAATATAAGCGCTGGATGTATGAGTCATCCCAACAAGTCATCACATATCAGTCCAAGCTCCTACTCGGCTGGTTACGAACTTGCAAAAATGATTACGTTCCTCAGAATAAGAGTTCTCGTCACATCCAGATCGTATTTCGTGTGTGCAGTACAGTAGAACATGGAATAAGACAGCAGAGTAAAGAGAGATCAACGTAATGTTCTACAGATTACTTTTGGTATGACCAGACATTGCGAAGCACTAGAAATTTCTTCAGAATCAAATCAGAACGAATAATCATTCAACTCACAGCCAGCCTGGGTTGCTAGTCTATTGATTGCATCGTCGCTCTCTCCCTGAGATCGCACCTGTCCGCAGAGAGCGAAAGTTGTGGTGGTAGGCAATGCGCGGCCATTGGCATCAACGTCACAGATAGCGATTTGTACTGAAGCGTGGTCTTTGGAGGTAATTAGACGGTCTGGATAAGATGGGCATGTTAAGGAAGTGAATATTTGGAAACAGTTTTCTCTACGAACTTGTTGCCGCACATTTGCGGGGAACATAGAGATCAACGAGAACACCCTACATACAAGTTCAGCATTTCGTCCGGTTTAGGATACATAAGCATGAGTACGCACCTGGTCGTTTTCCATTGCTACTAGTCCGCTATTTTTTTCGGAGAGAACGGTGGAAGAGATGAAGAACTATATAGTATCACGTGGACAGCAGCGCCTTGGCGCTAATCATCCCAGCGCCTCACTTTCGAAAGTGCGCTTCATTGTATTCATGTGAATTGACACACGCATTATCAGACTGGAGTCTACATGAGGTGATACAAGCGGCGTACAAGCGTACTAATCGGGATACTGATGCACTCAACGCTTCCATCTCTCTAAACCTGATACTTTTTTCTTATCAAATTGACTTGCCGAGACGTTTAGAGTAACTCTTCGTAGTTTTCATTTTGCAGTGATAGTACACCATGTCTGTCAACTAAATATTACATACATATATGCTCTTAAGCAATACGAGGATCAAACTCTCTCGGAAACACCTGCCTGACGTTGACATTTATCCTCGTCGAGGCCATATAGGTTTTAAAAACAGACCAGCCTGGATCATCTGGGATATCAATCATATGAGGTGGGAAAGTATTATCGAGTATACGGGGTACACCTTGAGCTACGTGTCAGCACAATGTGCTAAGAATTTTCTCGTCTACATACCATGATATGCTCTGCGACATGCGGGTCCGGACATGATAACCACATCTCCTGACCGTAGTAGAATCGGGATTGGGTCAGTATCTCGAGTAAGCCCTCCAATCAGAAATATGGCAGCATTTCCAAGTCTGAGGAGCATCCACATCAATGTGACCCATAATGAACCTTGATAATAACGAAAGCACGTACGAGATGGAAACCAGAGGAGAAGTCGCGCAAACTTCTGAACGGTCCACGTGTGCCATCAAAGTGTCCTGCAAAACCTTTAGCTTCAGCCCATCCCAAAAAAATACCATTCACTGGGTTACCTTTGTCTGGTAAAAATTCACGATCCCAGCATCGGGTTCTTGAGGTGATATAAAAATCAGTGTGCTACATGGAAAATATCATGGGCATATACCGTAATTTTCATGCCAGTCCATCCAATCTGGACCATCTGGACCCCAATCAGCTGTATCCGACGCGAACACATCCTTCCACTCAATCGACTGAACAGCGCTTTTGCATACTTGCCGAACAGTATCATGAACAGGGATCTTCCCTTTCGAAAAATCATACTGTTTTGTCCCCCAGTGATAAAACCAGCCAATATTTGCCCATCGGAGTCGTGATAGCAAATCAGAGCAGGTGGATGGTTGCACAGTAGCTGCTGGCGGCGGTGGTAGTTTACTAACGCTGTTCAGTGATTCAAAGTTGTCTGTGTTTGCTGAAATGTTGTCTATAAGCTGTCTAGGACCAGATTCTTGCTTGAGATATTGGGCGTCTGACTCGATCGGGCGTGGATGGACTACGGTCGTGCCATCTCGTACATGGGCGTTCCATATCCCTTCAGTTGGAAGGATGTAGTGAATGTCAAGATTTGTTTCGTTGGGAGGTTTAGAGTGATCTACAAGAGACCACTTTACCAGTTCTATCTGCTTTTCCGGAGATAAAAAGGCAGGTAGCAGTACAAGTCCTAGATCAACGTGAAATTCTTGAGCGGCAGGCAGAGTGGAATACACAAACCTGGGACACTTGGAAAAGTATATCCTGGTCTTCCGGCATTCGTAGTAAATGCTCGAGTTTCTACAGCATCTGGAGTTCCTAACCAAACTCCGGCAGCTAGTTCAGCACCTCTTGTGCTGTCTAGTACAGCGAGGTCGAGGACCTTAGTCAAATCCGGTGGAGGAAATCGCGCTTTGAAGTACTTTTCTGCAGCGCGAAATGGCGTCCAGTCTTTTTCTATATTCTGATCTCTATTCCTCGTCGTCTTGAGATATTGCCTGCGAGCTTTTTTGTACGCCTTACTGGAAGAGTCAATCATAACGTTAACATTAGTATTAGCTGGGCGCTAAAAACATTCTTTGATGACGCATTCCTTCCGACAAATACCGGCTTGAACTTCAAACTTTTTCTCTTCCCATCTTTCCATCCTGGCTACTTCATATATCGTCCTATGTCGCTAATATGGCTTCCACGTCCTCCACCAGCAATTTTATCTCGCTCTTATAGTCGCTCGCAATACTTTCTCCGCACATATTCTGTACTCTTCCCTCGCTCTTCGCTCTCTCCCCGCCAAACCACTCTCCTTGTCCACTCGTCCTCTCGTCGCTTCCAGAGCAATCAGCCATCGAAATCTGGGAACTCAGACCCCCATTCTGTACCCGCCGATCCTAATACTTCTTCAGAAGTCAAACCCTCGCCTCCTTCCGCTGCTGAAACGCCCAAAGGCCCACTACTAAGTCGCGCTTGGAAAAAGGTCAAACACGAAGCGGCGCATTACTGGCATGGATCAAAACTCTTGGTTTCAGAAGTTAGGATATCCGCTCGGCTTCAATGGAAGATTTTACACGGTGAACAGTTGACTCGGCGTGAACGGAGACAGGTGTGTTCAATTCGAATGGATGTATCGAGTAACTCTCGTCTAAATCTTTAACAGTTGAGACGCACAACCCAAGACCTCTTGCGGCTGGTGCCTTTCGCCGTATTCATCATTGTACCTTTCATGGAACTGCTCCTCCCCGTCGCCCTCAAATTATTCCCCAACATGCTTCCCTCCACGTTCGAGGACAAATTCGCTGCAGTATGTAGCCTAAGAAACACACATACCTCTGGCACTTACTCATTTAAATCGCGAACAGGAAGAAAAGCAAAGGAAACTCCTCCGGTCCAGGCTCGAGATGGCGAAATTCCTTCAAGAAACGCTCCGGGAATCTCCACTTAAAGCAAATGCCCATATCATCGGCAGTGATGCGTTCAAGGCATTCTTCTTAAAGGTAAAAATACTCTTTATACCCGTATATTTCACCTTTGTTCACGCGTTTTCCGACAGGTTCGATCAACTGGAGAATCGCCTTCTGCAACGGACATCATCAACGTCGCGCGGTTATTCGACGATGATCTCACGCTGGACAATCTCTCGCGCCCTCAACTGGTCTCCATGTGCAGGTATATGGATTTGAACGCGTTCGGAACAGACAATTTCCTGCGGGGTGCCATTCGCTCGCGGTTATTACACCTGCGACGTGACGATCAGCTCATCGACTCGGAAGCCGTCGATTCCCTCTCCACGTCCGAACTCCAAGGCGCATGCCAGTCCCGTGGTATTCGCACCAGTGGCGTGTCTCCGGCGAGGCTGAGGGAAGAACTGTCTACTTGGATCAGCTTGCATCTGCATAACCGTGTCTCTGGTGTCCTTCTCATTCTCGGACGTGCGTTCAACTTTGACAGAAAGACGGGCGAGGATGGGGATGGCAAAACGAGCGTGATCAAGAGCTTGGAATCCGTGCTTAGCGGGTTGCCTGATAATCTGGTATGGAAGATTCTAATTCTATATTTCTGACGGTCCATTCTGATCGCGTATTCTCGCAGTTGAACGAAGCCGAGTTGGAAGTCGATTCTGACAAGGCTAGTTACAAGCAGAAATTGGAGGTTTTGCAACAGCAGGAAGAACTCATTGAAGATGAAGAGGAGCAGGAACAAAAGGAGGAGGATGCGCGTCGTGCCAAGAGAGAGGCAGAAGACCGGGAGGCTCAAACGGCACAATCGCTTTTGCCTGACTCTGAAGTATGTGTTACTTGATATCGAAAACTTGGCTTGAGCTGATCGTTGTTCGTTGTTGTGTTAGCTGATGCCTGAGAAGGCGGAAGAGGCAGCTGATAATGCTCGTATGACGACTGAGCAGCTCAAAGAACTGAGCGAGGCTCTTTCGATCTTATCCGCCCAGTCTAGTGTTCTCAAAGAACGAAGCGACCTCCGCGCACTTATGCAAGAGAACTTGCAAGCGGAAGAAGTACGTCAACAACTCGAGATATCATACTTTATTAATTTTTATTTCTTTTGCAGGACCCCAAGTCGCCTTCTGGGGCACTGACGAAACGTATCCGGTCGATGTTGACAAAGATTGACCAGCAACTTGAAGCGTACGATTCTCGCGTTGGTAGCTCTTTGCAGATGATCTCTCAAGACGCGCAAGGGCGTATTTCGGTGCAGGATCTTCAAAAGGCGCTGGCAGTCATCAAGCACCGACCTGATGACGAAGTTGGACAGGCTGTTATTCAGAAATTGGACGTTGATAAGGATGGGTTTGTTGAGCTGGAGCATGTCCTGGGTCTCGTAAGAGAGGAGGGTCTCGGTAAGTTAAAGTTTGTAAAGACTAATCATCCGTTAATATTGTTCTCGTACAGGAATTGTGCTCGACGATACTGTCAAGTCGTTAATCGGACAAGGAAATGAACTCAAGAATTCCAAGCCAAGGAAAGAAGATATCGTGCAGGAGGACTAGGTGCCTGAATGGAGAGACGACATGTATCGATAGTTTCATATAGAGACGTACGTACGTTACATTAGCCATACGTTGTCCAGTACAAGATAGAACTGGCTAATTCGGATGTAGATGTGTGTGAGTGAACGTGTCCGAAGAAAAATCCCATAAATTAGTGAAAATAGTGGCCGTGTTCAAAAGAATTCGAATAAAAAAACGCATAAGTATTCGATATCGATCTACGAGAAGCGCGTTTATTCTTCTGATTGGGGTGTTTTTGCGCGGGAGGGCCCTGGGGTAGGCTTGGCTCTCAAGGACTCGAGGTCGTCTGTATCCGCCGACTCGGCCCAGAAGCGACCGGCTTGGAGGCCAAGGACACCAGTGAGCGCGACGCTGCAGATGAGGTTATTCGACGCGACGTCGAAGATGGCAGAGTGCAGTTCCTGTGGCACGGCGTGTGTTGAGGGATGAGGAGGAAGATTTTTGAAGAGCGAGAATATGCCTAAGTAGAATAGATATAAGATAAGGGCTGCTTGGAAGAAGGCAGGGAAGAGGGCGTACTGGGTAGGACAGAAGACAGGTACATCCAGATGGAGGTGCAGAATAAGACTGCAAAAGAAGAATGTGAATAACCAAGTATGTGTTGAGAGGGTTGATAAGCTCACAGATGCTGCCTCCGTCAAACATCAAGTTTCCAGCTCTTCCGTCTCGCAGACTCCATAGGATTGTTGTTGCGCCTAGGAGAACGATGGCGGCTACTGTGTATTGTATTTCAGCTGGGCCATTGGCGATGATGGAGTAATACGTAGCGGCCGTCCATATGTTCTGGTCTGTCGTTGGGGATTTCCAGAGCGTCAGGGAATCAGCTATCCAATGCGTGAATAAGGACCCTGTGTATATATACAGTATTAGATATGAAATAAAAAGAAAAAGAAAAAAACATACCAAGCATAAAGCTGGTAACGCAAACGACTACAGCAGCTCTGATACCCATATTGGTTCAACACTGGGAGTCTAGCTGGGCTGGTTAAAAAAAAGGCGCCCACATGTGATTTTCACTTTGGAGTTTTTATTACGTCATTTTTCAATGCTTCTTCGCAAACGAATTTCTTCTGTGCGATTTCAACGACGCTGGGTGTCTACAACGCCGTGGTTTGTGGAGCAGGAAGCTGCGCCGTCGACGAATCCACATGCAGACCGTATATCGCGTGCTCCGCCGGTTCCTGAAGACGCGCCGAAAATTCTCAGAGAGTTGCATGCACAGTTGATCCAGTCGCCGCATCTGGAGCATTCCAAGTTGCTTGTGAGCCGGGCTGAAGGGAGGGAAATGGGACCGCCGCCGCCGTTAAGGAAGCCGCAGGGGAGACGGAAGAAAGGAGGAACGTTTGGGTTTGTATCTGCGTTTGACATTCCTGGATCGCTGTGGAATTGGACGGTGTTTGCGGAGGTGAGTAACTTGAATTTCGGTTTATTTGAATGCTCATTAGTTGGGTTGTAGGTTAAGGAAGGTACTGAAAACAAAGGTGCTATCGAGTCTGTAGTGAGGCTAGTTCGTAAATCGGTAGGCCAAGTTATTTTTTCAGATTCGACGCTAACTTTGTGTAATGCAGCTTCTTAGTGCTCAGCCTCCTTTAGAACTCCCGCCGAATTCGAAAAAACGAATGCAGAATGGATGGGCGATGATTGATGGAGGAGAGTTTGCAGTTCATGTACTTAGTAGACGAATACGGGAAAGGTATTTCAATAATAATGGGACATCCTACTATTAGTTAATCCATACTGTGACCGCTCCACCGACTGAGACCCTACGCAACTTCTGACGTATGACCAGCTTTTTTCTCGTATAAAGGTCCGATTTCCAGCCCAAATTTCCAACTTTTAAATCATGGCCGTTAACGATCGAACTCAAGGAGGCGCCGTGGGTGTAGATACATACCCAGGTGTCGCAAACCCGACGTCCGTAAGTACTACTAATCCTCAGACTGCATACATTGTAACCGTTCGATAGTCTTCAGATACTAGTAATCCTTTGGTGAACAACTTTGTGCGTTCTTATATCTTCGTACCATCAGTATCGCTCACAAGTCTCCACAGGTCGCCGACCCCACTACAGCTGAACGTGGAGCCGGTGCTGGACCCAACTTTGACGGCGATAAACAGGCTGCCCGAAACTTCAAAGAGACTGCTGGAGTAATCGAGGGCAGGCCTGGCATCATCGAGACTTCGAATATTGATCCTTTGAACCATGACCCCAATAAAGGTCAGTCCGTGTTCGATCTGGTGGTGTGTTTCGACTGAACGTTTGTTAGACGATTGGGCGAATACTAAGCAACCCCAAGCTGCGAGAACCACCGAAGGCTTTGTGTCGACTGCGACGACGAAAGTGTCAGAAGCAGCGAACAAGGCGTACGAAAAGGCGACTGGACAAAAGTAAAGATATATCGGTGTATCATCTAAAATGTATGTATAATGTACAATAGCATAATAAATTTGTTCTCTCTTGTCGACGCGCCTGGGAGTCACAATGAGTCATGGCGCGTGACGCGTTAACCCTTCCTCGTCACGTTATAAACCTGATAAGCGCCCACTCTTCAATTCACACGTCCACCATGTCAAGCAAAGCTGGAGGCCTCTACGGAGGAATCCAGTTTTCCGGTTCCACCACGCCTACGATTACTCGTCCTATACCCCTCGAAACAAAACAAGACCCAGAACCCGTTTCTGCCCCAACTCCAGCCCCAGCCCCTGCGCCCACAGAACAGGCCCAGCCCACCGAAGCTTCATCGGGAGGCAAATCCACAGCCGGTATTCATTGTTGTACCACTTGGCAATTAAGAGCTTTATTGAAATAGCCCCCTTCCATATCCTTTTCGCGAATCCTCTAAAAGGATGGTCTGCTGCACTCGCTTTCGCTCCCGTCAGGCGAAATCAGAACCAGAAAGCAAAAACTGCTGTTCCCAGGTTACCAGTCGGTGCTGCTTTTGCATCGGCTACGGTCTCTTCAACCGCCGTCGTGTTCGCACCTCCTACACTGGTAGAGCCAGAAAAATTGAACCCCGTTCCAACGCCAGACGACACACCGCAAGGCCAAGGATGGGGAAAGAAAGTCAAGCCGCCTTCCATGGTTCTTGATGAAGACGTCAACGGGTTCAAGTCCAATCAGAAGCGAAGAGTAGGCAAGGGCAAAAATAAAAAGGTGAAACCACATCTCTTCCTTCTTTCAGCCTGGTAATAAAAAAACCCTTCTAGAACCGTAACGCGCCTCCTATCATCGCTTGGGATCCCTCAGAACCCTACGAAATCCTACGTCCTAACGATTACAACGAATTCAAGGTCTGGAAACAGAAGGAACGAATCGAACGCCGCGAACGACTCGCAGAGGAACGCAGAAACGCAGACCGCAAAAGATCTCGCCATAGCGATTACTCCGACAGCGAATATTCCCTTTCCGATGATGACCGCCCGCCACGTAAAAGTGGTATGTGTCTTTTTACTTGTTGTTAGGCGGAAACTCATCATGAATGCAGGTCGCTTCAACGAGCACGATAGCTATGACCACTGGTCCCGCGCAGACGATGAGAAACGTGGAATTGGCAACAGTGAGCCTCGGGCATCAGCCCCAGCCCCAGCACAGGTCGACCGCGATCTCACCGGCGACGAGGCATACCAACGGCGGCTGCAGATGTCTATGGGCGCACGGCCTCCCCCTGTCGCCCAGCCTCCACCGCCTCCCTCTATGGATACTGACAATGCAGGGATTCCCGAACCATCTCCTTCGTTCTCCCGTGCAGAATCCGGTGACGAAGCCTATCTCCGGCGTGCAGCTATGACCTCTCAGACATCAGAACCGCCATTCGCCGCAACGGCCCCTGCGCCTCCTCCGCGTCAGCCCTCTCCTCCGACACTGGCCTACAATCCGTTCGCACCTCCTTCTGTTCCTCCACCTCCCCCTGGACCTCCCGGTTCGGCTATGCTGGATGAAAGAGCTCGAGCAGCTGCCGCCATAGCTGCCAAGTTGGGCGCCATTCGACCACCCACCGATGCTGCTCCGTCTCCCGTTGAGGAAGAGCGACAGCAAAAACGGTTAGTTTCAAACCGCCTGTAAATGAAGCACTCGCTGATCCACTCTATGTAGACCCGACCCTCATGGCTTCGCTGCGCGTCTCATGGCCAAGTGGGGACATAAGGAAGGCCAAGGATTAGGCGCAGACGGATCTGGTATCGTCAACGCTCTAACCGTCGAGCGCGTCAAAGAAGGGAAAAAAGGGAATAACGCTGGGAACACCCGTGGGGGGATGACTAACAGAGGTAAGATTATCAATAATAATGAGGATGTGAAGGCACGAGAAAAAGCTCGATTTGGGGAGCCTAGTCCGATTGTGTTGTTGACGAATATGGTTGGGGTAGAGGATGTGGATGATGATGACCTGCGAGGTGAAATTGGTACGTGTCCACTCACTTTATTTTTTTTGTTCCTGTAGCTCATTTATATTATAAACAGGCGACGAGTGTGCAAAGAACGGCACAGTTGAGAGGGTCCTAGTCCACCTCGTGCACTCTGCGACAGACCCAGCCGAAGCAGTCCGCATCTTCGTGCAATTTTCAGGCCCTACTGGTGCTTGGAAGACAGTCCACGAGTTCGATGGTCGCTTTTTTCGGAGGACGTTCAATCCGCGCCCGATACTTCCCCAAACACCTCTACGATATAGCTGCCTTTGATTCTCCAATATGAAATGATCTGTACACAGTGTATATATAATAGTAATCTTGTCTTATTCACATTGTTCACATTGTCTATCCCCTGTTTTATGAAAAGTTTACAAGGTTTACATTTTTTGAATGAAACTTAGTTATACGACCTATAGACTAGTAGACACGCTTGAATGGAGGAACGGGCTTGCACTCGTTTTCATCCAGAGTGGTGTGGATAACACCACGGTATTTTAGCTCGACATCGGGAGACTCGACGTCTTTCTGGAACGACAAGGTGTGCTTCATCCATGTGTCGTCGTCACGCTAAAGAAACACAGATAAGGGTAAGCAGGATACAGTTGTATTTGTGACAAGTCACTCACGTCGGGGAAATCTTCACGGGCATGCGCTCCACGGGACTCTTTGCGGGCGGCAGCAGAAGTAATAGTTTGGATAGCGCACTGCAAGATGTTGCGCAGTTCGAGGGTCTCAACGAGGTCCCTGGGAGATGGATAGTAAGATGTCAATTTATTTATGGTAGTCAATCAACTAGAACTCACGAATTCCAGATCATGCTACGGTCTTTGGTTCCAACGTTGGCAAAGTTCTTGTAAATGTCGCTAACCTTCTCGACACCTTCGTCCAAAGTTTGTTGTGTCCTAATATCAGACTAATATTTAGATTCAATTTTACAAAGATAAGCAATCAGTATGCATACCTGAAAACGGCGGCGTCAGATTGCATGGCTTTCTGCATGTCCAGACGGATCTTCGCGGTTGGCTCAGGTCCATCGGAAGTCCTAATCTTGTCCAAGAAGTCGATGCTCTCCATACCAGCTTCCTCGGGAATCACTTTGTGTGCTTTGCCAGGTGTCAAGGTCTCTTTGATATGGTGGGCGCAGGCTCGGCCAAAGACAACGATATCCAACAGAGAGTTAGCTCCAAGACGGTTAGCACCATGGACGGATACACAGGCGGCTTCGCCAGCAGCGTAAAGACCTGGCACAACTTTATCCTGTCCGTTCTGGTCAACGGTGATGACTTCACCAGTGAACTTGGTAGGAATACCACCCACTATGGACCAGTTGAGGATACAAAAAAGTAAGATAGGGCATTGAACTTACTGTTGTAATGAACCGTAGGCAACACAGGGATAGGTTCCTTCGTGACGTCGACACCAGAGAAGATAGCCGCAGTCTCAGAGATACCGGGTAAACGCTCGTGAAGCACTTCTGGAGGAAGATGGCTCAGTTGAAGGTAAATGTGGTCTTTCTCAGGTCCAACACCACGGCCTTCACGAATCTCGATGGTCATGCTACGAGAGACAACATCACGAGAAGCAAGATCTTTAGCTGTTGGGGCATAACGTTCCATGAAGCGCTCTCCTTCGTTGTTGAGCAGGTAACCACCCTCTCCTCGGGATCCTATAATACAGGATCAGGTGAGCACTGGCTCAAAAGTCATGGCGTAGACGCACCCTCTGTGATAAGACAGCCAGCTCCGTAAATACCGGTAGGGTGGAACTGAACAAATTCGAGATCCTGCAGAGGAAGTCCAGCACGAGCGACCATGGCATTTCCATCTCCAGAGCAGGTGTGGGCACTGGTGCAACTAAAGTATGCTCGTCCGTAACCACCGGTAGCCAAAACAGTCTTGTGAGCACGGAATCTGTGTAGGGTACCATCTTCCATGTTGAGAGCGATAACTCCGACACATTCTCCATCCTGCATGATAAGATCCAATGCGAAATATTCGATGAAAAAGTTTGTGTTGTGGCGAAGAGATTGACCGTAAAGAGTATGGAGAAGGGCATGTCCAGTACGGTCAGCAGCAGCAGCACATCGGTATGCCTGTCCACCTTTCCCGTATTTCAGGGACTGTCCACCGAATGCGCGCTGGTAGATCTTTCCTTCTGCGGTACGAGAGAAAGGAACACCAAAATGTTCCAACTATGCAAAACAAATTGAACACACAAAATCACGCGAATGAGAACTTTGCGTACCTCAATGACCGTCTGTGGTGCTTCGCGACACATGTAATGGATGGCATCCTGATCACCTAGCCAGTCGGATCCTTTGACCTGTAAAGAATGAGAAACGAGTGCTATCAAGTACGACTTGCCCGCTCACAGTATCATACATATGCCATCTCCAGTCATCTTCAGTCATATTCTGAGTAAAGAATAAGTATATACAATCTAGTTTGACGAATGGCCAACTTACTCCTAAAGCTGCGTTGATTCCTCCCTTAATCACAGTAAGAATGTTGAATTGAGACGCGATGACTGCAGAGACTCACTTGAGCAGCAACAGTATGACTTCTGGTAGGAAACAACTTGGTGATACAGGCGGTGTTAAAGCCAGCTTCTGCCAAACCGAAAGCCGCTCGCAAGCCAGCTCCTCCAGCGCCGCTGTTGAAAAGTAGTAAGTACAGTTTCTACAAAAAAAAAAAACTCATCGTGGAGCTCACACAACAATAGCATCGTATTCATGCTCAATTAGAGGGTACTTTCCAGACGACCATGACTGAAACAAAGTTTAGGCAAGTTCGATAGATCAAACTGGTTCACAAATTACCTGGACTTCTGCAGCTTTGACTGGATTTGTTGAGACGACTTTCTGTAGTGGCGCTGAGGATTGAAGAGAGCGACGAGAGCGCGAAATGACTCTCGGTAGAGCCTTGCGGAACATCGTCGATGATGAAGAGAAATGAAGAGGAAAGAAACAGCGAAATTGACAAACGGAATGGCTTTCCGGGCCTTCCGACCCAATCACAAGCTTGTGATTGAATCCATTCCGTACTTAAGTAACTCGGTCCTATAATCAAAATCGCTTTGTTCATACTACAGCCATAACCAGTACAGCAGTAAACTACTTCAATACTCCTAAAGGGTCTGCCCGTTGAAACGCTGGTGTACCAACAGCAGGCGCACTGTTCAAATTATCTAGCACCGGGCTGCTATATGCGCTCGTAGACGATCTCTGGAGTGTATTCGAAGTCGGTGGTGGCAAACGTGGCAGAGACGTGGCTGGAAGTGAAGACCCGTCTTGAGAAAAGTTGGATTTAGTGTAATTCCACGGTGCCAGGCGCGTCGAGTTCGGAGACCATGGCGGATTTAGAGAGGAGGAAGGATGCGGCGGTTGTGGCGATTTTGATGGACTTTGAGGCAAAGTCGGATGCGCAGACGAGCTTCCAGCGTGTACCGCTGTTCTAAGGCGAGTGTCGACCACAGAAGCTGGAGCCGGCTTGGGCATCTCCATAGTATCATTCGACTCAGTCGCTTTGGCCTTTAACTTTCTCTTCGCAAGTTCCTCTTCGCCATAGAGCCTCTCGTCCTCGACTTCGGTGAAACCATTGATCAAGAAATCTCTAATATAAGAGAGGGACTCAAGCGCTTCTTGCTTGCGCTTCTTTAATCTCTGTGGGTCATCGGACGAGCTTGCGTCCTGCAGTAGGGTGTCCACAACCCAACCTAAAGATTCACCTAGACGTTTATTGTTGATACGCAAGTGGCTCATTTCTCGTTCAAGTTCAAGTCGACTTTTGGGTTCCCATGGAGGCCTTTCATCCGATTGCCTCTCATCCAACAGTGGGATGGACGGGCTCTGGAGAGGTGATCGAACAAACGACGCCGCCAGTTCGGGTATGTTACGCTGAAATATAGATGTAAATACAGGGCGGAGGCGCCTCGCTTTCAGGCACTTACTTTTAGCTCTGTTACCGCGCTCATAAGAGTCTTATTGATATTAAGGCTTTCACCACGTTCGAACAGTCTATGGGCTAGCATCTCAGGGAAGCCACCCAACTGCAGTTGCTGAGACGATTGTTGACGCGCATGCCCAGCGGATGTCTTATTACGAGAATGCTGTGGTGGTGGCCCCCTCCTGCGAGGAGCCGGGGGAGGTTCAGGGACTTCCATCGGTATATCCAATAAATTCCGATTTTCCACCACCAAGCTTACACCTGTGGCAGGAGTCGGCGATGACTGTAAATTCAGGGCTTGTCGAACAAGTAAGGAGGTATGGTGTGTGGCTGTAGGAGAATCAAGAGGAACAGGAGTTGGATATCGTAGAACCGTTGTTAGCTGGGTTGTATAGTCCGATGGTATCACTGTCCGGTTGGATAAAATCAGCAGGTAGACTTCAAAGCTGGTGACGAACAAAGTTGACTGACAAACGTTTCGTATTCGTATCAGCATTGCAACACATATCCATGGAACCACATCGAGTGTGGGATCACAAGCAAATAACACATCCCATAGTCTCATCGCATCTGGCATGGAAAATTCACGCGTAAACAGCAGCCTTAGCCATCGACTGAAAGTAGAAGTCAACAATTTGTAACACTGTTGAATATTATAGTCTACTCGCATTCCATATATCTGAGGTTCTAGGCCACTGGATTGTAAGTGTTTCCATAGTAAAGGATCCGTAGTATGAAGGAGCGTCGACTGTATTTCGTTGCAGTCTTGTACTATCGGCGCAATATAAGGCTTCATCTGAGCCTTCCCGTCAGGATTTATCTGAACATGATTTGATAGGGGCGAAGGTAGGGTTTGAGTTAAAGGTCGTTCCCGCCATTCGTACCACCGGGAGCCATAGCGCATCACGGATTCAAACAAGACCCAGGCATCGGCAGCGACCCATACTTGTGAGCACAGTTCTACAGCCATATCAAGATTGGATTCTTCAAGTGTGTCTGGTAATGAATCAACATCAACGGCATAGTATAGAGGAGCTAATAGCTCATGCATCCCTAGAAAACTATCAAAAATGTCATTACAATGTATCGTTGTTGTTGACTGACCTTGTCTGTATCCGATGTCCGGATTCATGGTTGTATATAGAAAGAGGATGTTCGTAAGTTGATCTTGGACATCGAGATTGCGGAAAAAATCGATTTCAGGGAAACTAGAAGCGAAGAGATGAGCATGAATAGTTACTGCGAGTAAAGGACACGTACGTGCGCTCCACATCTTGCGCTATCGTTTTCTTAAGCTCCAAAGCAGCAAACCACTCGGTCCAAGGGTTCTATAGAGCCACTCAGTCTGACATAGATTTCCAGCTATCCGAAGCCCTACATCATTGTGCAAGCTCAGCGGATTATTCCTCTCCAAATCCACGGGACGGTTATCTTTGCGAGGTGACGGAGCTGAGGAGCCCGGAACAATAAAACCCTCCGGATAGCTCCCATCTGGCGCCTTCATCTTCTGCGAAAGTAATTCCGCGTAGCGCTTTCGAGAGGATCGAAGCGAATTCAACATGGAGTCTGGATTCAACTCGCTTGAAGGAGGCTTCAATGGTTCTTCTACAATCAAGAAGAGCTATGCAAGACTACATTGGTGAATTATTCGATATTTACATTGTAATGACATACCTTCCAGGCAAGACTGCGGCCACAAACTTCAGGTGTATCGTCAGAGTAGTGAAACAGGCGATCTGCAAGAGCAGCATCTCTAACTTTTGCCAGCGACGAAGTAAACAGTTGATCATAGACTTTTCTAGAAATTCCGTCAATGAAGATGAAGGAGCTCTGCATTCAAGAAACTATAATCACGTACTGGATTTTCCGATACCTGATTTCCATCGCGATAATTGGTTAAAGCAGATGCGTCGAGCGTCAGAACGGGCCAAGAAGCATCATACGGGCGTCTATCAAAAATCCCGCCTAAACTGAACAATAATGGCTAGTTACTTTGTTACAATGCACTGTCATTGATCTGCAGAAATCGTAGACCACCGCGGACCACTGGTAACTCTTATCGCGGTCGTCTTACCCAAACACCTTGCTCTTTCGGGATAGAAGTACCACTCATATCTAAAGACCACTCCCGCGAAGTCGTCTTGCTCTCGCTATGGCTTACAACAACGACCACACAGTAAGTACTGTAATGGAGTTCCTCGAAAAGCGCGCAATACACACTCCCTAGCACAAGAACGCATCTTTCAAGAACGGATGTTCGACCTCTGCAACTCCCTCTCATAAACTCGACACCCAAACATATAACATTCCGCATCGCAATCTCAATGCTGACCGACATAAGCTCCGAAACAGTGCGACGAAGGACAACATGGTTAATTCTTAAAGTATAGTCATGAAGAGGATGCCCAGGGAAACTCAAGCAAACCTTTCGGAGGACAAACCGCAGGACGAGATTCAGGAACGGCAAACTATCTCACCATCCTCGAGACTGAAGTGCTAACAGTCCATGAAATCGCCAAGAAAGGTCCAAGTTTGCAATCGCTGTTACCAATATAATTTCTCTGTAGTGACTTTGGCGTTATAAATATCAAACCGAAGGCAAAGTGATTCATTTTGTTTTGTCAACTTTAGTCGTTCACTTATTCAGCGCGTGAGTTTGCACGGAACAGTTCTGACCTCAAAGATCGTCATTCGTGGGTTTATATCGCTCAAAAATTTATGGGGAACGGCTGGGTGAATGTGAAACATTTTGGCTCTGGCAAACACTCAAGACCAAGGCTTATAAAACAAAGTATGTCGCAAATGCGAGGGGTACCAAGAGCCTGGCTTTGAGGCGCCATCGAACCAGAAAAAGATAAGCAAATTAGTACGTCGTATCACGAAAATTGTTACACATGGATTCTCGAAAGTTTCCTCAGGGTTCTAAGACTACGTTGAAGCATAGGGAGTCTGCCCTTCCAAATATTACGTGTTTCTGTTTCGGGGTGTCAAAGCGAGATATATCAACTTTACTTATAGTTACATAATCTAATTACATGTACATATATCCTTCATCGTTCATTAGTCCGCATCGTCCGTATAAAAACAAAGTTATAAAAAAATTCTACAGTATCTGTTGCAGTGATCTGCCTGATCCTTATAGCCCTTGTTGTGATCCCCAATCAAGAGGGAAGTGCTGCGTCGACCATCCATCAGGTCGATCTGCGGCCGCAGGCCACTGATCACAGAAGCCCATACCTGCAGTTATATCGCTCTGAGTAATAGGTGCTTCAGTTACGGTACGTACTGTTGATAAGGTCAAACGCTGAGATCACGAGTATTGTTTAGTTGAGCATACCAAAGTGATTGAGACTGAAGTCCATGTCTGGATCCCCAGCTTCTTGATAGATGATTCCCGGTTCGTAACCCGATAGCACCTGGATCTCCGCATTTGAAGGCCCACCGGCGTGTCGAATATCAGGCCAACCTGGCGGAGACGAACCCCGCTCGTCACCATATTGAGGATGGAACCTTACACCATCTGGAGGCGTTTCTGATCGGGTCCGACGGGTGTGGTATTTGCGCAAAAGGTTCACTAGAAATCGAGAGTAAAGTGCAGGTGTATGTCTTTCGTCCATGGCGACTTCCTTCGACCCTAAAACTTCGATAAGGCGAGTTACAGTGACGATTATTTCTTGGTGAGTGTTCTCATCAAGAAGAGGCAAAAGTTTAGGCCGCAGGAGCTGTGGAATATTAGAATAACGTTAGAATGTTCTTGTTATGCAGTGCTTACATTGAGTAAATATGCCGCAGAAAACGAAACATACAAAAAGTTCGCTTCCATCGCGTATTTTAGATGACCCGTTGGGAACAACCGCTCGACCATGATCTGTATCACAGTCATTGCGGCATCTATTGATCTTCTCAAAATATCGGACTTGCGAGATATGCCTGATTTGAAGGCATGCTGGAAACCAGCTGCTAGAACAACAAGTCGAAGATAAGCCGTTATCCTGGGTAGTTTGATACCATTAGTCAATAGACAAGGTTATGCTATCGTCGCCTCACATCTCTGTAGTATTGGCACGATAGTAACAAAGTATAAAGCCTAGAAAATAATATTAATATGAACAAAGATGTCTCAGTAGCTCGCTTACGATTATGGATATATTCCTCCTCATATCTTTCGAACCACATGGACCATTCATTCGATATCTGTTCCTCGGTTTTAATGGAAAAATCAACCACATCCATATTCTTTTTTTTTTTGATTTCAGTAATAGTATTATACGCCGCCAAGCGAAATGAAACCTACCTTGAGTGAAAGATTGTCACCTTGTGCCATGGATCTCCACTTACACATGATAAGAAGTATTTGAACGTAGGCGCAGAGATGAACATCATAAGGTGTATTCAAAGGGGACGACCGATACCAGTCTTGGGTTGTGCGGGCCATGTAATCATCTAAGCGCAGCATAGGCATTTTACCAAATTGAATGGCATGCGATCCATCCACACAGTAACAATTCAACCAAGTCCTTGTCCTATTTAAAGCTTCCCGTTCATCACAATGAGGTGGTGGTGGCAGGTTCAATTCCAGTTCGAGAGCCATTCTACAGTGCCTTGAGTTTTGGCCTCAAAGCACATGGCTAGATGAAACGTACCTAATTGCGACGCCCATGAACAACCAGCTCCGGTCTTCCGCCCACTTTTTTTTTGGTGACGGGTATACACCAAGGAGCAAATATGCTTGGCATATATCGATCCTCTTTGATCCTTCAACTAGAGCTTGACCCGCAGCTTCTCGGGCAAAGTCTATTGCAAGGGGATATAAGCCGGGCTTTGTGGTACAATATCGAGAAGCTGTAGCGCAGACTAGAAAATGTAAATTAATAAGGAGTTTTAGAGAAAGGCTCTATACTCACTAACGGTGAAGAGGAAAGGGCACGTCCATATGAGTTTCTGGGGTGTGTGCAGCTCGGGGTCAAAGGTAGAAAAAAATGGCTACAAATCAACGATGAGGCTAATAAGATGTTAATGTGATGAGCCTTGACATTACATTGATTTTATCAAAAAAACTTGGAGGAATGAGCGCCACAACTGATATCTGGATTGAAAAACAACTTACATCGAGAATAGATCTAGGACATCTCGTGGATATAAGCAGCAATGCTTGACAATATCAGGTAGCGACAATGTCGATAACGAGCGGTCTGAAATTGGTTTAAGTGGGAGAATATTGTTGGCAGCAAGAGACAAACCGGGAGAAAAGTAGGAAGTGACAGCGAGTTCAAGAGAATTATCTGTCCGTTGTCTATGAGACTGCAATTTGTGCAAGTCTGCGCCCCAAGTCAATATCACAGAGAATAGTCCACAGCTAAGAACATGTACATACATTGTTGAGTGTCATATCCCCCGAAAGGTTCACCTGAATGTGCGCGACTGATCAACGTTTGGATGGTTTTCTCACATCGCATTTTGTCAAATTGCAGCAGGAGTGCTTGTATTTGACAGTCTTGAGAATGAGCCTTCTCCTGTAGATCTTCATGGGTACTGGAATCATCATGTCAAGTGGAGTTAAAAGCTTTTTCTTAACTCCAACTCACGGAGCAGCTTTTCGTTTCTTCCGTGAGCGGGATTGGCAAGATATATTCGCTGCCCGGCAACGACGACACGCGTTTTCTCCTGGTGTTGGTTCGCATTTAACCTTCAATGATTTGCAGTGGACGCAAGCCGCAGACCTGAGCAGACTGTTCAGTGCGGAATCAAACTATACGCTCAGGTACGCACGCTTTGGTCGCGTTAGGGCGTTTACGACCGCCCTCATCATCATCGTTATCACTATCCTCCGTAGGTTGGAATCGAAATGTGGTAGACTTGTCTATCGATTTCGACGTAGAGCGCGACCGGGAGCTTGAAGAGGCAGAGTAAAGTTCTGCAGAGTTAGGCTCAGACTTCATGAGTTCGTGGAAAGTTGAGTAACAAGCAGCAAGATTTAAGATACTTACAGTCAGACACTTAAGGATATGGCTCGGTTGACTCTATGTGAAAGCTTACGAACAAACCGATGGATCACGGATTTTTCGGCTCCTGGTCGTAAAAAGATGCCGATGCGACCTACTCGCTGCTCAAAAAGATTGAATTGAGTTCCCTCTGTTTGGCGTTACTTGTAACTAGCCAATCCAACGTGGCGCAGCCTGAGACTGGAAAAGTTCGATGGTAGATCATCCTAAAGTAGAGGATGTACTAATTGTAAGAAGCAGAGATAATTTATAAGCTCCCGCGAACGTAGAATAAACAGAGGGGATCGGGGAGGAGATTACTACTCAGTATGTGATTCACGGAACATTCAACACGAACTTGATTGTTCGTGGTGATTCGAGCTCTGAGACTGTCAGCGTCAACAACGACAAGTCTTCCATGTCTTCTTGTCATTCCCCCATAGAATTAGGTTGCATGGAAGCACTGTAGACTCGTTACAGGCATCGACGGTATCGAGGAACTTGAATCGGGAAGCATTAGGTGGCCGCAGCACGCGGGACATCACATGATGTAATAACATAGAATATTTTGTAAGTACTCTACCAGAGTCTCACTCAAACTTAAAACTAAGATACCGATGATGCAGTCCTCAAACTAAGAGACTGGGTTCAACTTTGTATGGCGGAGGACCGAGTTCCGAGCGATCTTTCTCTTTCCCAACGATGACGAACCACATTGCAATATTGGCACGGTTCCATACCCTCGCTTCTCAAAGCCGGGGGGGAAAATAAATTTATGACATAGGAGATACTCCAGTTCATCCACCCACGGTCAGGTCCTGTGAAAGTTCTGAGTCTTTTTTCTCGATTGGCTCCTGAAGCTTGTTTATTCAAGAGTCTATTTTCAGTTGGTGCCTATACGGATGGATACTCCTGAGCGCTTAGCATTCGTGAGTTATCGTATCAACCGAGAATAGACTTGAATAGGCCCCGGCTATTCTTCCACAGGGACCATCTGGTCGGTGTCTTTGCTTGTCTTCAACTTTGTACCAGAACAAAAACTCATCCGGGAATCGGGACGGTTCGTACAAACAGGGCACAGCTGATCCAAGTAGTTTGGACGCCATTCTTTTCTGAGTAGCTGTGTACATGTGGTTGTCGTCATATAACCACTTACATCCGGCCGCCGATGTGACATTCAAATATGCCTAGAATGAAGTGAGAGGTGTATTATTCTCCTTGAGCCCGATATGCATTTATTGCTAACCGGACTAAGGAAGAAAATTGTTGTGAATCGACCCGAGCAATTCACCCATTTATAGAAATTCAAGCTATATATTACAGCGAATATCATCTGAAGGACACTGATTGTATTAGAACACAGTGAGTTCATCAGACCATGAATATCACGCGCACAAGTCTTTCGATCTAAACAGATCAACGAAACAAACGGGGCTTGAGGAAGACCAAAGGAATGAGATGGAAACGGTAGACGTGAAAAAAGTCAAGTCAATTGTTGATATAGCTCAGAAATTTTCTGAGCCATTTAGTCGATTTACTCTACGGAAGGACCATCCCCGGAGATCACCCCAGGCACTAGGAGAAGTGCCTCCAGTACTGTAATCTCTGCGTTATTTGGTTGGAAAACGTCTCGAGCTCCTTCTGTTTCACCTCGTACTCCTCCTTGGAGGCCTCCTGTGATTGATTGAGCCACTCGAAGGTGTCGTCGACAGCGGACTGGAGCTTGGTCAATGAGCTTTGGAGGTTGTATGCGTACGACTCGAGATCGTTCTTGGCAGTGATACGAGCATTTGCAGCCTCGTCCTCAGCCTTGTACCTCTTAGCTTTAATCACCATGCGATCGATCTCCTCCTTGGAAAGACGGTCTCTTTCGTTGGTAATGGTGATTTGGT
The DNA here is from genome assembly GCA_015501585.1 of Rhodocollybia butyracea. Lineage (NCBI taxonomy): Eukaryota > Fungi > Basidiomycota > Agaricomycetes > Agaricales > Omphalotaceae > Rhodocollybia > Rhodocollybia butyracea. The sequence goes on along the minus strand of JADNRY010000046.1, from coordinate 278,474 downwards.
TGGATTTACCAACGGTCTTGTCTGTGGCAGACACGTTCAAGATGCCGTTGGCGTCGATGTCGAAGATGACCTCGATTTGAGGAACACCACGAGGAGCGAGAGGAATACCGGAGAGTATGAATTTTCCGAGGAGGTGGTTGTCCTCGGTACGAGCGTGCTCACCCTCGAAGACTCCTATAGATACATCGGGCTGGTTGTCAGCATGGGTAGAGAACATCTCACCCTTCTTGGTAGGGACGGTGGTGTTACGCTTGATAAGCGCAGTCATGACACCTCCAATGGTTTCGATACCAAGGGAGAGAGGAGCGACATCGAGAAGGAGCAAGTCCATAATTTTCTCAGATGTGTCACCGGAGAGAATGGCAGCCTGGACAGCGGCACCGTAGGCAACAGCCTCATCGGGGTTGATGCTTGTCTTAAGCTCCTTGCTGTCGAAAAAGTCGGAGACAAGTTTGACGATACGAGGGATACGGTTGGAACCACCGACCAAGACGATTTCGTGCACGTTGGCCTTGTCAATCTTGGAATCACGCAGGACCTTCTTGACGGGGTCAAGAGTGCGCTGGAAGAGATCCTGGCAGAGTTCCTCAAAACGGGCTCGAGTGAGGGAAGTGTAAAAGTCGATTCCCTCATAAAGAGACTCGATCTCGATGGATGTCTGAGTGGCAGAGGAAAGGGTACGCTTAGCTCGCTCGCAAGCAGTGCGGAGACGCTGAACGGCACGAGGGCTCAAAGAGAGATCTAAAGAGCAAGGTCAGATTACACCGAAAAGAAAAAGACCGACAATACATCCCCTTCTTGTACCTGCGCTTGAACTCTTGGATAAAGTGATTGACAAGACGGTTGTCAAAGTCCATACCACCAAGACGGGTTTTACCAGCGGTGGCCTTGACTTCAAAAATACCCTCTTCGACAGTCAAAAGCGAGACATCAAGACTTCCTCCTCCAAGATCAAAGACGAGAACGTTACGTTCGCCAGTAACCTTCAACTTGTCAAGACCGTAGGCTATGGCAGCAGCAGTTGGCTCGTTGATGATGCGGAGAATATTCATACCCGAGATAGTACCGGCATCCTTGGTAGCCTGACGCTGCGCATCATTGAAGTAAGCAGGCACTGTAACGACCGAGTTCTTTACAGTGGTACCTAGGAAAGCTTCTGCGGTTTCCTTCATCTTGGAGAGGACCATGGACGAAATTTCTTCTGGAGACTACATTACGCCATAATCTGTAAACTGAAGATATTGAATCAAAGACCCTCACAAAGTTTTTCTTCTCGCCACGGTACTCGACTTCAATGTAGGGTTTTTCTCCCATGGAGAAGACCCTGAAGGGAAAGTGCTTTATGTCAGACTGGACACCCGCATCATCGAACTTACGACCGATGAGACGCTTGGCGTGGAAGACACTGAAAGAGAAAGCAAAGTGAGCACATTTTCGCCACGGGAGGGGGTAAAGATGCATACGTGTTACGGGGATTCATCGCGATCTGATTCCTTGCGGTATCGCCGATAAGGCGGCTACCGTTTGTGAAGGCAACGTACGAAGGTGTTGTACGATTACCTTGGTCATTGGCGATGATTTCAACGTGGTCATTCTGCCAAACACCGACACAACTACAAAGATCTAACTATTCAGGCTTTGAAAAATAAAACAGATAGAACATACGAATAAGTGGTACCAAGATCGATACCGATGGCTTTTGAGGAAGACATTATAATTGTGTTTTTAAGAGCATACAAAGGAAAATGAAGAAAAATACTAATGGGCCTGAAATGCGACCCTCGAATGACAACTTAGTGGTAAGTATCTTCGAATTTAGATGAGATGGATGTAATAAATAGAAAAAGAGTGTACAATCTCAAGTATAAGTGGGTTTGCTTGATTCTGCTTGGTTGTATGCGTGTAACGAAAGAATCTCTAGGTTACATAAGTAACGTATCTTTGACACCGGCTTACACCAGCCGAAGTATTTTCTGCACACAATTGTCTACAGTCGTCTGGAGACTGGAGTAGAGATAACTCTGTGAAGTTATGTTGTAATGAAAGGTGTTTTTGCCTGAGCCCGGAGCGTGAGTGGGACACCAAAAGATTCGGCGGACAGGCCATTGTACAGCTGCTGCTGAAACGAGTGGCTGAATGCGAGAGACGCGATGGCAGCCAGGAGCACAGACCCACGTTCGAATTGTCGCCTGGCTTGATCACATCTTACTATCTTATCCGAAGATACTGTAAATACCCTTTGGGAACCTAAGTACTTATCGCGGAACTGGAGCCTGGTCCGAACCGGCTTAACGATGGAGGTGGAGGTAAGTACCCTTTTGCCATTGGAAGATGAAACAATGATACACTTGAAGATTTCTGACTGTCAATACTAGAGAGAAGCTCTATTTATCTCCGCGATCTGTTGGTTTTCTTCAAGCTCGATGTCTGGCTCAAGTTTGACGCGATTTCTTCCAAGTCCTCGTTTCTTACCACGATGAGATCGTCGTTTCTGCTCTGTATGGTTCCATATTTCCTCTCTCAGAATGTATAGTGAGCATACAACCCAAGAAATACTTTACGAGAAAGCCCAGAGCTGTACCATTCGCGAGGCATATTCATTTATTCACGCACGGTCGGATCCTGGTGTTCTTCTATGAATTTTCCAACGGATTGGTTCTTACGGACTGGTTCTTGAGGCTTCCAAGTTTGTTTTCAGTTGGTGCCATATGCAGAGGGTACTCACCAAGGACACTTGGCATTCCTGAGTTATCGTATCAACACCGCCGCGAGAATAGCCTTAGTACTTCACAGGATGACTCCTCTTTTTCCTACAAGAACCAAACAGTACGCCCTTGTACTTTCGGGAATCGGCACGGTTCTTACAATTACAAAGTGGGATAACAGGGGATACTTAGTTGATGAGTCTAGCTCTCATACCTATTTCCATATTTTCACTGCATGTGAAAGCTGTACTGCTCAATGTAATATTCAAAGCGTTGTAAATATACCCAATTGTGGTGTATTGGGCTCAATCAGACCTATCAACAATCCACGGACCCCGCTGGAGGGCCGTGTAATATACTTACTAGTCCTACTACCTCTAACTATACTTCGACTCGTTTGGGAGTTCTGCGTCAAGTTCCCGAAATAGCAAGGCGATCAAGAGAACATGGGAGCGTCATCTTGCAAGCCGGCAGTCTTTCTTATCTGCCGTCGGTAGACTGACTAAGTACTAGCTCGATTTTACCCCCATCTTACCAGAAAGTTCCATCAACGGATTCGATATCTTACTCCATCGCACACAACAGTTCGTGTTTATGAATACAATTGGATATCATCTATAGGATATGTAGAAATGCTAGTTATTAAGGTACAATGGGAAGTTCATTAATTTTGGTGAATATCATGCGCGCAAATTCAGTCCGAACGAAGCAAACTTGTAGCAAACAGGACGTGAGGACAACCAAGATCGAAAATGGGTAATAGAATGGAAGAAGAGACGAATATCGATATCGTATTACCCAAGAAATCAAGGCGTTTAGTCGACTTCCTCAACCGAAGGACCATCCTCACCACCTGCACCAGGGAACCCGCCAGGTGCACCACCGGGGAACCCACCTCCTCCAGGGAACCCACCCTCGGCACCTGGAGGAGCGCCTCCAGCACCATATAGTCGTTGCATGATCGGGTTGGCGACTGCCTCGAGCTCCTTCTGTTTCTCCTCATACTCCTCCTTGGAACCCTCCTGCGACTCATCGAGCCACTTGATGGCATCGTCGACAGCGGACTGGAGCTTGGCCTTGTCTTCGGCACCGAACTTGTCGGCAAGTTTGTCGTCGGTGAGCGTGTTTCGGAGGTTGTATGCGTATGATTCGAGTCCGTTCTTGGCAGTTATACGAGCGGTAGCGGCCTCGTCCTCAGCCTTGTACCTCTCAGCCTCAGACACCATGCGCTCAATCTCCTCCTTGGAAAGACGTCCCTTGTCGTTAGTGATGGTGATCCGGTTAGATTTACCGGTGGTTTTGTCAGAGGCGGACACATTCAAGATACCGTTGGCGTCGATGTCGAAGGTGACCTCGATTTGAGGAACACCACGAGGAGCGGGAGGAATGCCAGATAGTTCGAATTTTCCGAGGAGGTTGTTGTCCTTGGTACGGGCACGCTCACCCTCGAAGACTTGGATAAGCACACCAGGCTGGTTGTCGGCGTACGTGGAGAAGGTCTCACCCTTTTTGGTGGGGACGGTGGTGTTACGCTTGATGAGCGCAGTCATGACACCTCCAGCAGTCTCGATACCGAGGGAAAGAGGAGCAACATCGAGAAGGAGTAGGTCCTGAGTTTTCTCAGAGGTATCACCAGAGAGAATGGCTGCCTGGACAGCGGCACCGTAAGCGACAGCCTCGTCAGGGTTGATGCTCTTGTTGGGCTCCTTCCCGTTGAAGAAGTCGGACACGAGCTTAACGATACGGGGAATACGAGTGGAACCACCGACCAAGACGATTTCATGAACGTTGGCCTTGTCGATCTTGGAATCACGTAGGACCTTCTCAACGGGGTCAAGAGTGCTTCTGAAGAGATCCTGGCAGAGTTCCTCGAAACGGGCACGAGTGAGGGAAGTGTAGAAGTCGATACCCTCATAGAGAGAGTCGATCTCGATGGATGTTTGAGCAGCGGAGGAGAGGGTACGCTTGGCACGTTCGCAAGCAGTACGGAGACGACGAACGGCACGAGGATTCGCGGAGAGATCTAGGAGACTAATAAGCTGATGATCTGAAGGAAAAAGGTAAACACAACATACCCTTCTTGTTCTTGCGCTTGAACTCTTGGATGAAGTGGTTGACAAGACGGTTATCAAAGTCCTCACCACCAAGGTGAGTGTCACCAGCGGTGGCCTTGACTTCGAAGATACCTTCTTCGATGGTCAAAAGAGAAACATCGAAAGTTCCTCCTCCGAGATCGAAGATGAGAACGTTACGCTCGCCAGTGACCTTCTTGTCGAGACCGTAGGCAATGGCAGCAGCAGTCGGTTCATTAATGATACGGAGAACGTTCATACCCGAAATGGTACCAGCATCCTTGGTAGCCTGACGTTGGGAGTCGTTGAAGTAGGCAGGTACAGTAACGACAGAGTTGTTGCAACTGGTACCAAGGAAAGCCTCGGCAGTTTCCTTCATCTTGAGAAGGACCATGGACGAAATTTCTTCGGGAGACTGCAAGAGAGTGACGATAAGTAAACTGATGATAAATCAAACCAAGAAAAATAATACTTACGAATTGTTTCTTCTCACCACGGTACTCGACTTCAACGTAGGGCTTTCCTTCCTTTGAGAAGACCTTGAAAGGGAAGTGTTTCATGTCAGCCTGAACTTCGGGATCGTCGAATTTACGACCGATGAGACGTTTGGCGTCGAAGACACTGAAAAAAAAATCAGCACAAAGATCAAGTCAAGAAAAAAAAACATACGTGTTGTAGGGGTTCATCGCGACCTGATTCTTTGCGGCATCGCCGATAAGACGTTCGCCATCGGTGAAGGCAACATACGATGGAGTTGTACGGTTACCCTGATCGTTGGCGATGATTTCGACACGGTCATTTTGCCAGACACCAACACATCTAAGAAAAAATTTTAATACCTTGGAAAAAAAATAGAAAGCAAAGAAAACTTACGAATAGGTGGTGCCGAGATCGATACCGATAGCTTTTGAGGAAGACATTATAATCGTTCGTAGTTAGTGGATACAAAGAATATGGTATGAGGTGATGGAAATGAAGAAGAATGATCAAGTGGTGCTCCCGATTCTGTCAAGTTTTATAAAAAAAATGCGACGCCCTCGAAGGTTCTCCAAACTTCCAAAGGCTTCGATGGGCGTCTAACACGTGAGACATGACGTCATTCACCCCTTTAGCGCGTCTGGCAGTGTCTCGAACTGTCTCGAAATGTCTCGAAATTGCCCGAACCGCGTAGAAGGTTGCGCATATATCCAGTTTATCGAGCCTCAGTCGTCGCCAGCGATGGTGTTCATCGGAATAAAGATATTGGTAAGAATCTACTACGGTTCATCGTTTTTAGCCACGTACTCTGTTGTGCTTCGCCACACACTCATATTAGAGCGCACGCGTAGTTAAATGTGTCGAGGACCTCGCGGCTTGTGAGTACTTTATCAACGTGTTTCCAGAAAGCCAGAAAACCCCCAGGCCAGGCCAGCAAGTGCTAGTATTTTATTGAGGAACACCTCTTTGAGTGAATGTCATTCAAGATCATTAAGTACAATAGTGGACCAAATATTGGAAAGTCCTTTCGATGTGACACGAAGGTCATACAAGTAGACAGATCCTAAAGCAGTGGGCTAGCAAACATTAAACGCGTTGCTTTGATGAGATTGGAATTTCGTCTCTGGCGGGAACCACGCTGTCCTGGTAAACTTTTCTCGGTTGAAGATATCCGCTTAGACCTTGCAAAATATTCTTATTACTAAGGTCCATACGTTCCTCACTCCCTCATAATAGGTATAATAGGTATTACTCCTCTCGGAGCAAGTCCCTTGGCTCTGCATTTCAAGACTGCCTTGCAAGTTTTTTTTATCTCAATCATATTTGTGGTAGGGGCGGTTCTGGACCATGCCTCCATACTGTCTGATTCTTCTCTTGGCGATTCTGACGACAACGGGACGTTATTTGGATTAAACGCCTCATGCAATCGATGCCACCGAGAGAGGTCATTCCTGAAACACCGCGACTGGACTGTAGTGCTGTTATCCGTAAGTAATACCGCATTTTTGTACACCGGAATCCTGAGGCACCCACTTCGGACCGCAGTGGGGTAGACGGTAGTTCATGAAGAAGTACCTTCCGGCGTGGTAGGATATGAACAGTATGAAAACCGATGCGAGGGTTATCGGATATTTACACTTATCGTGATCCTTCAGATCCAGGTGCAAAGGAATGCACCATCATGTTTGTTCTGGGTTACTACCGGACTGGCAAAAATACCATTCGTGCAAGTACTGCGGTGCGTAAAGTTTCCAAATAAAACTAATCCTCCCATACGGCTATCCAGTATCCGAAGAAATTAAAAACAACGGCAGGTAGCAACTTACCTTACCGCTGTTTGCGCTAGGGACTTGAATATTAATACAGAACTAGCTCAAACAGCCTCCACCCTCTTCACTGATCCCGACGGTATGGCTCTTCGGCGGAAAACGTAATTTGAACCACGACTCGCACCAGCTCGTACCATACTGCGAGTACTGCAAATTAGAGCATTCAGCTGCATTGCATGAAGTACCATGGGTCAGATCCGACGTAATGAACACTTGGCACCCGGCTACTACAAAAATACAGATCTGAAATTGAATATCGTGATTTTGGGTTATTGTTGAACGTCTACTCAACGAGATGACGAAATCGACGGCCGACAAAGGCGGTAGCGCGCGCGTCGAAACCTGTCGAAACCTGACCCTACTGGCATACTTGAGCTACATGGCTTCCGCGGTGAGAGAAACCCCTCTTAGTTGACCGGATCCGACTGATCGTCCTATGTACTCCGCGACACTCACTCCTCCCTGAGTCTGGCTCTGTTATAAAGTAATCCAAGTAGAGTTTATATACTGCTGGGAAGTTCTTGGTCATTAATCGTCCAAGTAACTTTCCGAGCAGAGCCAGGAAATAGGGATATACACTGTCTCTGGGACCGTACCACGAAAAGGAAAGCCTATAGGATTACGTACCAGAAGAACATCATTACAGTGAACACGTTCCACAACTGGATATATCGAAGATAAGTGTGTATAGAGGGTAAAAATGCAAGGAAGACTCCAGAGCTACAGAAATTGAAGTGAAGAGAAGGAGAGGGCGAAGGTAAGTGTATGGGGAGCACATAATGACGATAAGAGACGGATGACCAAGAGGAGGCGGTTGAAACTGAAAGGAAAGTGAACAAGTAACAATGAAAATTTTTTTCGGAAAAAAAGATATACTCGAAGAACATATATGTATCATCCATTGGTTGATAAGCACTACTACATCATTCTTTCAAAGAGATCAGTCGACGGACATTGCAAAACAGTTAAGATGAGCTTACCGTCAATGGAAACCGTTCCTAGGATCATCAAGACTTCTATGTGCTTGGAGGTCATGGAGAACAGATGGATCCACTGTATCATTTGTCAGGGGCTGAATACTAACAATACAGACGAAAACGCCGTACCTGGTAACACACTCTTCCGGCGAACATGAGGGCCTGCTGGACTTGACGGGGAGAGGTCTGTTCCCACATCTGGGTACGTTTGCTATATATATAGATGAAAAGGGGAAGATTAGGAAAGGAGGGGGCAAGCAAAATCATAGATTCTCAGAGATACAGCACTACGCATGTGGATAGCAGGGCTGGATTAACGCACGTCCAGTCCAGGATCAGCCATTGGCACTCTCTCAATATCATCCAAGTCTCCTGCTACATCGTCGATAGATGCTGCATTTAGCTCCATCGATAAATCCAAGATGTCGACATCTTCGGCTGATGGGGGTGGAGGCGGCAGTGGATAGGGTATCTCCGTATATCCCTCTGGCAACTTGCCTCCTGTATTTCTCAATGCCCTTGTCCGCATCTTTTCCCAGGCATCGTATCGACCGACAGCGTGCTGCTGTTCTCTGCAAAGCAATATTTTGAGTAAGCGAGAAGGAATAGGAAGATATTGATCCCATACTCAATTTTCCGCTGCTTATACTGATGCATCGATTCATCGAATAGATCAGGATTGATTTCCATAAATAGCTTTAGTGCGTTGTAAACCATGCCATGTATCGTTCTTTGGAAAATAAACATGAGAACTGCCACTGAAGGAAGCTAGCACGACATACCTATTCCAGTGCGACTTGGAGTTGGTGTAGAGAGCCGGGAAAACGATGGGAAGGATGATTGCGAGGTTATCGCTCATCAAATTCACCACATATTCGTTATTCCAGTACAAGAGCGCCCTCTCAGCGACTTGGAAATGCTGGCTGTTGATACATCTAGCCAGTTGTTGGAACAGCGGCACCTCGATCTTTTGGAACTCGACAGGATCTGTGACATCTAGAACCTCCTCCACTTCATTCAAGAACATTACTTCCTTTGGAGAGTTGACCTTGGGCCAGAATTTGAGTAGACCCATCATCACATCCTCTGCTAGAGATGGATCTTTTTCCAAAAACTGCACCACACAATAGGCCAACTGAGGATGGTATAGTGAGAGGCTTTTGACCTTGTGAAGGGGAATGAGTACGCGAGTTAAAAAAGTCTTGTGCTCTTCTTTCAGAGGTAAAGCAAAACCGTTGATGATTGAGCCGAGAATTTCTAGAAGTTCCGCGATGCCATTGTGTCGTTCGGTTTCGTAGACAAATTGGTAAAAAACGTTGTTGATGGAGCGTCGAATAAAGGCGCGGAGGTTGAGGAATTTGCCATAGATTCGGTGTAAAGTAGTCTTTAGAAAGTCGCGCTCTCGAGGATCTTCAGAGTCGAAGAGCTCAAGAAGATTTAGGACAAAAGGTTGATCGATGTACCGTTTCGCCAGGTTTGTGTTGAAATCTGGACTCTCGACAAAACGAAGGAAAAATTCGTAGACAATTTGGAGATGAGGCCAAGCGAGCTCGAGGACAGGCTCGTCCTCTTCGGGGTCAAACGCATCACCAGTGGGGTTGACCGGAGGGGGTATAGAACGGAAGAGGTTGACAGCAAACTAGAGAAAGTCTGAGACCGATAAGCAAGGTATCATTTAATAACTATACGCACCATGTTTACCACCTCAGGGTATACGTTCTCAGTAATTACGCCACGTTGTGTGGTGATATACTCGAGCATTTCATGCAACGTCTGAGCTTTGATCTGCTTGCCCTTGAGTTCGGCACTGGCATCATTAAAGTCAAACAATACTCTGCACTGGCGCAGCTTCTCGATAAACAGAACTGGACGCTCGTTCGGAGAAGTTTCTGTTACAATGTGTGAGGCGAAGACTCAAATAGTGAGATACAGACAAACCCATGAATGGAGGTAGCCTCTCAATGTCGACCTTTTCAGTGACAACGAAACGGCTACTTCTCTGTTTCCTTGGAGGTTTACCGACGATAGGAATAGTATCTTTGGGCCCGGCTCGAAGACGATTAAGGGTAGTATTTCGAGGCGGAGTTGGCTGGCCATCGAGTCCATGGCGAAGAACTGGTTCCGTAGAATTATCGGGGCTGACAACAACGATAGGCGGAGACATAGAATTGTCGCCGGGATGCCTGCGTTCCGGTGTAGAAGGGTTGTTCGTCGCCGGAGACGATGACCGAGGCTGTTGGGAGTGATTGTTGAGCGAAATCGTTGGATTCGGAAGTGGTTTTGATGTATTTGGAGGCGGAGGAGGCGCAGCCGCTGCTGAGGCACTGGCCTTTTGCTCCTTCTTGGACGATGCATCCTGTGAGCTCTTTCTATTCAGCTGCAAAGCGTATTAGCTTCACGCATATTTATCATTGTTTTAAGCATGTACCAAAGTCTTTTTGAGACCCTTCATATTCATGGACAGAAGCAGAGCCTTTGTTATCAGGTGTTGTTGCTGTCGCTGTCGTTGATACCTTTGTCGTCGTTGTCGTGGTCAATGAGCTGAATCGATATTCAACGTTAATCTGTGACATCCGTGACGAAACAAATTGTCACGCACAAATCTACACTTCGCTCTTTTGAACGAGATTTTGTTCTTGACACTTTCTTCGAGTTATCTGATGATTCAAGCCACTGTAATTTTCGAATCGTTAAAACTTAAGATGCAACTGCCATTTTAGAACAAGTCACGAGGTTTGTAGCTCCTTCCGGCGCTTGTTTCCAAGTCTTTTGTTCCATATCACCATGGCTGGTATGTTTATCTGCTTGTTTCAGGCATATTTCTAACATCATCTAGCAATTTATGCGGTATATACCTCTCCTACTCACCCTCCGATCCCTAACCATCTCCCTACGCTCATAGTAACTCCCCACGGTAATTAATTTCCATCCTGTCGTTGCCACGATATCTAAATCACCAGTCTAGGCCAACCGTCCAATATCTTGTATTCTTATTTGCATACCAACTTTGTAAGAAAAGCTTTCTCTCTCGTGCAACTGATTTATAAACCAGTCATTAGAACACCGAAAACTATCTTTTAACGCCGTCTCCTCAGGGCGATCTATGTGTCGCCAAATTGTTTCCTCCTCGACCCAAAGATGGTCAGAAAGGCTCTGCCTCAGATCCAGGCCATTCATCTCCTGCTGGATCTCGCGTAGTTCGATGTGAAGCCTCTCGCAACCTCAAATGGTCCATAGCAAACACCGGTGTTATTTCTCCCATCTACAAACTATCTCTCCCTTCCCCAGACTCTCCAGACCTTCCACTCTTCCAAATCTCAAAGCCCAATCCAAATGCCGCTTTTTGGAGCATGTTCTACTTTGCATACGCCGGCCACAATATTCCTCCTAAGCGTATCGAGTTTGGTAAAATCCAAAAGAACCCTCCAGGTCAGAACGGCGGTGGTACCCGGATAAGCATAACTGGGAAAACGCCAGAAGAAAAGGCCGTTTGGCAGACTCTAGGAGAAGGGAATGAGGATTGTGTCGAATGGGTGGTATTGTGCGCGGCCTTGAATCTTCTCGAGTGAGTTGATTTGACCATCTTTGTACGAAGCTTATAACTCGCTTAGCGATGAAATCATCAAGACAAACGAGAAATTGCCTGGTGGCGGTGGAATGGGTCCTCCTGTCCAAGCTCCTCTTCGTGATCAAGGCCCTGTCGGTAACAGACCAATTCCTCCTCAGGGCGGTGTCCCAGGACAAGGACAAGGAGGTCCTCAGCGCCCGATGATGATGCCTCCTCATTCCAATCCCCATCCACCGGGTGCTCCAGGACCAGGACCACAGCGTCCGATGCCTCAGCATTCAAATTCCCTTCCACCAGGCGGTCGTCCTGGTCCTCTTATGAATCAACCTCCTCCTCGTGGTCCTTATTCCCCTGGCCAAGGACCCCCGCCAGGTCCAGGAGCACCAGGGTTTGGACCAGGTGGACCAGTCCCACCTCAAGGATATGGTCCTGGACCCAGCGGTCCTCAAGGATATGGTCCTGGACCCGGCGGTCCTCAAGGATATGGTCCTGGACCCAACGGTCCTCAAGGATATGCAGGCGGTCTTGTACCACCTCAGGGATTTGCGCCGGGCCCTGGTCGTGGTGGACCCCCTCAGATTCAAATGCGCGGCGGAATGCCCCCTCCAGCTGGTTACCGTGGGCCACCACCTCCTCAGGGCGGCCCAATGCCTATGGGAAACCCGCCGCCGCCACAACAGATGCCTCCTCAGCAAGGAGGTTCCAGAAGATTCTGATATCAGTTTCATTGGCTTTTGGTTACCATATCAATGTATACCCACTTTACCTGTTCTCAGACTAGACAGTTTCCTTCATTCTCTTTGATTATTTAGGGTTTCATGATTTGATACGACCTATTTATATATATTTCTTTTAAACACTTATCCTAGCTGCAGAGCTACCAGGACTTGACATATTTGTTGTATACTAGTCTTGAAACTTTGTCTGTAAGTAACGCCGTTTGTCTTACCCTCTGTTGTTGAATTCCGTCAACTGCTTCCACTCTTCGCAAGTTGTTCGATGGCGTCCAAAGAGTACGCTAACCAGACCGTAAGACAATTGTTACCCGAGCTTCAAGATGACTTACATTTTGGTCGTTCAAGAGGTAATCCTAAGGCTCTAGCCCATACAAGCTGAGTTATGCAGCCCAGCGCTGAAAGTGAAATGTTCGCAAAAGCTCTCAACATAAATAGATCGTTTTCTTACCTCGAGAAACGCCAAAGATGACAGTATAGTACTACGGAATATGTCAGCCAGCACATCAAGAAGAAAAGATAGAGAGTTACTTTGAATTCCGTCAAACCGTAGTGATACAGCACACATCCTGCAAGAGCGTTAAAAGAAGACAATTTCATCAAACGACTAGCAGCATACCAGAAGCTGCATCGACGTTGGGGTAGGGGTTTTTGGTCTGTGAAAGGGTAAGTGTCCCGACTTGTTTCGACTGGTCAGTAACTGGCCTTTCCATGTTCCTTCAAGACATCCGGAGCGACCTCGTAGGTCTAGGGGACATGCTCAGTTAGATTGTTATGCATCTAAAGCGTTTCAAGGCTACCTTTTTGACTAGTTGGATGATGGGGCTGCTGAGCAGCTCGGGCTTGGACTCGCAAAATTCTTGTAGTGCGATGAACCGAGGATCTGGATTACGCAAGACACCATGTCCATAGCTGATTAGGAACCGAAGTCAGTAAAGAGTAGGCGCACGGGAATCATTTCAACCATACCCCGGAACGACTTGACCAGATTTGAGAGTTTTCCATAGATATTCTCGTATCGTTTCATGTGAGACTTCGTCTCCAACTTCTTTCAACATGGACAGTTGCCATCGAAGAACCTCTTGGTTTGCCAAGCTGTTTTGATAGGTTAATATGAACCACCGGGTTGGAAATAGTCAGAGATACCCGTGCAGTGGACCAGCGAGCGCGAATAATGCCGCGGAATAGGACAAGTAAGGATCCGAAAGCGTTGAACCGACAAGGTCTGTGAAAAAGGTTGCTGTGTATGCTGACTTTGACTTAAATCTATGACTTACGAGCTGTATGAGCCGAGGCATTTCCTCCCTCATGGTCCCCGTGGATTGAGATATATAATCGAAGGTATTCAGTCAGGTCGTGGTTATCTCCATAGCCCAACATGCTGGAGTAATTGCCTGACTAGAGATTAGTTGATTCTGGATCCCGAGTAATAACATTGACACACCAACGAGGTCCAGCTCTGGGTTAAGTTCGGGGAGTACTGTTCCAGGCTTGTAAACGTTGCGATAGATGCGGGCGGCGAGGGCAGGAAGGCGAGCAACTAGGTTGAGAGAATCTTCCAACGTGTAAGTCCAATACTCGGATTTCTTCATGCCCTTCTCGTATGCTGCTTGGAACGAGCTATCATGGTTCAGAGCAGCAACACCGATACCAAGCTGGGTCATAGGATGCAAAGTCCTAGGAAGTCTGAAAGCAGGTGAGAATAAGTCAAAGTTGATGAGATGTGTGAACAAGAAACACGAACGAGTCAATGAGACTTTCGACATGGGAAGGCAGGTTCCCCTTCTCGGCCAGCTCTCTGGAAAGTGCTCTCGTTTGTGCTTCCGATGGTACTTGTCCAGTGAGTAACAACCAAAGCATACTTTCTGCAATTATCTCCTTGCCGCCAGGTGCTGCAGGAAGCACCTTCTGGCAGTCTGGAATGGAACGTCCATGGAATCGAATACCCTGAGTTGCACAAGTTATGAATATGAGCGCAAGACTTTCACAGGGTTTACGTGCCTCTTCTGGGTCAAGGACAGACGAGTCCCATAGCATTGCTCGGAGGCCACGCATACCACCTATAACATTTCCCACCTGCGAGTAGCGTTGAGATGAGAGCAGAGTCGAAAGGCCGGTTTACTAATACCTTGACGTCGCCGATGGATACATCAGAATAATCAGTTTTCTGAAGATATTTCATTCGTTGAGCGTGTTAAGGGGTTGATAAATGACAAGGAACTTGCTAGTTTCTTCAGATGCGCTTGCTTGAGGGGAATGACCTCTTCAATGGTATCTTTCAGAGACTTTGAAGACTCGTATAACGGTGCGGTGGAGGACAGTTGCCTGATCGCTATGCCATATGGAGAGGCTTTGCAGAGAGACCTGAGCATGGAGTTGCGCACGAGCATTAGATGTTTGAGGTTGAGGATTTGGAACGACCGGGTAGACAGTGAGCAAATGCCGGAATCGAGCGAAAGTTAACTAGGTTATCGGGCCGGTTAGACATATCACGTGACCTCACCTTTTCTGAACACGTTTTCCGCCAGCTCACAACTCCTCAAGTGTTCTCTTTCGTCCTCGATGGCCTCCGTCCTTGTACCGGTCGCGTATATTATCATCGTTTTTGGTAGTTTATTTATTTTCTCCTATCATAGTAGAAAGCGTGCAGCTTGTGAGTTATTTTGATTTTCTTAACTTTGATTTCCTTTGACGCGACTTGTATAAGCCCGCATTCCTGAACCATACTTCCCTTCACATCCAGAGAGAAACACCTATGTCACTCTCCTTCAGAAGACAGACCCACCTACACCCGAGGTCATCCTCAAATCTGCCCTTGTTCGTCGTGCCATCGCTGATGTCCTCCGCGTTATACGTATAAGAGAGGACAAGCCTGCCCTTCAAAATCTGCTCCAGAAAGGCTCAGTGGGAGATGATCTATGGAACAGTCTGCTTGCTGCAGAGAAGGAGATGGAAGCTGAGATCGTAGAGGTTATAGCTGAAGCAAATTCATTTGTCGATGGCTGGGGTCCTGTTATTTTCCAAACTGCCAACGAAATGATCGCCAATGAGAAGATGCGTGCCGTTTTTGAACACACTGTGGAGAAGAAGGCAGAGCTTGGTATGTTGTTTCTATATATTATGAAGCTCAGGAGCTCACCAACTTCACTGCTAGAAATAAGATACGGTCGCAAAGCTCAAAATACCGCTACCATGGCTCCCATTACGGTCACCATGACTCCTTCGAATTCCTCATCGGCCCCTGTTCCTCGTGTCCCAACTACAACAGCGTCTACACAACCTACGAACGGAGTGACATCTACAAGTGACGAAGTTTCCAGTGATCCAGAAAGCTCTCAGCCCGGAACTCCATCGAAATCCGTATGTAGTGTTATTCCCAGTCCCCTAACGGAGCACTAATCTTTGTGTAAACAGGGTAAAAAGGGCAAAAAGAGAAAATAGTTCCATTTGTTTGGTGGCCATGAATGTTTCTTTGTTGTATGAACATCTGCCACATAATTATCCATGATACATAGGGAAACAGTGTAAGATTCTGCAAGTGAAAGAATACAACGATGAAAAGGATGGTAGAAAGAAATATGATGGAAAACGGATACATAAATCAACCTCGGATTACAATTGCCTTTTCTGCGCCACCAGCCTTTGCTCTACCAGTTTTGTCAATATGATCTAAACCCAAAACATCCTCTGGTGCAAACTGATGTTCGTAGATAGTGTCGTCTAAAATAATCACTGCGGTCAACACCGTGAACAAAAAAATTGTTTCAACTTACCATCCTCGATATAAGACGGTTGTTTGAACGTGGATACTTGGATGAGGGCAAAGCGGTACTTTGCAATATCCTTATCCGACACACCTAGCCGAGCCTGAAGTCGTTTCTTCGTCTCGGAGAACTTTTCGCCCTAAAGTGACGAGGTTAAAAATCAAACGTAATAAATCTCACAGACATAAAGTACACATACTCGTTTCACAACGAATTTGAAGGGAACACCATGGGTACGGGACAGTTCTCTTGAGAAATGGAAAACGCCTATAACCTTGTCAGCGTCATCAGCCTCCAACTCTTCGAGGGGAATTTCCTGCAGAGGCGTTAATGTCGATCAACGCAGCCAGTGAAGAGAGACTTACCTCGGCATACAAATCAACCCCATCGGGAATGTTCCCAATCATTTCCGAGCCAGTAAACTCCTTCTGCGCTTTCCCGTTCCCTGCAATCTCAAAAATACGAATCTTCCCTGTTCCACTGGGTGATAAAGTGACTTGCTTCGCCAGATTATCAGCAAGATCATGTACAGAGTTGGTTTTCGGTAAAAGGAAGGGGAATGTGCCCTCTTCCTTGTTGTGAATACCAGTCCAAATGACCTTAAGGCTGCGCTTGGTCTCTAACTCTACGATGCTGACATCGAGCTTCTCGTACAGAATCACAGTGCTGCTAGAGTAATACGGTGTCATGATTTCGCCAATGCTTTGGTTCAAAGATCGCTTGAGCACTGATTTCGCATTACCGTTGTTCGCGTGAGTGGTCGTGAATCGGAGCTTGATTGGATCGTGCCGTAAATACTCTCCAGCTTTGATCGACATCTAAGAGCAAGAGTATGAGGGGCCGAAGACAGAATGCTCAAGTATTCATACCGTGTCGTAGTTCTGCTTTTTGCTTAACACAAGGCTGAAATCGGGATGATCGTGGTCAGGATCTTCAAATTTGGGCCGGAATATAATCATGACACGGTTCTGGATAAAGTCATAGAAGTGAATGGGGTTCGAATGAAGACCTTGACTCTCGAGGTCATGGATCCTGAAAAGTTATTTAACATCCAAACGAACATTAAGTAAAGAAAAAACACGCACTCTTTTTCTGGCAAGTCGACTTGGAAGCAGATGACATCACCATCTTGAATCTCGCTCTGAGCAAAGGAAAGTTTGGGCTTCATGAGTTCAATCATCCCCGGTTTGATTTCCTAGACAAGACGTTAGCAAATACGTCTGGAAAGTACAATAACCACAAACCTCGTACAGCTTCAATGGAGTTCCCGGTGTCCATCGCATGCGTTCGTTAATAAAAGGCACCAGGTCGCCCACTTTACTTGTACGTGGCATGTACACCTTGCCGACACCGAGGAGGTTCTGTTTTGAAGTATCAAAATGCTTCAAAAACACCATGATGGACTGGGGAGGAGGCTCCTAATGGAAGAATTCATTAGCTATCTGACATTGTAGGAAGTTAACAAACCTTTGAAGGGTCTGCAACAACGTCCAAGTATAACCTCAGATCATTCTGCCTTGCTGCCATACTGTTGCGAATGACCTCCACCGCTGCAATACACAACTTAACGAACAGAACAAATAAAAAGATGATCACTAACGCTTACTCAGGTTCGCCTCATTTTCAGGAATGGTGGTATCAGGTCGAACGGTCTTGTTTTGTCGATTTACCAACACCCATAACCGTATCTGGTTCTCGGGGTAATTGAAGTGTTGAGCGACCCGAGTTTTAAACACGCTGTACGTTTCCTGTTTGAGAACACGGAAACTGGGAAGATCAGAAGGAGGCCAGTTTTTCTCATCGAATGTGGCAAGGTCAAAGCCTTCATGACGAGAGAATGTTTCATCTGTAATGACCTGATACGAGGATTGAATGCAGCACAGTAAAAAACCTCAGCCCAGACATACCTTGGCGGTTAAAAACAAATGTTGCTCCTCTCGTTCCCTTTTCTTAGCCTCGATCTGAAGTCGTTCTTCGTCCAGTCTCCGTTCTATATCAACATGAGCCAAAGGACGGACCAAACGACAGAATGAACGTACTCAAGTGAGGAGGTGTATCTTCTTCCGTGAATGGCGCCAAAACTTCATCCATGGCCGACTCCCTAATGTACACCAACATATACGCGTTCGTGAAGCGCTTCATCGCACGAACTTGATTGCGCTGTGCAGTGGGAGGCAATGCGCTCAATGGCTCTCCACCATAGTTCTCCTCCAACACTTCTTTATCTGTGACAGGCGTTACTCGGTCATCATCAAACTTGAGCCATCGAGTATCACGATCAGGCTTGATGAGGGCAAAGTAGTGACCACCATGCAAATCACCTGAATGAACCAAGACTCCAGTCAGCTTGTATTTCCAAGGTTGGGAAAAATCTGCATTGGAGTCGAGGAATTCGGCCAGATCGATTTCGAAGGGAAACTCATGGCGGTCATTGATTTTGACCATGGCATCACGTTGGATGTCGTATTCGAAACGCTTGAGCTGAAGATGTAGAACCGGTGGAAAGGATTCGAATATGATACCCTTCTTTGCGTCTTGTAGACCAAAGCCTTCCGCCTGGTACTTGTTCTCGCCATCCATACTTTCCACAGCGACATAATCTTTGAAGGATTCGTAGAGATTCCGCATGCCCTTTACGTTCAGTTGAATATCTAAGAACAACTAAGCATATGAGGATATCTAGAGTGGCATAAATTACCATTGAATTCTTCGATTCGAGATGATTCATATTCGACATTAACACATTTAATGTAGCTTTTCATCTTTCCAACGAAGAGTTTCGCGATAGCTCCTTCTGCCTTGGTACCCTGGAGACGAGTTTTAGCCAACGGGAGATCCCAGGATGCGATAAGTGGCGTACCTTCATCTTGGATTCTAATTTATCCTGAAGGACACGATTGAATTCCTGAACGTCATGTTGCAAAAACGAGTCCAGAGATTTCCAGCCAAACGACTTCGTCAGCTCCGTTGTACCTATGGAGTGTAAGGAATGGCCATCTGAAAACTAGTGAATGAATACGTACCGACAGGCTGATCTGATGTCTGTAGGTGATAGAAAACTCGCTGAAGAGCCAGAGATACGCTTTCTGTAGGTAAGTCATCTTCCGTTGGAATTTGATACACAGCCTATAAGGAAATTGGGTAAATTGGACGGTACACAGTGCGGAGGCGAACCTTTCGGAAATAGTGTGTGCAGTAAAAGGATTGCAGCAACGAGTTCATATAACATGTTGCTCCCTGGTTCTTTAATCCGACGAAGCCGGTTTCTTTCTTAGAGTCGTAACTTTAAATCAGGTAAATGTGGTGGTCTGAGTCAGTGGCTTGAACAAACATACTTGACAAAGTTGTGCCATAAAACACCAGTCGGGTCTTCTAATACACGGACGAAAACTGAAATATCGGCAGAGTCGTTTTCTATCGTTGGCCGGGGTTGGCCGTCTTGAGGATTGAACAGCTTGCGTAATTCACTAAAACGCGTGAAACCCCAATCACATTCCTCAGTAATGAATCGATGGTGAGCATCTGGAACAAGGAGTGAGAGAGTGAGGTATACAAAGGAAACAAGACATACGGCTGACGGTGAAAACAGTGGGATCATGGATATTGGAAATCACAAGCGCAAACTGGGCGCAAGCATGCCATCCCTCGGGTGCTTTCTTGGGTTCCGCATAGTCCAGATAGACTGAGACAGTATCATTTGGAGGAGCGTTTGAGTTGCCGAATGGAAACAGCAATATTCGCCTGTGTGGAGATACTCAACGGGAGCGTTATCATAGACAAAGGAAGATGACGCACCATTTGTGGCCACCACACTCGAACTCTTGACTTGTAAGTTTCTTATCCAGTTTCTTCCAATTTTCTAGCCTCCATGTAAATACTTGGAAATCTTTGATATCTTGCCCAAGATCAGGCATATGTTTGGCAGCAAATGCGTCATCTGAAGACGAGGGTTAGATACATACGAAAGCAGTGAGGTGATACCTACGATTTCTGACAGACACAATCTCGTCAATCTCCATTGCAGGCCCGCCATTCACTTTCTCGTCGAGAGTCTCCATAGTTTCGTTCTAGATAGTGGATAATATGAAAATTTGGAGCTGATAAGTGAATTAGCAATGCGAACCATATTATCAGGAGTAAGGGGAAACAATTGGAGAATTACTCCAGAATAAGATACGAAAGTTCAAGATGAAAATACAGTAAAGGCAAGAATGACGGAGGGACGACACGATGACTAAGTCACGTTTCTCGGCACCGTCAGCGCCGGGTCGATAGAAGTATTTTTTCTGTGACAGACTGTAACATTCTCTCTTGAACTAAAACCATGTTCTGCCTGTTTTTGCCTGATTTCTAAGTTAAGTTTTCTCTTCATCACACTATCCTTAAATTGTCTCGATAGGAAGCTTGTCTTCAGCAGCTTTTCCGCTGTTCCCACTATCGGTAATGAGTCAAAATAGTGTAAAATTGACCTTTTGGTGCGAGGCATAATTTTCTGGACTCCGTTTTGGTGTTTGGAAAGTTGGAGATAATCCCCTCAATCCACTGGATTCGCCTTTGCTGCTGTTTCGGTGTAACTTTGCTAGTTATTCCTTTGCTTTTTAGGCATACATGTACCCTTATATTATGATTGTACTATGTATAGTTGAAAATACAAAAACTTTGTTATCAATTTCAGCCCGTTTGGGCGCTCGCTTCAGATAATTGCCCTTTCAAGGGACCTTGCCTCATGTTACCCGCGAACAGGATACTGCAAACAAAGCTATCCACTTGACTTGCTCACATTACTACTAGAGGAGAGGTGTCCTCCTTTCTTTCCACGATATCTGCTGAATGAAGAGTTTCTTTCAGCGCAAGAATGATTCTCAAGCAGGCCCTTCCAAATCTGCTTCGTCCAGAGAGCCATACAAAATATGGATACCACCGGAACCTGAAGCTGCTCAGAGACCAGCCGAGAGAACTGAGAAAAGAGAAGGCAGGACCAGTTCACGAACACCTGCTGAAAAACCTCGAAGTTCTAGTCGAGCTCCTTGGCCAGAGGCAGTGACGACAACAACAACTCACAAGGCCGCTAGAGCTTCGACCAACA
This sequence comes from Rhodocollybia butyracea, assembly GCA_015501585.1. Taxonomy (NCBI): domain Eukaryota; kingdom Fungi; phylum Basidiomycota; class Agaricomycetes; order Agaricales; family Omphalotaceae; genus Rhodocollybia; species Rhodocollybia butyracea. Next base: position 257,262 of record JADNRY010000046.1, on the reverse strand, counting down.
GAGATGTGCTACCACCTGTGACTTCCAGTACGCAATCACAGCGGGTAGCACAAACTTTGCCCAAAGCTACTGCTCCCACCAATCAGAACACACATACCACAATTCCACCCAAAGGTTATGCCAGTTCCACCACAGGGGGGATATATCCCACGGCTACTTCTTCAGCCTCCGCAGCTATTCGTCCTGAGATGGCGAAGGCTTCTTCTTCCTACTCTAGAAGGGATGACAGGGTGTATGACAGAAGTGAACGACCGCGGGAAAGGGATACGAGAGAGAAAGAGCGCACAAGAGAGAAGGAGCGAGTAAGAGAAAGGTCGGAACGGACGGAAAGAGATCGAGAATCAGAAAGGGAAAGAGAACGTCGAGAACGTGACAGGGAGAGGGAGAGGAAGGAACGAAGCAACAAGCCACGGGTGGATCCTTATTCTTATGCAGAACTTGATGTCCCAACAGACCGAACAAAGCCACGGATGGATTCATATCCAGAACCTAATGGCACAACAGAGCGCTCGCATCGACAAAGGGAAAGACAACGAGATACTGACAGTGTGTTTCGTGCATCCAAGGACAAAGATAGGACGACTAGGGTTCGTGAAATACATCGGACCGATGAACGAACTCAAGCGTACGAATCCGGCAGGGAAAAACCGCCATACCGTGAAAGTGCCCGACGACCTTCCGAATGGGACAACACCGACCGCCGTGTGGACGCTGAACGAAGCACCCACAGTCGACGAGATCGGGATCGAGACTATGCTGCTGGGTATTCCAAACCGATCGCTAAGGAATCGAGCGACGAAGCAGAAAGCTCCGATGCCTCCAAACACAAATACGGAGTGGCATCTTCTGCTTATCGGCGAAGAAAGCCCAAGGATCCTATCGCTGTCTCTGGCTGGGTAAGTACCGCCCCCATCGTAGATACTAACTTCGCTAAAATCCCCCCAACGAAGACCTTACCGCCTTCCTATGGAGGCATTGGCATCACTCCATCATCGAGAGATGCGACGCCTTATGGCGTCTCGTCGAAAACTCATCGAGATCCTGTATTGCATGGAGCACATCGCGTTCCCTCAACTTCCAAACTTACCCAGGACCCGGTCATTCCTCCCTTACTAGCCAAATCTAATCGAGAATCTACATATGTCGGCCCACATACTTTTCCTTCTGTACCAAAATCTGAAGTTCCTGTGCCGGTTCAGCCCTTGTTTAGTCCTGAACCTTTACCGATACGTTTGCCTTCAAGGGTGACAGACAGCTACCAATTTAGGGAGCCACTGTCGCAACTGCCTCCAGTCGACAACACAGCAGCAGCCATACCAAGCAGTGATATCAAGGCATCCAAACGGTCTGAGCGGGTCAGTAAGCAGCTTGTTTATCAATACTTGTAACTTGACCCTACCATATAGCATACGAAATTACGAGAAAAAGAACAGGATCCCGTGAATAACTCCCGCATGCATTCTCCTCAACAACCTCCAGCGCCATCAGCGATAGAGGAGCAGAGTGTATGCATTCTTGTTTTTCTTTTATCTTTGTTTACGAGCTTTCGTAGGCTAACAACCAGCGCGCCTTTGGGAATGCATATGGACCTCCAATTTGGTCATCTTCAGCCATAGATCAAATAGATTCCGGGCCTATCAATGCTCAAATTTCTACAGTGAAATCCAAGGCTGCAGAACCAGTCAATAACGAGTTCCCAGACCACCGGTCCCATATATCACGGCATGATCATGCAACTTCCAGTAGGCAACAGACTGAGCAGCCTGCTGTCATACCCAGTGGTACCAGAACGAGGAAAGTTTCGTCTACATCGCAACGAGTGACACAAGCTGCAAGTACGACAGGTCCTACTGTCAACCACACTAGTCGACGAGAACGCGACAAAACGTCGAAGCACCATGGTACATCTAGCAGAGAAACTCGAAATCACCAGGCGAGTTGGTTGTTAACAGAGAGATTTTAAAGCTCACGATGCTTCAGGATGGAAGCCCTTCTGATAACCCACCTGCGCCAACCGCTGAACCGTCCACGCCGCTACTGTTCCAAGGATCACAAATGGCAGTCAACCTTCCTACTCAGTCCGCTACTGCAATCAATAATTCGCCTCATCCTTCTATCCGCTTCACTCCACCCACACCCATGAAACGATCCCCCTCTGCCCTTCCTGACGGTAATCCCACCAATAATCTAGCCAGTTCAGATTTGCTTGCTCCCATATATGGAGGGACTCCCAAAGTGAAAGCCTCTGAGGTAAGAATCAAGTCCTAACTCTCTACCTTTACTCATCTCACGCTCTGTCACAGTACATTCCTTCTGCATCGATAGTCCAGCCAACACGACATCTTTCGTCCGACCAGTCGAAAGCAAACGACAGTTCTCGTGATAAAGTGGCAAACATAGTTGCGGGATACGAAGCTCGAGCTTCTCCTGCGATAGACAAATCCAGTCTTCATTCCACTCCAGATCGCATTTCCAAGTCTCTGAGCAAGGGAGGCGGGACGCCTTTGGGCACACCTCAAATTTCCATAGGCGCAACTCACAGCCCAGGAGTGCTTCACAACTCTTCTCCCTCGTTCAACGTCGCTGTCTCCAGCAATGAACGTGGTCGAACCGTATCGATTTCCGCGTCCAATGAGGGTGGTTCTCCGCTCAAGAACCCAAGTGCTGGATCTAACACAGGTCCTCAATTGACCTACACTCTCCCGCCACATACATCTGATACCCCAAGTTCCAAACAGAGCATTCAAGTTCCATATACACCCGTCTCCCAGCCGGCCGTTAACTCTTCTCCCGTAAACCACTCGTGGGCTCCGAATTCCACAGGCATCCGACCCGCCGACGAACTCAAGGATCCAAATGTTCGTTCAGCCTACAGGCATGACACGGTTCTCCAGCCTTCTTATGCAGCACCTGCCCCCAACTCGAGGTATAACACCGGTAACTGGGCTCCCCCACCCAACATAAGCAACACCTCATCTACTGATGAAGTAAGGGACTATTCCACACGTGCAGGGACAACCAGTAAATCTCGGCCAGGCGCATCAAAAGCTTCAGAACCACAGGCTTCATGGCCTGCTGACAGACACCCAAACGGAAACCAGACCAGCATGAGACCTGGGAGAACTGATAGAAATGCATACCAAGGCCCCACCGCTTCAGAAACGATGGCGTGGGGAGTACCTCCTAATCAACCCGATGATATGCATCCCGTCCATGCTAATAGTGTAGTGCCACCTTTGTACAAGACTTCTTCGTACAATGAGACGAATTCGGGACAGGGCGATCGGAATACGACCCCCAACCATTACGCTCCAGATACAACTCCTATTCCTTCACGTCGACATAATGCTACACCAGTTCAACCTACTCCCGCCCCAATGTTTGTACCTACTAGTACTCACGATGGAGCAAACGGTACATTTGGTCTCAACAAGGTTGATCCCGTTGAGCGTTCTGGTAGTGCTGTGCCGTTTCTCCATCCCAGGTTGGCAGAGTTGATGTCGGATACCAATAGTCCGCGATCTCATGCTCCTGAGCCTGTGATACAGCCGTTGGGTGCCGAGTTTTTACCAACAGCTCCACCGTTTCCGACAGGGAAAGCGGATGAATGGACCCTCCCGCCGCCTTCCAAATTCAGAGATAGGTCATCCCCGACAGCAGATGGCTATTCTCATCTGCACACCTCTTATATCAACAAAAACGTTGCTTCGGAAGCCCAGGCGGGTCTGGGATATTCTCGCAAGATGTCTGATACCACACCACCATCTGCGATACCGTCCAGTTATCCCGCCGCTGCACCTTTCAATTATTCGAAGCCACTCTCTTCGAAACAAACAAGCTCGGCTATGGCTTATGCATTGGCAGATGCTGCGAAAGACTCCGGTGGAGATATCGCTGGTGGCCATATGCGCGTTAGCTCACAACCAGACCCCTCCACAGTTCCGCCCAGACCACCGAGCACGCGGCCGACGCAAACCTGGTCTAATGGTGTACCGTTGCAATCATCAACGTATCCTACTAATAGCAGTCGGACCCGTGTTCGAGGCAAAATCCCAGAGCCAGAAACGTTCATGAATCCCAACACTGTTCAGTCCCAGTCTGCAGTCATGGCACAGCAGCAGCCTTCTTTCGGCATTGTTCCCGAGCAACATACTTATGTCTCTGACCAAACGCGGCGATCCACGGCTCCATCTGAAGATTCTATTTTGAAGACACCATCGTCGCTGGCGCCTTCAGTGCTGAAACCCACGATTTCACGTACATCGATCCCTGCGTCCACATCCTCCCAACCGGACTCACGAAAGAAAGGGTTCTTTGGCATGTTCAAATCCAAAGGGTCTTCGAGTGATAATGAGAAGTGGATTGCGACTGATGGAGATGACGTGAAGCCAGGAGATGGAAAATCTTCGATATCGAAGTCCCTTTTCAAGTCTAAGGCATCTTCGGGAAATCCCTACGAAGTATGGACTCCTCCAGTTCAGCAGAAGGCCAATTCCCCAGCTGTGGTTGATATCAAGACATCAGACGTAAAACCAGGCATCTCCCGATCGAAGGTTCCCCCACCTATCACGGTTCCTCCCTCAGTTCCTATTACCGAACGAAAAAGTCCCAATCACAAGGTATTCACACCATTTCGCTATCTAAACACGAAGCGCAACCGTACAGTCTCCGCTGCATCCGTCGAGGCAGTGGATGGAACCGCGGTGAGTCTTGTCATTTACAAGCGATTGATTAATCTTACCAGTTGCTTGACAGCCCAACACCGTGGTAGGCTCTCCCACCGCCTCTATGAACAGTAGCCAGCCTCCCATATTGCCTCCGCCCGTGCGCGATACGCAGCAAGCTACGTATGAATGGCGGGAACGCAAGGAGTCGGAGACGCGGAACAACAGATCCCGAGTCCTACGTCCCGGCGTCGTATTCGATGTTCCACAAGACCCACATCAAGACAAACAAAACCTCAGATATGTCAAAACGAGTAGAAGTACTCGCCCAAGTAATGCATAAAAAATGCTTTCGGATTTCTCTTTTCTTACTAGATATGTATGGTCTTTCGCTATCTTGTATGTATGTTTATTGGAAACTAATGGCTAGCTGTATCATAAATTATGTACGTTACAGTACTCATGTATTTTTTTTTTACTTTCCTATAATTAATTTCGGATACAAGGCTGATCACAATCCAATATGACTGTGGTTAAGCATGAATGGGGTAATCGTTGTGGAACAAGATGTTGTTATGTATCGATTCCAGATTTTTTAGTACCTGAAACAGCCACGGTAAACCTGGCTTTCAAGCTTGCAAGTAGTACAGGCTAGTAAAGTACTTCGCTCTATTATAAGTTATTCAATATTCTTGAAGCGGGGTGAGGGCGTGATTGACGAAACAGTGTGACTGTGTGACCTATCGCGTCTTGTTATCGCTCAACGTTCAATACCTCCAATAATGTTTCAAGCAGCGAAACAAACATCTAAAATCCAACGACATGACAAAGACGATGAAACGCTACACGTGGAAAATGGAAGTACCTCGTATCGATTAAGCTTGTTTGTTGTTCTTCTCGTGATCCATAAATCCTCATAATGCTGTCCTAGATATGATCAGCCTCCTCTCTACGACGTGACAGTGGAAGAATTTGAAACTTCAGCATTGGATCGACTCCGTATACTAGCTGAAATTGAATCCTCAGCGGCGCGTAATCGCACTATGGAAGAAACAAAACAAATGACCATCATACAATGTGGAAAATACCTGCCCCTCAATTCGAACTCTGCATCGGGCGTCGATATACAAGCAGAACGGCGGAAAGATCAGCTGGGCCATTTCGTTTTGAGGCTTGCCTTTTGTCGATCGTGAGTTTTTGTGTTATACTTTCCAGGATTCCTTCAATAAAAGTGACCATTAGAGCGGAACTGCGACGGCGGTTTGTGAAAGCCGAAGGGACTCTTTTTAGGATTCGCTACGAGACCGACGATTCCAAGGAACGAGCTGCTTTTCTCAGCTCTAAAGATTTCAACTGGATATCTGTCTGTATATGTCCCGTGTGATCTCCGCGTGTATTGCTGAATCCGATTTTAGGTCGATGCAGACGAGAAAGAGAAATACGAGGCCCAACTATCCCATTTCGTTTCAAATAAGACTGATCCGAACGCTTTCAAGAACGAGACTTTCTACAAGGTCAGCCCATCAACTGCCCTATATTGACAGTGGCTTGAACGCGCAACAGGTAAGATGGTCGACTATCCCTGACCTTGTCGAGAAACGGAAGGTGTTTCTCAAAGGCGGTTTTGCTTATGTTCCCGGGCGCGAACAAGCAAGTATTATCTACGCAGCTTTCGAAGAGCGGTTGGAAGCAGCACTACTTGTCAGTCATGCAGCCTCTCCTTCGCCTAAAATCTTATCCTTCACCAGGCCACGTCGCGAGCCATACCTTTAGTGGACGAAGAAACGCGTCTAAATCCAATACTTGACAATTTAGCTCAAGGATTTACTGCGGGAGTACCGTCCGATTGGGTAGGCTCGGGGGAGACCACTGGCGAAGGAATCACAGCGGACATGGTAGACTCGCTAGCGAAACAGCACTTCCCGCTGTGCATGCGAGTGCTGCACCAGAATCTACGCAAGGACCACCATATGAAGCATTTCGGACGGTTGCACTATGGACTATTCCTCAAAGTAAGTGAAATACAATTCTATCCCCATACCAGCTAATGATGCATTAGGTTCTGGGTTTATCGATCGATGAAGCCATCGCGTTCTGGAGAAAGTCATTTGCGGGAGGTCCAGGCGCTGACAAATTCGACAAGGAATACAGATACAACATCCGGCATTCGTTTGGATTGGAAGGAAGAAGGATGAATTACCCTGCCAAAAAGTATGTGAATTGCAACATTGACAGCCTTCTCCTGATCTCTGTCAAGTTGCCTGCAACTTCACACCGCGCACGAAGCCGGATGCCCCTATCGACAGCTGGAAAACTCACCAGAAAACTTGCAGAGCGCTTTACTTTCTTCGTATTCAGCTCAAGGTCTGACGGTGGATGACCTTCCTGAGATCATGAGTCAGGTTAGGAAGAAAGCCTATCATGTCGCCTGTACGAGAGTTTTCGAAATCACGCATCCTCGTCAGGTACGGAAGGGAGATGGGCTGGGAGATGGAGAATCTGTGACGCACCCGAATCAGTATGCTGCTAAAAGTATTGAGCTCGAAAAGGAAGCCAAAGAGCCGAAGATGGAGGTAGACAATTGAAGGCTGCTTATGACATATACTGCAAGTTGTGCATTTCTGTGGAGAGAGAGGAGGGTCGAATTATTGTTGACTAACTTTAACGGATTCTTGGCTATAGTACGATTATACACATTTCCTTTGTATGTTTCATGAATATATTCACTGGATATGGATAGGCACTTGCTCAGCTACGTCGGATGATCCCCATCAGGGGATGGCTAGTCTTACTATTAGTATTTTATTTTGCAACGTGTGAAATATGTCATTTGGCTTCATCCGTCTTTATCCTCCACGACAAGTTATGAGCCAACGAAAACCGTCCTCTACGAAGCTCAATAATGATGATAACTCTGACGCTCTCCACCAATACGAAGACATCGATGGGCATTTTTCTTTTGTGAGGTATGGAATATCCACTCCGCCAACTTTACTGTGCTCAACACTCTCAATGCAGAAACTTTCGTCTAGCTGATCTAGTCACTATAATGAATGGCGTTTGTGGATCCTTTTCCATATTCTCATCGGCAAGATATCTACTTTCAAATGACCCCGACTATCTGTGGTTGGCACTGGCCTTTCCGCTAGCTGGCTTGATGTTTGATTTTTTCGATGGAAAAGTTGCAAGGTGGAGGAAATCTAGCAGTCTTATTGGACAAGAGCTAGACAGTCTTGCAGACTTGGTATGCGGGCTAATCAGATATTTTTTCGCAAGTATCTAACTTTTTTTAGATTTCGTTTGGAGTTGCGCCGGCGTTGCTGGCCTTTGTCGTAGGCCTCCGGACCTATCTCGATACAGTATTCCTTACTGGCTTTATATGTTGCGGACTGGCTCGTCTGGCGCGGTTCAACGCTACCGTCGCTCTTGTACCGAAAGACAAAGGAGGAAAAGCCAAATACTTCGAAGGACTCCCTATTCCTTCTTCCTTGTTTCTTGTTGGTGTTCTTTCTTACTGGACAAAAATGGGTTGGATTGAGGGTCAAGAAGGAATTCCCTGGGGTATTGTGACTCTATGGGGTTCACAGGGAGGGAAAGGGGAGATCCACTTGGTCAGTTTCATCTTTGGACTCTGGGCTGCTTTGATGGTCAGCAAGACGCTGCGGGTGCCAAAGATTTAGCCAGAAAACACATTGACATAGTCCAAGTACTTATGAATACAATATCTCTAGACTTAGCTTTAGCTGCTACTAGTAATACTATGAAGGTGCAGGTATACACGCACGTGACGCGATTAATTTGACGCGTCTTTCTCTTTGTCTTGAACTACAACTATCATCTAAAATCATGGTTGTTAAATCTGACGACGTTCAAAGACTCTTCCTTCAATCTGTTCTCTCTCGTGGCATTTTGTCCGAAAGTTTAGCCAAAGTGATATGGAAGAAATGTGCGGAAGCCGTCAAAAGTGTGCACCATCATTTTCCACCTAATTTTTGCGTTGCTGAAAATTTCGCGTTTTTAGTAGCCGATGAAGATGTGGAAGTTGTCCATTCCAATACAGAAGAAGCATGGGACGCATTTATCCAGAACATCAACTCATCTTTGAACGATCTGGACTTTGAGTTCAAGAGCATCCAAGACGAAAATACTGGCAAGAGGCTTTTCGCAATGGTAGGACATGTTATTCGACACCCGTACAAGTCTTTCAACGTGTGCTCTACACCCAGGTCAACCGCAAGGATGATGAACTGGCTCAAGTCGCGACCGATTACAACGCTGTCGAGATAACATATTTCAAAGCCGTGGCACGTCAGCTTGCTATTCTCTCGCGTTTTCTTGACTAAAAAGACGCGTAGGTCGAACAAATAATGCTCGCACGCAATGAGTGCTTCTCAGTCTCGTCTCTCGCTGCCCTTCGCGAAGTTTCTGCTGGAAAGGAAAAAATAAACTTGACTAAAGCCCAGGCAGAAGTCCTATTGGGCAGTTTTGTCGCCAATGGCTGGCTTTTGAGAAGCAAGTATGTATCAATATGTATCCTCGCCGGCTCAAGGTTAATTTGGCTACAGACGTGGAAGATATTCCCTTTCTTCCCGAGCCTTACTGGAACTTTTGCCATATCTCAAATCTACATATCCGGACGAAATTATAGAATGTACAATCTGTCATGAGGTGCGCAAATTATCCTTGAGAATTGACTACGGAGTGAACGCAGCACTCATAATAGATCATAACAAAAGGCATAGCTTGCAAACGCGACAACTGCAAGACACGTATGCATTACCACTGCTTCAAAGTTTACCGAAGACGCAAAGGAACGTGCCCAGCCTGTTCCCTGGATTGGCCTCAAAATCCAACAGACAATGGACTGCTTGCTGTCGGCGAACTAGCCATTCGTGATGGAGATGATAAACGTCAGAGCAGAGACGATAGTGACGATGGTGAAGACGAGGACATGGAAGATGATGAACCTGTCCAAACGCAAGCGAAACCCCGTCAACAACGTTCTCAATCTGGAAGGAAAGGCAAATCGAAAAAGGTGGATGTCGAGAGCGAAGAAGACGCTGAGAAGGAAGATACTGAAGAAGAAACCGAGGCCGACGCTACACCTCCACCTCGACGTAAAAGCACCAGGCATTGATGTGTTAGATGCCTTAAATCTATCTTCTCCTAATACTCACTTTATCTCACTACTATTTCTCTCGAGTTCTGAACTTATTAGTCTATTGTATGTCCCTATACTATACCCCCGAACTTGTATCTCCACTCGATGGCGCTACTACAACTCTACCCTCTTCGCCGGACAAAACATCCTTATCAGTAAACCCAAATCGACCGCGACCCCATATTGACTTCCGTTTACGATTCTTACGACCTTCGCCGAACTCTTCATTCCACTTTCTCAAATCGGCAAGGCTACCTAATGATTCGGATGATGATGGGGTAATTTCCTTGAGAGCTTTGTCGAAATGCCGCCGGGAAAGGATTCGCGCATGGGGAGGTAGTGTCGCGGCTTCGCCCTCTGGCTCTGGAGTTGACGACGAGGCAGCAGGTTCGGACTGCTGTCCTTCAACAAGTTTGGATGATGTTTTCAGATCCTCGAGCCCAGCCTCGACGGCTTGAGCATCTGTGCCCTTGTCTTCCGGCGCTGTTGTATCTGAAGTATTTTGCTCAGAAGACGACACTAGCCATGGGAGCTTGATGTCCTCTTTGATAGCATCTAACGCAGCAGAGACACAAAGATCTATGATACAAGTCAGTTGGTGACCAGATAGAAAGAAAAATGACAAACGTTTGAGATCCGAACCTGAAAAACTTTCTGTCTGCTTAGCAAGGACGTCAAGATCAATATCTTCGCCCAAGACTTCGTCTCGCAACAGAATTTTAAGGATTTCTAGAAACACTTTGTTAAAGTTAATCCCCGTGCAGTCTTCGTGGTTACTTACCTTGTCGTTCAGTAACTCCTGGCAGATCAACTAGAAGTCTACGCGGAAGTCGCCTAAGAACGGCGTCATCGAGGTCAAAAGGTCTATTTGTAGCGCCAATCACAATGACATTATCATCCCGGGATGTTTTTAGTCCATCCATCTCTTGCATGAACTCGGTGATAATACCACGATGGGCAAACGAGGACCCACTGTCACGGCTCGACGTTCGAGCACTGAAGAGAGCATCAATCTCATCCAAGAAAATGACACAGGGAGCAATCTTCCTGGCCAGTGAGAAAACTGCATGAACGAGTTTTTCACCTTCTCCGACATACTATTGTGCAGTAAGTATTGAAGATGGATTTAATGGAAGATAAGACATACCATATCCATGACATCGGACGGCGAGATGGCCATCATGCGACAACCCGCCTCCTTGGCAAGAGCACGGACGACCAGGGTTTTACCAGTACCAGGAGGTCCAAATAAGAGGCAACCCGTCATGCCATGCTGTTTCAAGATACCCGTCTGGAACGCTTGAGGATGAAGAAGCGGCAAGGAGACGATAGAACGAATGGAATCAATTGTGTGAGGAGGCAAGTGAACTTGGCTAAAGGATGTGGGCATGGACGCTAAAGGCAGACAGTTCGTTAATTATGATGTGTTAAGCAGAGCCTATACGCACCAGCATCCACGATGGAGGGAAGTAGCCTTTGCTCATGCTGGTCAAGGTCTGGATCATTCTTCACTCTCTCCACGACTTCGTCAAATTCGGCTTGCTTCAAATTGGCATCCACCTCTTCTTTGTCAGCCTTGCGCGGACTAGACGGTACAGACTCCTTTAACCACGTCTTCCGAGACTCGAGTGCTCCATGGAATGCACGCCAAGCATAGTGAACGTCAGCCCAAGAAACATTAGTCCGCTCCAATGTTGGTCGTTTTCCAGCTTCGCGAGACGCGACGACGCTACCGATAGCCCTATCTGCTATTTGCCGTACAGTTGACCACGACTCTAGCTGTGAACCCCATCCCTCCCACATTTTTGGCTCATCCCACATCCGGGGAGGTGATTTCTGATCCGAAGTTGGTGTTTCTTCTGCGAGTGCATCAGATTCTGAAGTGGATGGTTTGGTTTTTTCAACAGGGTCGACGGTGTTCTTGGCTTCTTCGGAGGTAGAGTCGGGTGTGGTTGTGGAAGTGAAGATATTGCTCTCCAAAGGCAACTCGGCAAAAGAAGGTCCAGAGAATAAACCATCCTCTTCCAACTTCCCGCCAATTGCACCAATAGCCATGCGCATTGTCAGTTCGTTAATTTCCCTTCGGCGAAGGACACGATGATCACGCTCATCCGTTGTCGAACGAACACTAGGTACCAATACGGACGTTCGATAAAAGGTAGGAGACGTAGGACCGTCTGCTTCAGAAGAGCTGCCAGGACTGGAAAACGAAGGACGGGCTGGATTTTCTACGAGGATGATTTCTGATTTCTGACGCGAGGGATCTTCGGAGTATTGGTCGTATTCGTCCTGTGCAATGTTTTGACCTTTCTCCCAACTTCTGAGGCGCTGCTGGAGACGCTTCTCCCTGGCCTGCTCTGCGGCAGGGTTCTCACTCCAGTCAGTCTTATCTGATCTGGGACTTGGAGGCTGGTACATCGCCGACGGCGATCGGTTCAAAAGAAGGCTAAGGATGCCACTGCCACCAGGATGTATCGGATGTTCAGGTGGGGGAAACAAGGGAGGAGACATTCCAAAAATGATGGTCATTGGATTGGATACCGGTGATGTTGAGCGAGCTAGTGGACCTTTACGTCTTTGACTGACTGCGTCGCGAAGATATGGATACCAGGAAGACGAATTTGACGCTAGTGTTGGGAAATCACGAATGTAGACCAGTCGAGGGCGAGAAGTACCGAGGCTGGGGGGATTTGACGGAAGATTGACCAAGGAATCAAAGAAAACTTTGACTTTGCTCGGTGGAGAAGGTCGTTTAGGTTTTATCACGGTAGTAGTGGTACTACTTCTCCCTAACCGAGGTGCTAACACGGTCAACATCATCTGTTGGGGAGACGGGTACTCGGGTTCGTCATCTTCCTCGGCATAAGCAGATTCAGATGTTGGTTTTGAGGAGTTGGTTGTTGTACTGGACCGGTCCCGAAAGTGTAACGGATTACGGGGGAGGGTCAGCGAATTTGCAGCTTGTTAAGTTGTTAGTTTTACTTTCAAAAGGTATAGGTAGCACATACCTGGTCCGAAATACCCCCATTCACCAGCTGCCAGTTGAGCACCGTCAAGTACGAGAACCTCCGAGCCTGTTTTGCGGGCCAATTCCACTACTGTTGAATCAATGATATAGTCACCACCTTCTATAGGGCAGTATAGTGCCAGAGTAGGCTCTACAGATGAAGCAAGTGGGGGAGGATACGCCGCGCGGTGCTGTGTCTGTGGATGCAGAACCACAAGTAAATTGTGAAGTACTTCTTGCATAATTTCTGGAGGAGGAACAGAGCCAGGATTAAGAGGTTCTGGGGGTAGTTCATCTGGACTCCAGAGGACGTGAAGGCCTGGTGGCAGTTCTACCTCGTGCTCCTTGGAACCTGAAGAAACTCGCGTTGCTCGTTTTGCTTTAGATTTGTCCGGATCGTCGGGCGGATTTTCTGGAGATGATGCAGACGTTACGAAAGGATCATCTGGTGGTGTTTCTGATTCTGACGAGGCAGCTGGGACACGCTGGGGATTATTATCGCTGGAAATAAATCGTTTAACATCAGAATTGGGGACAAATCGTTTAGAAGCCGGGTTTTTTGGTGGACGCGGCAGCAATGAAGAGTGCGAAGAGATAGAGCTTCGTGTCCTTGCAAAAGCGCTTGACCTGCGCAAGACGTTTTGAGACCGCATCCACACTGGTCGGGGAAGAAAAAATTAAAGTCCACCTTACAAATTAAGCGCGCGCGCGCTCTAAGCGCTTGTTCGAATTTCAGATACTTCCTCGACCTCGGTCTCTTGTTCCCAAAAAGTCGCCAAGTCTTTGTATCCCGACTACAAGCTCTTTGTCGAGTTACCCAAAGTACTGCAAATAACGCATTGTATTTACTTTTGATAACTAAATTCTAAAATGATTTTTGTACAATGGCCATTGTCTTTCAGGTTTATTGTACTTTTGTCAGGCCCGATAATCACCGACAAGTACTTAAACCAGACACTGGTAACGTTGTTTCCCCTCAACGGCAACACTGGTGGGGTCTAGTCTCTCTCTCTTTCTTTTCATTTCTTTTACGCTCCCTTGTATCTCTACGCCCTTAACGTCCCACTGCGTGGTATAATAATCCCTCAGACGAACATGCGCAATCCTTTCTTGCTCATCAGGCTCATCTTTCTGGGTGTGTCACAGTTGGATCTGCTAGTCCCCCTTCGTACACTAACCTTGATCCTAGCACTCTTGTTCTTCCTCAGCCTTCTTGAATTGATATTCTCCTCGATAAATACAAGCTCTGCTGTACACGCCGATCTCCCGCGTAGGGTTATCTTTTCCTCGCGTTGGCTCGTACTAATGTACACATTTACAGTCCCCGGAGCCTCTATCTTCTTGATTTTCAACTCTATCGCCAGCATCTTCTTCCTTGGAGTGTAAGTCATGTCGCAAGTCATGTCGCAAGCTGTAGAAATGTACTCATGTTCTCTCCTAGTGGTCTTTTGGAGTTGGTTGCTCCCAATTTTGCCGGTTCTAGTGTGGCCTTCGAGTCGGGCTGGTCAGCCGTGCTCAGCTTGGCACACATTGGCTCGGCTATCGGCGTTACAGTTACTGCTGCCCTCTTCATCCACCAGACTTCCGACTCGACCGTGACTGCCTCGTCATTGTTGCTCATACCGACCACCTGGCTTTCTGGCTTGACTATGCTCGGATACTTCTTCATTCTCTTCGTGTCAGCTATGACCCATGCTCGTTTTGATGAAGAGATTTGGGGCAAGCCTGTTCATCAGGTCAAGTGGTTTGGATACACCAACTCGAGGCTCAAATCCTCTGATGTCGGTGGACCACGTCAAATATCCGGCCTCGAAAATGACTCTTGGTCTCGATATCTTGTAGACATCGAATCTTCCGGTCGTCGAGCAGCTCGCTATCCCGTTCCTGATACTGAAAAGGCTCCCTGGGCTCCTAAAATTGTCCGCGGTCGCGACTCTCCCTTCCGCACCAGACCAGATAGCTTCGACGGTTCAGACTGCGAATCCGACACTTCTAGCCAGTCATCGTTCTCTACCGGACCTTACGAGAACCCATTACCTCCCCGTCCCCTCGATGTTCAGATCAAAGGTGGAAAGCCTGGCGGATCTCGATTCGTCGAGCGTTTCCGCGAATCACAAACTCTCTCTCGACCAGCTATCGAGTTTCCCCATGAAGTTGATGATCATGACAAGCCTATCCCAAAGCCGCGTCTTTCTCAGTGGATTCGGGCAGACGCTATAAGGGCATTTGCATCACGTTAAATTTGCCAGTGTTGAACCGACCCAGATATTACGATTTACCATGATTTATAGGCATCGGGCAGGGACCCTACCACATATAGTCATACACATCTCACCCCATGGACTCGTCCTGTAGCAATAGCATGTTATATCATTTACCTAGTTAGTAGAACCACAGACTGTATATCCACAACTAATTAATCATCTTCGGCACTTTTCCCAAGGCTAACCAATCTAGAGCGCAGTTTCTCATTTCTTGCCCGTGTGTTGGCCAATTCCCGCTTAGTTTTTTCGAACTCGATCCTGAGTTCGGCATAGTCCTTCGCAGTATCCTCCTCCAGCTCTCCTGCTCCAACAGCGATACCTGGGGGTCAAAAACTTCAAGAACTACCTTAGGGTTCAGATACAGAAGACTCTTACCGCCTACCAATTTCACCAGCCGCCAGAGACGGAGGACGACAAGCAAGCTCGCAAGCTCCCTCTCTTTACCTTTCAAAAACACCTCCAGTACAAATGTCGTTATAATAATGATTGCATCAAAGTCGTGAAGAATCGCGTGAGGGACATTTCCAAATGGATTATAAAAGCTCAACCCGAAAGCAAATAAAGCAAGGGGTATTTCGAGGAGGAAGAAGGCAGTGATTCCGAGAGAGACATGTGATAAGATTTCGAGCCATTGTGGGCCCTCTGGACCTTCTGGCGTGCAGCTTGGGGAGAGAAGAGTGTATCCAAGATCGACGAGGACAATGGCAGCGTCGATCGTGATCTAAAAGTTGCTAGTATTAGTTGCAGAGCTGGCGTAAAGTAGAAAAGTTGGTACCGACCAAGGCAATCACAAATGTGTGGAAGTGCGGAGACTCTAGCCAAGAAGCCAATCGTTCCCGATAAGTAATTGATTCGGGACTTGAGTTCTCCCCGCCTTCGACATCTTGAAGAAGAGGCTGTTGTTCTGACATGACTGTCGCGCTCAACGTTGCAACAGCGGCGCAACAATGCCACGGGCTGTCACGTGCACGTGACGTACCAAATTGGAGACCCTTGCGGTCCGTGCTCTGAGGCTCTCTCTTGTTCTGCTTTACGAAGATAATGTCACTATTTGCCGCTCACACAACTCTACTGTTACCATGCTACGAGCATATATCAAGTCGGTGTATCTGACCGGTCGGCGCTCAATGTCATCTGCCAATAATTCCAACTCACCATAACTTGTCCTTCTGCCAAAGCTCAAGCGCTGAAACTCCCATGGCCTCTCACTGCCTTTATCACATTCATCTGAATTCTGACTGGCGCATATATGTGACCTTGTACTTTGAATCCCACCCTTGAAGTTGACTGTTGATGCACTAGACTCTTGCGAGCTGTCACTGAAAACGTCCATAATAGTAATGGTTTATAACAAGTGCGAGCGACCATCGAAAGCTTTATAAGGCCCTTCTTTCTTCCTTCTTTCTTTTCGGCTGGCCAAGGCTATATTCTTCGTTCCTTTCATTGCTAATTTCTTCAGTCCCAAGTCTTTCATTCTGTTCGCCCTTCTTCGACTTAACGGACTCTGTTTCTTTGTCGATCTTTACTACTGTACATCCTTATCGCGACACCCATGTCCACTCACGCAGTTTCAGTTTTCAAAGCATTCAGGGTTCTGGTATTGGGTAGGTTTATCGTCTACATCTCACTCCAATCTGCGTTTTCTAATAAGCCTCTCAGCTCTTTGTAGTGTGCTCAGCATAGGCTGCACTACGATCCTCTCGATTTTTCTTTCTCGAGAATGGGACAACTTTGACCATGTTAGTCGTAAGCATCAATCTGGCTCTCGTTCTTGGCTTCCGATGCTCAATCTTAAATTCAGGTATAATCGTCGTTGCGCTAACGTCTGTCCATGGTCTCGGAGCAGTCATGCTCTACCTGATGTAATTCGTTTTCTTAAAGACCCCAGCTCTACGATTACTGATCAGTTTCTCAGGATCGTGACCCGCCTTAACGTCCGCCTGGATGCTCTTCGGGTTTCCATTTATCTTTCCGTCGTCATCGGTGAGTTAAATAGGTGTTCCAATCAATGCTTAGTACCCATAAAGAGATACAGGCGGTGCTGTACTTTTAACCATTGGTCGAGCAAGACTCCCATGCACAAACTCTGGTACTCTGCTTGATCTATCATTTTACCACTGACACTGACATAAACCCAGGTATAGGACACATCTGTGGGCCAGCTACTCTATCAGTCATGATCGCCAGTTTTGTGATTTCGGGATGTTGTCAGTACATTGCCTGCAGATCTTATCGACTCGAAACTAACGTTTTTCCCACTAGTGATATTCTACTCTTTCGGACTGAGTATCATTGCATGCACTATCCCAGGCGCTCTTTTGGCTAAAGCCCCGTCGGATATTCTGGAGGGTGAAACAACGTCGGTGAACTCGCAAACTAGGTTAATTCCATCTGCGCAAAGAGCTGAATCCCAAGCTTTTCTAAAGGATCGCCACGACAACTCCCTTCCAAAAGACGACAGGCCTGCACTTGCTCATGCTCGCAGTCATATTCCTCAACCTTTGAATCTTGAAGGAACGGAAAGGCGTCCAGTCTTCAGCTACACTGTAACAACTCCGAAATCCGTTTCAAGTTCGATATCCCAGTCTCAAGAATCGACATATACCTCGATACGCCATCCGTATGCCATGTACACAGAATCTCCTACTTCATCTGCGTGGTCCTACTCACAGCCTAGTACACCACTTTCAGCGCAGTCGAATTCAACGTCAGGGAGCCGATCCACCGGTTATCCGATCTCCCCCAGTCCAGTTCCGTCTATGAGGCGTGCAGCAAGGCGTGACCAATCACCTCTAGCGCGATCTGAAAGTGCACTTTCATATCAGCACGGTGGCATCCCCAATCCATTCGCTGGCCCCACGCCAGTCCCCAGCACACCCGGGACCATCTCTGGCTCGCAGAATGGGTCACCGAATTTATCCTTGTCGTTCGGGAATCAAGGCTTTCCTCTTCCCCCTTCATACGGTGTATCAGGATGGTCTTCATACACCGACGAGTATCTACGATCCGTAACACCACCACCTTCTACCCCTCGCTCTTTAATTCCGGGGGTACCCATCGCGAAACGGTCTTTGCCGTCTGTTGTTAGCCCTCGCAAATCTGTGTCTTTTGGATCGGCGGCCGCCAATTTGCATTCGATGGGTTTACCAAGCCCTCCTCCGATTGCAGCACGTTTACCACCGCATCCTGATCTTCAAGCGCATTTGGTATCCGCGCCGTCGCAGGGTTCAGAGATAGTGATACCATCGACACCTGGAAGGCTAACTCCGACCTCTGCAAAGACATTTAGGTCTCAGCTTCTGCCTGCTGATATACCGCATTGGGAGCTTGGGGATCACGCCGATGAGTGAGAGCATCCAATATAGTTATGTACGTAGGTAAATATGTAAGGTATAGTAGTGGAAATATTAGAGTTAATGTGCTTTCTACTAATAAGAAATATTTAATATATGTACAGTTTAGGAGAAGCGAGCATGTAGCAGGAAGCAAATTACGAGTCAATCAAAAAACTGCAAAAATTTATCTACTTCTGGATCGTTGTTATCAAGTCTGTGTTGTAGTGTTTGACCCCAATTTTCTTCCATGTTATGAGAGTCAGATGCAACATGACGAAGCATGGCGTTAACGTCGAGACTCGAGAACTCGGGGATGTCACTAAAGGTACAGCGTTATGGGCTCGCGACAGTCATCGATACGAAGAAGCACTTACTGGCCTACGAGCTCACAAAATCGGCAATATTTCTCGCTGCTCCCTGTATTATCATCCTTGAACCAGAACACATATGGTATAATAGCATCTGACCGTAAAAATGAGCATGAAAGAAACGCAACTGCATACATTGACATACCCGTAAAATCAAAATCTTGAGCACTGTCTTCGGAATCCTCCATCTTGACCGCGGTGTTTTCGGTAGGAGGAGCGGGTAACGGTGGGAGTTCTTCATCAGGATATGCCAGCTGAAAATCCATGTCATCCATCTCACTCGCATCTCCGGAATCAGCAACACCCTCGTTCAGTGTATCTTCGATCGACTTGAGATGTGGCTCCAGTTTCACCTCAGCAGCCTGTGATCTAACAGGTGGGGACACCGTTGTTTGTTCTTTTGATACTTTACTCCCTTTGAATTCATCGAAACTGATCTCCATAATCTCATCGTCACTATCATCCTTTTCAGAAACAGCGGTATTGCGTTGGGGTGCAGCGGATCGAACAATGCTACTCGATGGAGCAGCTTTAGGAGTGGCGGAGGCGACAGAAGCAGGCAGAATCTCAACGCTTTGGCCAGAGGAAGCAACGCCGATGGGTTTAGTACGCGTAGCAGCCTGAACGGCACTGTTGGCAGGATTGGGTTTGCGCCCAGCGACATTTGACCGTGAGTACCCAATTGTACTGGAAGAGGCATGAACACTTTGACTTGAGGAAGCTATATTGCTAGCGGCATTGGATTTGCACGCAGCAGCGAGAGAACGACGAGCGGTACGCGAAGCAGAAAGAGTCGATGGCTGCAGCTCGGCTCGGTTAGAGCTGGGTCTTTGTTTGAGGTTCTGAGGTTCGTCTTCATCAGAATCAAACGTTAAATCGATTACATTGTCGCTGGGTTGGGACTTGAGAAGCCTCGAGGTGGATGCAGAACGAGCTTGGCCAGGTTCTGTTTTCACACGACACGGCGGTTCCTCCATGTTAAGCTCATCGAATGCTGCAATGGGAAGACTCTCCTCAGGCTCCATTGAAGGGAACAGAGGCTCGTGCGTTTCTCCACTAGCGAAATTGCAATTTTGCTCTGACATTGACGGTGTTGGAGGTGGAGTGAGCTGGGGCTGTCTGATATCCTCCATTCGATCCAACGACAACTCAGGCTGCTCTGAAGCAACCGGTTGGGACAGCAAAGCAGGCTGATAAACAAGACCATAAATTTTGATAGTTGAAAGTGAAATCTTAAACTTACTGTACTGTTCTGTGATTTCAATTCTTCAAGTTTCTTCTTCATTGCCTCGTTCTGCTGCCTCAAGTTTTCCAGCTCGTTATCCAACTGGGGAGAACGAGCAGACATAGGAGTTGGAGGCTGCGGAACAGGGGTGGAAGGAAGCCTAGACGATGAAGCTTCAGGGGTCAGTCGAACGGGGGTGATTGGTTGTGTAACAGCATCAGACAAGCCACTGTGATCAGTGGGAGCTTCGATAACAGAAAGTCTGCCCTTTTTGCCTTTTTTCATGTTCAAAGAACTCGACAATTTTCGTTTCAGGCTTGGACGATCCGTTTGATGAAGCGACGCCACTGATTTGAGGAGGTCTGCCTCGTCTGTAGAAACTAGTTAGTATCTATCCATGAATAAATACAATTTAGAGGTCTTTACTGAGAATTTTTATATGTTGTGCTTTTGAAAGTGAGATAAAGTCTATCCGCAAGTTTTGAATCCAAAGATAGCGATTTGGATATTCGGGGTGACAGAAGAATCTGCGAGATCCATCTTTCCTAGCAGTCCAGCGAGTCCAACCAGAGCGTTCCTTCAGGTAGAGCTTGGACTTGGACTGGTCTCGCTTCAGGTAGACGTCTCCGATTTTTCCTAGAGAGTCTGGGGGCTTTATAGGTCCATGAAACTCAGTAAAGGACTGATTCTCCTGCTTCCGTTCGGGTTCATCGCGACATCGAAACGAGCGACAGCGCTTCACGATTCCCGGAAATTCTGCGCCAGCTGGGTCCATAAGAAAAAAGAAGAGAGGCGTATTGTACGTAGAAGGAGGTCAAAGAGAAATATTTCTCACGGCATGGACAAAGCATTTTCTGCGACATTCATCGCTAAATTGGCGAAAATACCATAGTGATAGACTTGGGGCAGTGATTTTAACACCTTGTACAATCTACCGAACATCTTGCCTGTGCAGCCAGTCCATACAGTCTACCATCACTTTTCACAATCCTATATAGTTTTCTTATAGTCCATGGATTCTCCGACAGAACATTATCACAAAGTATCAAAGGTGCGATGACAAGTAATTTTATTATTTGAGGCGTACACCGCAATTTTATCGACACAGTAGATGGAGAGTGTGAGCCGACGCTGCCTGAGAGGACGAGTAATATGAGACTAAGGTACACTTAAGGGCAGGCGTCAGCGCGATGAAATAACAGTCAACTTCTCACGACGTCATCTTTCATTCTATCATTATGTCTCTACTCGTCTTCAACGCTTCTCGTCGCTGCATCCGTCCTCAAAGCTTTCGGGGACTTTTCTCAAACCAATACAGACTATTTAGCAATGCAGCCCCTCGTCAAATCCAGACATATTCTCCCATATGCAAAGCACTTGGTTTGAGTGGACTTGGATTTGGTTTATCCGTCTGGCTTCAACCAGCAATTAAATGTGAACGTATGTATCTTAACTCTCGACAACTCCTCTGTATCTCAAACTGCGTTACAGATCCTGAAGTTTCCACTTCCAGATCTCCAGAACAATCTCCTCAGTATTCGCCTCCTCTACCAGAATCTTCAGTGTCATTGTACGAACTCGGCTTTGGCACAGTCGCCGGAATATGTGCTGGAGTTTTTATCAAAAAGGGTGCTAAAGCTATTGCATTTTTCCTCGGTGGAACGTTTGTTCTGCTACAGGTAAACATTACATCGATATTCCCCAGTGATAACTGCTGAACTTTATAGTATCTCGGTTCCTTCTCTCTTATCCGCATGGATTGGGCCCGTATGGGTCAGCGTTTCGAGAGCCTTTTCTACACGACTGATGCGACTGGCAAGAAAAAAGCCCCAACAATATGGACGGCTTGGGTATGGCTTGTGGATTTCTTGACTGCAGACTTCCAACCCCGAGCATCGTTTCTTGCTGGTCTTGCACTGGGTTTGAGGATAGGCTGAAGCACAACTCTGAAAGGTAACTACCTTTTCCTTTGTCTGAAGCCTGTTCATTCCTGTTCTCTATATCCAGACGTGTGTGTAGGAATAAGTGAAATACGTTATCTGCCAACCGATTGGGATGTATAAAGAAGCTCGTTTCCCAAACCGACTGAAGAGCTTACGGTGCACTTTATATGCCATATAGCCACATTTTGGTGTCCAAGCTTCCTGAGAAGTCGCTACAGTACGAGGTTCGGCATTTCATTTCTAAGCGCATTCTGCTCACATCACTGAAAGTGGTAATGCGTGAGACGAACGAGTGAGGCCGCAGAGTAAACAACTCATACAAGCGGATCCAGCCAGGCCCACTGCAGGTTGTGATGAATTCACTAATGGGACTAATCCATTATATCGTTATATACTGCTAAGTGGTGCTCCTGTTCCATATCTTCCTTTCCATCTTCTAGTCAGCGGCTTCAACTGGATCATGCAGTCGACGTAAACTTTCTATTCCTGCTATTCTACAGGAAACTAACAGGAACTCGCATTGCAACTTAAGAACATCCACGCGTGCCATCGTCAATTTAATCATAACTATCAGCGGGAAGACATCGTTCCATTCCCAAATCTTTGTTCCGGTATTATCTTCGCTCTATTTTTCAAATGAAAAGTTTAGATGATACGCCGAATTATTCCAGGTTTGACGCAGAGCTTCTATCGCTCATGATCCGATAATTGAAAAACTCTTCCGGCTTTTTCTGCATCGCGAGAGCGTTGATATCGTTCATGCGGGGTGTACACAAACTACACAGTCATCGTCGACGCATCTACATACGATGAAACGAATATCTGGAATGTTCTACTTGCGATGTACACGCTAACATCGCATATTTAGCAGATCAAAAGGTGATTCAAAGCGTGTGGTAAATCTTTCCAGGTATATCCTGATAGGCTTGAGTTTGGAAGAAACTGTCAAGAAATCCTAGTCAACGCCCAAATGTATTCATGCATGGCTTCGTTCTCGATCAATTTCCGTCAACCCTCGTTCCACTCCAACCCGGATGAGATGCATCCACCTCATCTCTGAGCATCGTACAACTGTAACGAAACTTAGTTCATCTCCTATCTTTTCCTCGGCTGGCGAAATGCATCAAACAAAGGACTCAGGGTAGAACACCTATCGACAGCGATCGGAATTGGCTCTATGCTGTTATGAGCCTTCAGATCGTTCCGGGGGATGTTCGGTGGACGTGACAGTATCGTTACTTTCCTCAAGAAAGACATACTTACTTATCCTCTTCGCCGCTCATTAATAAGTATGACTTTCGACGTCCGGAACAGATCTGGCACATCGGTTCCCTTACTGAATAAACCTAGATAAACCTTCTCAATTAGTACTAACTAGTGCTTGACAAGCGACAAAAAACTTATCCCCAGATTGACTGGAACATCACCCAACATCACCCAGGAATAAGAAATTTGAAATCCATTTTACGAGCTTTTCTGTATCGGGAACGGTGGCGAATTAGGAAAACATCGCATCATGTCGATCTCACAGTGATATGGTCCGCGCTAGGCCGAGCATTAGCTACTGATCCAGACGGTCCCACACTCGGTGTCTTGAGCTGGAGCCGACCGATTGTAAGTAATATTAAAAAAAGGCAAGGCAAAGACGTCGATCCTCTGATACTCGCCACTATACGGTACTCTGAAGATAGGGTTTACTGCATCACGGAGGAGAGCCCTCAACTTTGTGTAATGAAGCCACCGAACGTTAGATTTATAGCATCACCTCGACGATCCGAAGATCTAGTCCACGAACTAAGAAAGTGTAGCACTAAGAAAGAATTCACGTACTGTTGTCAGAGCCGACAATTTTCATCTCGGAATCACTTTAGACCACTATACCACTAGCTCTCCGTCGACGTTAAATTTTTCCCATAACCCCAGACCCCTTCCGCTGCGTCCTGCCTCTGTGCTGCTTCCATCAACCGGATCCTCCTCTCTCAGTGACACAGATTGAGCACACTGGATGCTTTCAGCCCTTTTCCGCTTGATTATCGCAACTGACGAGTCCCACCAGGCCTTGAAAGGTCCCGATGGTCCTTTGAGAAGAACCTTGGCTTTCTGATACATGATGAGAGACCGAGCGGAGCGAGAAGATTCGTGAACCTCAAGCGGGTCGAAGGCTTTGATGTCGTAGTAGGTTTGGGTGCTATTAGATGAGTTTCGATTAAATTTTCGAGATTCCAAGAAAAACAAATTAATCGCTAACCGAAGTATCTCCTCACCATAGATTTCCTTACAGACCTGCGCATAGAGTCTAAACATAGAGAGTTTACATATATGTGGGCTGATGAAACAAGAATAAGGCAAAAGAAATTTAAGGTGATGCATGACTTTTACTGACAGAAACCGGTCATCATGTAGTCTCTTTCTATGCTTCGGTGAAGCCCCACGTTTATAACCGTTTATCAAAACTTGGAGGGTTCTTAAATCCGAATCACGACTGTTCAGGCTCGAACTTGAACTGATATCAGTCTTAGGCAAGGAGTCGGCGCGCCAGCAGAGGGCTAGCTCGTCGGAAAACATGAGAAAGGTGTGCAGCAAACATCTATGAGCACTCACACTCATTACTTGAAATAGACGCTATTCCGACCTCCGACCGGGAGTGCACAAATGGAATAGGGGTGAATGCGATCGTTGGTACTTGTAGATGATAACGATCTGGGCGTGAGGTACTTATGTCGAGTGGGCTATTTTGTAAATCGATTGGCTTGCCTTCGACGGATGGTAAAAGGTCTCGCAACCTTCCACCCAAGGCCCTCTCACAATCCTTGCCGACAGCGTTGATCAAGTTGTTGTCTTTGGCCGAAAGCACTTCGCCGATGACGATTCTTTGAACATAGACTCCTTCACCAAAGAATCTAGCGCCCAATGTGCCCTGTATACCCAAGAAGGCCCAGCTCGCAATTTTATCACTACAGGACAAGGATAAAGTGGGAGGAGAGTCGGCACGCTAGAATGTAATGTCAGAGCAATTATTTGAGAATTATAAGTAATTTTTTACTCCTGGTTTGGTACGTAGCACGCCGTATAAGTGATAATTGTTTCTACCACGGGCAGTGCCTTCTGGTTGGGACATAACGACAGAATCTTTCAATGCAGCCATTTCTGGATCCTGTAAAGCAGCGAGAAAACGAGTGGATGCGTCACCACAAGGAACAGTAGATATGTACATCCGAAGCTCAATTCCTTGCTTGAATCGGTACGAGTGTTCTTGCTGTTCGATCCATTGGCTTCCAGAGATTTTTTCTCTTAGAATTTCTTCAAAAAGCCATCGGATTGCCCCTCGTCGTGCAATTATCTCTGCATGGCTGTCGTGGACGGCTTCGCCTTGTGCTGTAAGATGAGATTCTGGAAGACATTTTGTTCCTGTTCCCAGAGATATGATTTTACATTCGGTCTTTGTTGCAAGATAGAAAGCAGATAGTATCGCATACTGATTTTGTGGAGATGTCTTTAGTTTTGAGTAGAGGGCATGAATGGATGCGATATGTTCATCGTCAAGCATCGGAAATCTCGGACCGGAATGAACTATTTTTTTCTGAGCTTCTCCATCACCAAGAACAAAAATGGGCCATCGTGCAAAGAACAAGCAGCCTCCTCCACAACCATTAGAGCCTAAATCACAACATTCTTCTTCCAAAAAAACTTGGAAAGCGAAAAGCTGATACTTTGGACGATAAAATTAATGCCCGACCAGCGAAGAAAACCAAAGACCAGGCTAAAAGCAAAACAAAAGTTAACAAGAAAAAGGCAACTGCAGTAGTCCAGTCCGACGAGGAAGGCTCTGCTGATGGCTGGGAAAATGTCGCAGACGACGATGATCTTGAAGCACACGCAAAGTGGGTACATCCGTGCATACGGCTTTACGAGGCTTCAATAGTAAACTAGGTCATTATTCAACAACAGTGATGAGGAGATTATCACCGAAAACTTAGATGACCTCGATGTGGATGAATTCGACGAGTAAGTCGGTCTTGTTTCACTACGTTCATCATTTAATCATAGAATTACAGCGCTGCTCTTCGCGGACCATTACAAGCATTTGATTTCGGCTCAGATGCGGAAGATGAACCCCAAGTCGTGGTGGGCAAAACTAAAAAGTCGAAACAGGCAGAACGTCCTACAAAGATAATACCTACCGCCTCAGACGATTCAGACTCTTCCGATGAAGAAGACGAGGACGAGCGAATCACCATGGCCAACATAGCTGCTCGTTCAAAGGCTTTGGATGAAAAAGCACAAGCAGAAGCAGCTCTGGATGTTGAAGAAATGCAGCAAGCGGCATACAACGAAGAGGACGATGAAGAAGATTTTGACATGGATATAGAGGACGAGGAGGCTGACGGAGAGCCTTTCTGTCTGCCTACAGCTGAGGAGAAGGAAGCTGAGAGTAGTGCAGGTGGACCCGATGTACATGTTGTTCAGCGACGTATGAGGGAGTGCGTACGGGTGCTTGGGAAATTCAAAAAAACTAGCGGAAAAGGGCCGGTAAGTATATCTTTGAAAGCTTTTGCTACTTTGGACTGACGATTGCGTCTAGTTCAAGATCTGAATACATTAACCAGCTGCTGTCTGATATCTCAAGTTATTATGGCTACAATGAATTTCTGGCAGAAAAACTATTCCAACTTTTCCCTGTCGCGGAGGTAAGAAAATTATCTTGAGTATGCAACGGAACCGATTTGATTTTGGCCAAAGGCTATAGAATTTTTCGAAGCGAATGAAGTTGCTCGTCCAGTTACTATTCGTACAAATACTCTTCGAACCAGAAGGCGGGATCTCGCTCAAGCCCTTGTCAATCGCGGTGTCAACCTTGAACCTATTGGAAAATGGACGAACGTCGGCCTGCAGGTCTTCGAAAGTAACGTTCCAATAGGTGCGCGAGTTAGTTATACTCTTCTTATTTTCTAATCACTATGCAGGTGCTACCCCTGAATATCTTGCCGGCCATTACATGCTTCAAGCAGCTTCTTCATTCCTCCCCGTGATCGCCCTTTCTCCCCAGCCCAATGAACGCGTACTTGACATGGCTTCCGCACCCGGAGGCAAAACCACACATATCGCCGCCTTGTTACAAAACACCGGTGTCGTATTTGCAAACGACGCAAACAAGGCTCGAACGAAAAGTCTAAGCGCAAACATTCATCGTCTTGGTTGCAAGAATGTGGTCGTGTGCTCATATGACGGCCGAGAGTTTCCCAAGGTCATGGGCGGATTTGACAGAGTTTTACTCGATGCGCCATGCAGTGGCACTGGCGTTATTAGTAAAGATTCAAGTGTCAAAGTCAACAAGGTCTGTACATAAGCAGTTATTAAGAAACCTTCGTACTTTGTGCTAATCACATTACTCTGACAGTCTGAGCGTGATTTCACGCTTCTCGCTCACCTTCAAAAACAGCTTATTTTATGTGCAATTGACAGTGTCTCTCCTGATTCAAAATCAGGAGGATATGTTGTTTACTCGACGTGCTCTGTTACCGTTGATGAGAACGAATCTGTCGTCGATTACGCTCTTCGCAAACGGCCCAACGTCAAGCTAGTCGACACGGGACTGGAGTTTGGACGGGAAGGATACACCAAATACCGTGGTAAGGTTTTCAACCCTAGCTTGGCCCTCACAAGGCGGTTCTATCCTCATGTGCACAATATGGATGGATTCTACGTTGCTAAATTCAAGGTTGAGAAGAGGGGTAAGGTACTGAAAGCTTCAGAGTCGACGAATGAAAGTATATTTGTCGGCATTGAGGAGGAGGAACTCCAAGGAGCACAGGAAAAGGTTACATTTGATGATGCTGAGGATCGGCCATATCTTGAAGGTGCGCCTTACATTTGTCATGAACTAATATCACAGAGCTGATTACAATATCCAGAGTCCCAACGTCGCCAGGAAAAGCGCCTTCAGATCAGGCGGATGAAGGCCAAACCAAAAGCCTTGACAGTCGAGGCCACCGCTTGAGGGTGATATTCATGTCCGCTTTACGCATGGATTTATCTATATCTATGCTTGTACATATATACTTGAAGCGAACTCAGAGATGATCCGTGCTGAGCTCGAGTACTTAGGAACGCCGGATACTGTCCACGATTCTTTCGTCAATCCAGCTGCAGATTTTAGAGATACATACTGTTACTGACAAAAGATGGGTGATACATTGGTCAAATTGTTAGATACACAAGGATGAGAGTATGTCACCATTAAGGATACACTAAAAAGTCATAAGCGTTAAAAGTCCGTGAAGGTCATGTCTAATGGGGTATCTCAAGCGATCATGTGTATAATGATCAATATTTCTCCCTTCGTCTGCAGTAAGGCATAAGAACGGACAATGGCAAAGAGTAAATGAAACTGACCTATTACGAGATCCACAGCCACAAACACCTCCGCATGCACCGACCATTGCAAGCCATAGTGCGATCGTAGCCCCGAGAGCCATCCAGACCTGGTGAAAGTTGAGCAAAAAGCATACCATCAAGAACAAAAGGACGCACGGCGTTACCCCAGTTCAGTGTGACATCATTGTCAGTATCATTCTTGACATGGTTGCGAACGACAGCGACGAGGATAACGTCGATAAGGAAGACTATGGTAGTAAAGAGGGCAGCTAGGATCCCGAATCCGAGGGTGATCAAAGATGGAAGACGAGCAGTGCCGTTTGAACCTCGGTGGAGCATGAAAAGAGATAAGAGAAAAGTCATAAAAGTCAAGGCGCAAGCTACTGGCTTGTCAACACGAGAAAAACCAAGGATATGTTATGACTGACCGATTGGATGAAGTACGAGGGCTGCAGTTGTAGTCTTGCTGATAACGTTGACGAGTTCATTAGAGTTGAGGTGTCTGTAAGGGGATGATTAGCCATGACTCGGATGGTACATATGTATGTACTGACAGGGCTGAAGCGACGGTGCTATCAAATGTATAGCCGAGATGGGCTTTAGAACATTCTGCTGAACTCACGCTGTCGGAAAAGATTCCCCTACGCAATAAAAGGCTAAATGCGAAGGAGATAAGCAGCTGTAAAGAACCTACCCAATGTTGACGCCAGTAGTACAGTAGCCAAAGACACCAAATTTGACGCTACCAGAAGCACTCTCAAGTAAAGAGGATACATTTGCGGACAGGATGAACAAATATATAGTCTTGATGATGGGAACTGAAAGGGTAACAAGTAGCAACAGAAGAAACGCGATGAACAGCAAGGAAGCAGTGATTATTGTTGCGAGCATTTGGGGTCGTGAAAGAAACAAACTTGAGGAGAATGAAGTCTTTGGAGCCTTGCTTTTATGAACGCAATGGAGAACAATGACGAGGGTTCCAATAAGAACAAAAGCACTTTTTAACTTGGCCCTGTGCGTGGAGCATCAAACTACAAAGGCCTTCGGCGACCGATGGCAACACCGTCACGGTCCACTTGAAAATAAATATATTGATTGTTAACGTTGATGTTGATGGGCCATGCTAAAATTTCGTGACAGAAAAGCAGAAGAAGAGAGAAAGCCTTCTTTAGATACTGTGAGGCTTGAAACTTGAAGCGTAAAGGCTCTTTAGATACTTGCACGGCGTTGTAGATAGAAAACGGAGGTAAGAACGTTGAGGAAGCCTTAAGAAAATCGAATTTTCAATAAGAGAAGCGCTCGCACGTGGCAAGCTGCCAACAAGTTAAAAGCGTCTTTTCTTTGTCAGAAAATAGTCCCACCTTTCCTCTTTTATTTCTATCATCTCCCTCAGCGGGTCGTAGGTTGCGCAGACGCATATCCTTTCTCTCTCTATCAAACTTATACCTTTTCTTGTTCGTGTTTATGCTACTACTAGACCTGTTTTCCGTTCACTTATTTTTTTTCCAGCCCATTTTTCATAATGTCCGCTCCGGAAACCGCTGTTGCCCCTGTTGCCCCCGTCGAGGAAGCCAAGGCTGTTGAGATTGTTCCCGAGACTGTTGCGCCTGCGCCTGTTGTCGAGGCTGCGCCAGTCGAGGAAGCATCAAAGGTTGAGGAAGTGACGCCCGTACGTGTTTTTCTTTTGTTTCGTTCTTGTGTCTTCTCATACTTATTCTTCATTGTAGGAAGCTGCTAAAGAAGAACCCAAGGTTGAGGTGTGTTTTCCTCCCTTTTTTTTCTTCTTCCAATTCATGTCTCACTCGTCTCAGGAAACTTCCGCCGTTGCTCCCGTTGCTGAAGAGCCCGCTGCTGCTCCCGCCACTGAGACTACGGAGGCTGTTGCTCCCGCTACTGCGGAAGAGCCGGCTAAAGAGGAAGCCAAGGAAGAGGCCAAGCCTGTGAGTCAATTTTGGTTATGCACTAGTCACATCATTAATCTTATCTTATCTTTCTTAGGCCGAGAAGAAGGAAGAAGCCCCCAAGAGCCCCAACCTGCTTGCTAAACTTCTTGCTCCCTTCAAGAACGACAAGAACAAGGAGAAAAAGGTCAAGGCCGCCAAGAGCCCTAGGAAGGAGAAAAAGAAGGAAGAGAAGAAGGAGGTCGCTGCCGAGGTATGTTTGACAGTCTGTTTCATTTCCGTTCACTCAGTTTTCCGCTACAGGCTGCTGCTCCCGCTGCTGAAGAGCCCACTAAGGAAGAGCCTGTTGTAGCTGCTGCTGAAGCTCCTGCTACTGAGGCTCCTGCCGCTGAAGCTTCGAAGACCGAAGAGGCTCCCGCTGTTGAAGAGCCCGCTAAAGAGACGTAAGTTTGCTCTTTACTTGTGGTCTGGCGATTTCTGATGTTGTACAACTTTCCTAGCGAGGTCCCTGCTGCTGAGCCTGCTGCCGCTGCTGAGGCCGCCCCTGCTGAAGAGACGAAGGTCCAAGAAGAGAAGGTATGAATTATGACAATGATTATGGTTCGGTGACTTATTTCTTCTGTAGAAGGATGAGAAAAAGGATGAGAAGCCCCCTGCCAAAGCTACCAAGGTTGGCCGTCGTCTCTCCGCTCGCGTCGGTGATTTCTTCAAGCCCAAGCCCAAGACCGAGGTTTCCACTCCTGCTAAGGTTGACGAACATCCACCAAAGATCGATGAGCCTACTCCCGTTGCTCCTCTCGAGAACCCTGCATCAGAGCCCATCGCTGAGGAGGCACCCGCTGCTGCTGAGGCCAATGTAGAGGAGGCCGTTGCCGACAAGCCCGCCGAGACAACACCTGCTGTCGCAGCAACTGCATAAATTTCTACTTATGTGCCTCTTCATGCTGAATGACTGTTACGAGCTCTTTGTATCTTCATCTTGATCTTTACCCCACTTTACACCCTTCTCTACCTAGCATCACCTCTGTTCAATTGGTCTATTCAAGTACATGTGTCTACAATTTTCTTTCGATATTTTACACATGGATGTGGTGGTCGCATTCTTTTCTAGCCTTTTATGACTTTTTTACGATCAACCATCCCGTCGCCTAATTTCACTCTATTCATTGGTCTGATTTGCATACCCTGACTTTCTTTTATCGGATCACCCTATGCCCATTAGGTTTCTTGTAATTCACTTCGTTTACACGGAATGACCTTGCAATTCGCTCGTTTTTTATACCCGGTTTGCTCGAATGTGAACACTGAATTGCAAATACTCTAAGACCTTGAGTCATGAGTTGGTGAGTCAATCAATTGAGAACTTGTCCGAGTCATGATTTCATCCGTCTCTCAACTCTTTCATGGCGCCCAAATCTAATGCTGGTAAAGAAATCGGCGACGAAGCGGAGGTACTGCAGGCTGTAATTCTGGCCGATAGTTTTAACAAAAGATTCAGACCGTTAACAACGCGTAAACCTCGAGTAATTCATCGCGCAAGTGATTCCTGACAACATCACTAAAACCTCGTTACAGTGTCTTCTTCCAATCTGCAACGCACCTTTACTGGACTGGACCTTTGAAAGCCTTGCTCTTGCTGGCGTACAGGAGATCTTCGTTGTCTGTCGTTCACATCCTGAACAAATCAAAGCCAAAATCGCGTAAGTAATCGGGCTAACAAGCCCACTTCGTCTCCAACTCTTTTTGATGCTGTAGTGAATCACGATGGTCGAAGCCCGGTTCAGGAATCAAAATCGTGCCTATCCTGACTGCGAAAGAGACCTTCTCGCCAGGAGATGCCATGCGCGATATCTACACGCGTGGATTGGTGACGGGAGATTTCGTGCTGGTTATGGGTGATCTTGTGAGCAACATACGGATCGACGAAGTCGTCAAGGTACATAAAGAGCGAAGGAAAACCAATAAAGATGCGATAATGACGATGGTGGTCAAGGAAAGTGGTGCTACGCATCGAACGAGGTATGAATTCCACCTTTGAAGGCTTGAGATATATAAATTTGAACATGTGTATGTGTATTACAGATCCAAGGCCGATGCAGCTGTCTTCGTTTTGGATTCCGAATCCTCAGAATGCCTGCATTACCAACCAGTCATGGGCTACCCACCTACCAAAGTGGCCAGTGTCCCTCGCGAAATTCTTGTCGCCCATCCGGATGTAGAGATACGCAATGATTTTATCGACTGTTCAATCGACATATGCTCCGTGGAGGTTCTGTCTAATTATTTCTCACTAGTTTTTTTTCGGCGGAGCTGACTGCATTCCGAAAACAGGTTCCTTCGTTATTCCAGGACAACTTTGATTACCTCGATATCCGGCGTGATTTCGTGCATGGGGTTTTGACCTCGGATTTGCTGATGAAAAACATCTATTGCTATGTAGCGAAAGATGGTTACGCTGCTCGTGTGCAGGATACGAAAAGCTATGAATCAATCAGGTGCTGTCTATATTTTTTTTTATTTGACGCTACTTAAAATAAATAATGACCTCGCGCACTAGCAAAGACATCTTGTCGCGCTGGGCGTTCCCTCTCGTCCCTGACAACAACCATCCCGCTGGACATTTGTACGAGCACAGGAGAGGCAACAAGTACATCGACAAGGACGGAACTGTCGTGCTCGCCCGGTAAGTTGCGCGTTTCAAGAAAAGAATCATCATTCTCATTCTCATACCATCCACCTTTCCGAAATAGAACTAGCACTGTCGGGAACAAGTGTCTCATTGGATCTTCCACCGAAGTTTCTGATAATGCGCAAATAATTTCTTCTGTCATTGGACAACATTGTTTTATTGGCGAGGGTGCAATTATCGACAATTCGTACGTCTTTAGCGGGACCACGATTGGACCTGGATGTGTGATCGAACGAAGTATCATTGGATCTGACGTGAACATAAAGGAGAACACCCATGTGGATAAGGGCTCTCTTGTTGGTGACGGCGTAGTAATAGGCCCTAATGCACATTTGGAAGCATTTAGTAGACTTTCAAAAAGACGGGAGCGCGGGAACACGAACCAGGAGGAGGAGGAAGACGAGTATGCGGACTCTGAGGAAGAAGAGGTGGAATCTGGTCAGAACCCAAATATTTTTACACGCGCACTTGCTGATAAATTTCATTAGCCCAGGATTCAACAACGATCAACTTGGGAGACGACTCCAATGCTATCGTCTGGCCCCCAAACACGTCGGACGAGGACGAGGATGAAGATGAAGATGTCGAGAACAACAAAAATCAACGCTTTATGCGGTTAGGTTTGTACTCTTTCATTTCACTAGCTTCTTCTCTAAAATGAACTTCTACAGGTGATAGTGCCTCGGACTTGGCATTTTCGGATCCAGGTTCTGAATCGTCGGATGAAGATAGCGACTCGTCAGACGAAGACAGTGAATTCGAAACGCGTCTCGGAATATTGCCTACTTCGTCGGCAACATCGCTATCTCTCGATGCTCCGGATGGCTCTTCCCAAGATGCAATAGCAGAATTCCAGAATGAAGTTAGGCTATCCTTGGAGCGTGCATTTGCTGAAGGGCATTCAGTTGATAATGCTTCCGTCGAGCTCAAGACCCTCCGGATGGCAAGCAATGTTCCTCTTTCCCGTGTCCGCGAATCGGTGGTGGCTGCTATTGTCGACCGGATCCAGATCATTGAAGGTAGCGGTGTTCCCCAGCGGCAAGAAATTGCGAACGTCATCTCTCGCTGGGGACCACTTATTGATAAAATTGGTGGAGTCGATGCAGTAGAAACTATTTCTGCTCTACAGGTGAGAATATTGGGGTACCAGAAAATATGACATGCTAATCTTTCTCATTAGGCACATTGCGCGTCATCGGATCGTTTACTCCTCTTTGGTCAAATTTTGGCCGCATTATACCAGGACGACATTGTAGAGGAGAATGATATACGGGAGTGGCACGAATCTCCTACATCACAAGGATTGGGCCTGCTGCCAGGTACACGAACTGACAACATCAAGAAGTGCTGGGAAGTTGGTTCTCGCATGATACAGCAGTTTGACGAGCAGGACGACGACGAAGAATCGGGAGAGGACGAGGACAGTGACGAGGACAGTGGAGAGGACGGCGAAGAAGATGGTGAAGAAGACGATGACAGTGAAGGCTCAGAGGAAGAATCGGACTGAACAAAATTTAGACACGCGTGTTCAAGATAATACGGAATACATGTACAGATAATACGAAATACATGTATACTACATTAAGGTATTGAAAGTCGTATTAAAGAGTCTGTGGGTTCAGTGCAAAGGCGTGGATAAGTCGTGTCAACAGGGAATGGGTGTATATGCTATCAATACTTCAGGATGATGTATAAAGCTGAGTGAAACGTGTTAGTAGCTGTCGATGTAGACACTGACAGGGAATACGCACCATGGATGATTCCTGGAATGTATCCAAGGATGGTAAGAAGAATATTGATTAACTGTAGAAAAAGCCTTTAGAATGAACAATAAAACCGAAATACAAGCAACGCACAAAGTCAGCACCACATCCTCGTTCTAGGAAAACACCAAGAGGCGGTACGAAGATTGCAATGATAATCTAAGACGGAAATCAGGTTTGAAAGTTGGGACAAGTTGGTGATACGAACCTTGCAGATATCTGAAGTTGTGAAGGCCATCTTTGGATTGTGGTGGCTGGTAGAAGAAGAAGTTAAACTGCGGATAACTGCAAACTGAGGCGTCTTATAACCACTGACCGGAACCACGCGGATGACGTCGGGCATTATTTATGACCTCATAGCATGGACTGACGATTACGTTTTGCAGTGGCGATTACTAATCATCGAAATCATCCGTGGGACCTGAATATTATCTTATCTAATCACGCCGATGATCGAGCTAAAGGAGCGAAAGGATATCGCTTATCATCGTGGAACGAGTCGCGACACTTACCGCGAATTTGACTTGTACTTTCAAAGTTCATCTACGCTTCCACTCATAATTTTTGTCCATGGCGGAGCTTGGCGTTCCGAAGACAAGGTAAATATCCTCGTAAAAGCTGTAGGACACCCATTGAATAGTACTTTGCCCGCAGCTTGATCATTCTGCGCTTGCTCGCAGTCTTGTCTCTGTCACAGGCCTGCCTGTCATCGTTCCAAATTATCGTCTCTCAGCTCAAAACAACGACATCCATCACCCGATCCACGCCCAAGATATACTCGAGTGCCTTCTTTTCGTATCCTCGGTTCCCCATGATCTTCCCCAGGTCTTCGACCCTTCAAGGATCTATCTGATAGGTCACAGCTGCGGCGCGCATATGCTGGCGTCCATCTTGCTTGACTCCTCTTCGATTTCTCCGGCGCTTACACCGCCTCCTGTTATTCTCAATGCAATCCGGGGTGTCGTATTTTCTGAAGGAATTTATGACATTGATCGTCTGCTCGTAGATTTTCCAGGCTATCGATCATGGTTTATTGCTGCGGCATTTGGGGATAGGCCATCGTATGCGGCGTTTAATACCGCCCAGCTTCCATTACGAAGCTCAGGCAGTACTACTCAATGGCTCATAATCCATTCCAAGGGCGATACTTTAGTAAATCTACCCCAGAGTGAGGCCATGCTTGCCCACCTCAAATCTCTATACGGAGATCAGCTTGTTGAAGGCAACATAGAGCTGATAGAAGAGCACGATGCTATTCTCAGTACAAGGAACTACTTACGCATCGTCTCAGATTTTATCAACGCCGGACGAGAAAAATAGTCAAATTTAAATTACTTATCAGACGTTCACGGCAGCTTGGTTGTACCAATTCCACCGAGATTATCGTATTATCTATCATACCACTTCATCGAAAGCGATATTTAAATACTTTGCTGCGGTCTCGCAATCTGCCTCGTTGTTGTACAAATGAATCGGAGCAAGACGTATTACATCAGGCTGCCTCTCGTCCCCAATGACACCGTGGCTTTGAAGCGATTCCATTATCTTCTGCATCACACCCGTTCCCATGGGTAAGAAAATTAGAGACAGCTGAGCACCACGATGCTCTGAATCATGGGGGGTGATTATGGTAAATCCTGGCTTCTCTCGACCTTCCACATCTTTTAGAGGGACGAAATACTTCGATTGAAACAAGAGATTTTCCAGAAACCCTGTCAACACGATCGACCGTTTTCTCAGTGGCGCCATCATACCGGCCTTTTTGAAAGTTTCCAAGGATCCAAGAAGAGAAGCCACAGCAATAATATTCGGGTTGGATTGTTGATAGCCTCCTGCACCTTGGATCGGAGAAAATTGAGGTGGCATGGCGAATCGAGTCGACGGGTCGTGACCCCACCAGCCGGCAAACCTTGGAATATTCGGTGAGCTACGGCATATCGATGAAACTAGAACGCACTTTGGCTTCATGGTATCATTTAATTTTTCATGAACATAGAGTCCCGCAATACCACCAGGGCCGGAGTTGAGATATTTGTAAGTGCACCAAACGGCAAAATCGACATCCCAATCGTGCAGTGAAAGAGGAACGTTCCCGACTGCGTGTGCAAGATCCCATCCGCAAATACAACCCTGCCAAGAAATGAAATATGAGCGTCTGAGCACAGATGGGAGGAGCTCCGCACTTGTTCCTTTGCCTTTCGGGTGATGGTCTGCATCGGGAACCATTGGCCGGTGTAATATTGCACACCACTGAAGATGACTACAGCAATGGAAGCACCTTCCTTCTCAATGATGTCGAGGATATCTTGTTCCCGAAGACAGAATTCGCCGGGCCTGGGTGACATCTCTAGAACAGCTTTCGCAGGATCCAACCCATGAGCTCGCGCTTGGGATGCGAACGCATACTAGAACCCAGCTGAACATATGCAGAACTTACGAGATTTGAGGGGGACAAACCTGATCCGAGGGGAATGCCCTAGCTTCACAGAGAATTTTGTACCTCTCTTGAGTAGGTTTATAGAACGAATCCATCATCAAATGAAGGTTGGCCGTCAATGTACTCATGCAAGCCACTTCCCCTTCCTTTGCACCTGAAATTCTCGTTTAACGTTCAAGATGGCAAGAAAAAGGGGACAGCAGCTGACCGACGATCTCTGCAAAATAAGGCGCCACATGATCAGCAATTGCAACCCATCCTCGCTTGTGGGGATGATCGAAGTGACCAACAACACCTCTAATAGCGAGTATCATTCGAAAAATTAGGTGGCATGACATAAAAAGTAACACACCTCGTCGCCCACACGTTTATTTCTTCTTCCATCAGCTCCTTCGACCGTTTGCTCATAAGCCCAAGGGAGTTTCCGCAGAGATAGGTGCATGGCTTATCGCTTTCTGTCAAGCAAAAGCAGCTGAAGATAAATACACTGCGTGAATACAGAAAAGAGACGCTCACCGTTCAGCAATCGATGAGCGCCAACTTCGCGATTGATTGGCAGCGAGAATGCATCCCGCATAGGGAGTTCGGGTGTGGAAGACATGGTGGTTCAAAGCTGGTACGATTACTCTCTATCGGATCTTGGAGAGTCGCGGTTTAGACGCCGGCGCCGCTGGGCACGCGATCGTATCTATATAAGACTGAAAGTATTACAGTAAAGTAATACAACGAGCGCTTTGTCATTCTTTCTTTGTTCCCAGTATCTTAATCGCAGAGGATTTTCCAATAATGAAGCGCAAGGCGGTAATAATAGGGGCAGGACCAGTAGGATGTCTCGCTGCAATCATGCTGGCTAAGCGAGGTTGGCAAGTTTCAATTTATGAAGGGCGACCTGGTGCGCCTTTATCCCAATGCGTTAATCTTCAGACTAATCATTTTCTCGCTTAGATCCTCGTCTTCCCTCGTCTAAAGCAAACTCTCAGCAGCGTTCGATTAACCTCGCGATATCCCATCGTGGAATAGCTGCCATACAGTCAATAGATGCATCCACGGCCCAGCGATTTATGCAGGCCGCCATTCCCATGAAAGGACGTATGATTCATCATTTAAACGGCAGACTAGACAGCCAATTATACGATAGAGATGGACAGGTACGATTTCCTCTGGAACCTCGAAATTGATACTTATCCACGCCCCTCCGCGTACCTCGTTTTTTTAGTGCATCAACTCCATCGACCGAGCAGTGCTGAATGAGTGCCTCTTGGACGAAGCTTCTGTCTCGGAAAATATTCGGTGTTTTTTCCAGCACAAAGCAGTGGCGATTGACTTTGAACGCAAAAATATAGCGTTTGAGGACCTGGATAACGCGCAGACTTTAACCGCCGATTTCGATCTTTGCGTCGGTGCAGATGGGAGCTATTCACTTGTCCGGAGACAGATGATGAGGGTCGTCAGGTTTGTATCACATCTCTCTTTTTTTTGTTTTATTTTTTCCGTACTCACCTGTTTTCGGCACGTAATTTTAATTTTTTGTTAGAATGGACTACCAACAAGAGTACATCAAGCACGAGTACATGGAACTCAAGATGCCGGCACGTCTCGACGACGAAGGTCGTCTTAATTTTGTGCTTGATCCGAATCACCTTCATATCTGGCCTCGACGCTCTTATATGCTAATTGCTCTTCCAAACAAGGTAAATTTCAATTCCATTTGTCTACGAAAATTAATATTTAATGTCCTTTGTGACGACCAGGACCTTACATTTACTTGCACCTTGTTCGCCCCGAGTGAGGAGCTTGATCGCCTGAATACCATAGACGTTTTTCTACCTTGGTTTAAATCAAACTTTCCGGATGCTCTTGAGGCTATCGGCGAAAAGAACGTCATGAGTGATTTTACGCATAATCCCCGAAGTTCCTTGATATGTACCAAGGTCACTCCTGTTACTTGAAATCATTTCTGATTTTTTCTGATACCAAGAAAAAATTTATCCAGTCAAATCCGTACCACTACAAAGACCGAGCGATCATATTGGGAGATGCGGCTCATTCCATGGTCCCATTCTATGGCCAGGGTCTTAATTGTGGACTAGAGGATGTCAGGATATTAAACGTCTTATTAAATCAAGAGTCTGTGACCTCCACGGTTTCTGGGCAGCGGGAGGACGAGCGCCTGGAAAGAGCCCTATCCCGATACTCGCAAGAACGCCACAAAGACCTACTGGCTATCAGCGACTTGGCGATGGCGAATTAGTGAGCCACGTTTATATTTATCTGATTTTTCCCTCTCAGTAAATTTTTTTTGTTCGTTTCAGTGTCGAGATGCGGCATTTGGTTACGACGCCGATTTATTTAGCTCGCAAGGCCCTGGATAATCTGCTTTATAGGTTAAGCTCGCCGCGTTACATTCCTCTATCGTCTCTAAGCACTCTTTTAACTACTGAGCTGTACGCGGTGAATGAACCCCGGGGTTGGCTTCCCTTGTACACTCTGGTGACATTTCGCCCGGATATCAGCTATGACAGTGTACGGAGGGCGGTAGCTAGGCAGTCTGCGATCTTAACAGGGATGGGCTATGTTGGGGCTGGGACGCTACTCGGCGTGGCGGGAGTATGGTTGTGCTATACACAGAGCAACTTGTTCCGAAATTGAATGTCAAACCTTCTTTCCCGAAACAACGGTCCGCAAAGCTTAAGCAAGTATTGCGGTGAATTTGCTGCAAGTTTAGAAATGGGCGTGCGGATGCTGTGTGTAGCCCCTCGAAACCTAAAAAAATGTACACAGACTGTTGATTTCGTTGATTGTTTTTACAACATGCCTGTGCTGTCAAGATATATGAAAGCGACGAGTCAAACAATAATCCTACATTATCCGAGTCTAAGACAACAGGCATATCTGTATAGAGAGCAAGAAAAAAGCAAATAAGATGCGAGGAAACGACAAGGAAGGTAGATCGACTAAAGATAGCGAGAAAAAAGGTCCAATGAATTCTGGTATGGTGAATACCTTTTATATTGAGTGGTATAGATCGTATGGGTCATAATATTGCACAGCAAGAAAGAAATACGAGAAAATGAAGGGGAAAATGCGCAAGAGGGGGTAAGAGTACGGATGGTGACGGGACTAGGCAGAAGGCTTTTTGGGAGGTCTCCCCCGTTTCTTTTTGGGAGCAGCATCGTCCTCTGCGCCCTCCTCTGGTGCCGGCTTGGGCTTGGGCGGCCTTCCTCGCTTGCGCTTCGGCGTAGGTTCGCCCTCTGAGTCCTCTGGGTTCTTGGGCTACGATAAAAGCAGAATGAGCAAGGAAAACGCGTCGAGTCGCGAGAGGTCGCGCTCGAGCGAAAATAAAGAAATACCTTTGGTGGACGACCTCGTTTCTTGGGGACGCTGGGAGTAGAGGGTCCCGATTCTGAATTTTTCTTGTTCTTACTGCCCTTCGGCCTCCCACGACCCCGTTTCATGGGTGGCTGGT
This sequence comes from Rhodocollybia butyracea, assembly GCA_015501585.1. Classification (NCBI taxonomy): domain Eukaryota; kingdom Fungi; phylum Basidiomycota; class Agaricomycetes; order Agaricales; family Omphalotaceae; genus Rhodocollybia; species Rhodocollybia butyracea. The sequence continues at coordinate 216,664 of JADNRY010000046.1, read as the reverse complement.
CGCTGCCTCCAGCAGCGTCGTGCTCTGAAATTAGCGAGCAGATGGTAGAGGTGATTAGTTACGATTGACATTATAATCGATAGGGAGGAGGTAAGGAAGAGACAAGTACCATCATCTTGTTCGCCGCTGTCCTGCGCATCCAACTCATCTGCATCATCCTCGCGGTATGGCTTATCTACCTCCTGAGTATCTGGGGGGGACGACATTTGGACCCAGAGAAAGGAGAAAGATTGAGATTGAGCGGGAGGTTAGGCGAGGCGAGGAGGAGATGGTTGAGAGAAGAGAGAGAAAGTGGGGAAAAAGCTGCGTGGTTCGGCTTTAATGAACTAATTCTCTGCCGAATATAGAAGAATTCGAAAAATGAATTGTTCTCGCGCTGGAAGAAGTCATTATTATAATCATTCAGAGGCAATCTTCCTGTTCGTAGACTTTTGCCCCTGGAATTTTGCAGGGTTTTACTCACGTAATATACCGAGGAATCCATTTTTGTACGACCTACACTCACGGCGACAATGCCGCTTCACTAAAATTCCACATGGTTTTCAGCTCCCGATTAAATTATTTCCTTCGTTTTCCATCTCAGAGCTTCGGCACACTATAACTTTTTGAGGCCCAGCAACTCAGCTTTTCTCGTCGGCGGCGAGACGGACGGGGAAATTCATCGCCAGATCCATCAGCTTACTTCATCTTCCCATGCTTGCTACTCTGCATCTCTGCCAGATACGTGGCGCATTTTTCCAATGCCCAACTCTCTCGTTTCTTCTCTGGCCATCGTGCTCGCAGCATCGCGCATCGCTGCTGCACGAGTTCATTCGCTGCCAGAGGATCCTCACGCTTTTCCAAAATTCAAAGTAACCTTCCTCAATAACCTTCCGGTTCTTAACGAAACCGCCCAAAAATGGCTCAACCAAGGTATCCCTGGTGGCGAACCAGAGTTTCTAAACCAGCCCTGGAACCAAATGTCCGACCAGTCACCATTTTCACCCAAAGAAATCGACGATGGTTTCGCTGACCAGTCGGGCTTTTCATCATCTGTTCGTTCTTACCTTGTTCGCTGAATATATTCTCTTATTCATTTTTGTATCTCTTTATAGCCGCTGCCGTCTGAAAATAATGCTCCTTATTCCCTCGAACACATGAAGATGGGTCCACGGGACTCTTACCTCTGTCTTGTCCCGAATCCGCTCGATCTTTCACCTCCATCAGAGGACGATTTAAATGAAGAAATAACACCAGCGCGCAGCTGGGCCCTTTTGAACCCTCTTTCCGAAAGATGTCTCTATGTGCGTCTACTGTATACAGAATTTGTTCCGACAAGGTTCTGTCAAGCCTGATTCCATCACCCAGCATAGACAAGGATGGTTCACATATTCATACTGTCACAATGACCAGATTCGCCAATTCAGGGAACTACCACAAGCTCAGTCACATATTCCAGGCAAGTATTTTCTTTTTATCATTTATTTTAGAATTTCCGTTTTTTTCGTCGACTGTCAAAATCTTTTTCATTATTCTCCTTATCCATCACTGCTTACGATATGGATAAGGATCGAATCGAATCTCTGTGTCCGACCTGCCCGCTGACATATCTTGACATTTTCCAGAGGAAGACCCTTCGGTAAGAAATACATACTTTCATGGACTATAACTCTATAACCTAAATCCCCATCCCCAGTGGGAGTCATATACACTAGGTAAAGCACCAGCGACTCCAGAGCCCGGTGCCGACCTTACCGTGGCGGAACGGAACGCTATCGAGGCCAACTTGGAGCTTGCGCGCGGAGCGGGCTCACGGTATCTTGTTCAGCGCTGGAATGACGGAACTCTATGTGATAAAACAGGTAAAGGTCGCGAGGTCGAGGTCCAGGTAATTAGCTCCTTTACTTGGCTCTACAATACTCTAAAATATTCCCCGTGCCCAGTTTCACTGTTCAATGGCCATGTCCGACCATATATTATTTGTCAAGGAAGCCAAGACTTGCTCCTATATTCTCGTCATAAATACCCCTCGTCTGTGCGGTGAACCGGGATTTAGATCCCACCGCGATGTCGTCGAACAAGCTCAAATACGTTGCCGTGAAATCGTTCACTCTCAACCGGAGCAATTTCATGATGTCCCCGAGACTGACCATCCGCAGAAAATACCCCGTGTCAAAAAAGCACTACCTCCTCAAGTGGCCGGCAAGGGGGGCTCAGCCAACGACGAAATTATACGCACCCTCGAGGCCTTCCTCGGTGGTAAAGTTGAGGGGCAGGTGATTGTTCAACAAGTAGGCGACGCAGATATGATGATCGAGTTCCTGAATGAAGAAGATTTCGAAGAATATGGAGATGTGATGGATAATAATGGGCTAGCTCAATTCGCAGACGCATTACGGGCTGCTGGATATGAAGTTCTAGGAGACACAAAGGCAAAACAGAGGAATGATGAAGATGATGGGGCCAAGAAAAAGGAGAAGGGATCTGATTCAAAAGGTTCGCCATCGAAACAGAAACCCGCGGTGGCAGACGACCACCTTGGGCACCCTCAGGCTCGCGACGAACTGTAGTATTTAGTATCGAACTATAGTCTGGAACCTTGACAGGAAAGTGTGGATGCTACATGAGTATTGACAAGACCTGAGAATAAACCTTTCAGGTGGCAATTACAATACTGCTCATGTTTAGTTTTCCAGATCAGGGTAACCCACACCCACACCCATAAGCAAAGACCGATTTTTTAAATCGTATACATGGACACTGCCAGACATTCGACATGTTCCTATGTACCAACATCGAAATGTTCCTATGTACTAACATAAACTAATGTACAGAAACGTACCTGCTTTGTACTATTCATTCTTCATTAAGGACTTACGACACGCCGGCTCAGGTAGTATTCATGGACAAACGGTGCTGAGTTGACCCGGTCGTTGATCCATCAACTTGTCTCGGATCCTCGGGATGATGTTGTGGGCTCAGTCTGTAAAGGGCATACATAGCACCAAAAAAAATATCCTGAATCACTCATCCAGGATCGACCCCCCAAAGTACAAACTCCGCGCAACTCTGCCGCGAGTGGGGCGGTCAAAGCGAAAATTATCATCAGTGATCTCGAATTCAAATCTCGATTGATTACTCTAAGGAGATAATCCAAAAACCACAAGGAAAAAATTCAGTTTAGCAAACCCGGTCTTCTGTTGAGTTTTCCATTAGAGGTAGTTTAGTATAGAATTCACAAAACTACGGTTAATCATGTTCTTGATCCCTTGATTCTATCGGTGACAGTAAGCGAGTAATAGCGTAAGGAAATATTCAGATAAGAGCGGAGAGAAAGAACAAACATTCAAATAAGGAAAAGTAAGAGAAAAAGGATAAGCAACTGAATGCAGAGCGACTAGTGTGTAGATCAACAAAAATAATTATCAAAAAAAAAAGGACACAGCTACGTGCAGAGCCCAAAAAATTAATGCAATGGCGCGCATATCATACAAATGATTTCTAGTCACCAGAAATAGAGTTAGCAGTCAGGCTGTATGCAACCGAAAACGATGTTATAGATAGATATGTAGAATGAGGAATAGTCAAAGAAGGTGAGAAGGAAGGAAACGCGATTAATCATATAGAGATAGATATACAAAAAGCAGCGTGGTGTAATGGCGCAAAAATCGTGCAAATCGTGTGAAGGTGGCGCAACGGAGAAAAGGACGGGGAAAGGGAGGCCTTATAATGTAGGAGGTACGTCCATACAAAGGCCACAGGGAAATGAAGGAAAGGTCTCTAAAATATTACAGTGCACCAACGGGAATAAATAGGCCAAGCCAGTCAGGTTCTGTCATAAGGCGTTCTGGAAACAGGGAAGACTGATCTACTACTGACCCACTCCACCCATTACCCAATGGTGATCAACCCTGATCCCTCTTCCACCCACTACTAGAAAAATTTCTTCTTCCCTGCCTTCTCATCGATCGCAACTTTGATATGAACGTGATCTGGCTTTATAGTAGGATTTGAGCATGCGTTTATACTCGTCAACCACGAGTCTCCGTTATCCTCTTCATCCGGATCGCAATCATGATCAACGCAGTAAGGTTGGTGGAGGGTATTAAGTGTGGAGGAACTCGAGTTGCTACCATTCTCATCTGGACCAGGCCCCTTGCCTTCTCCGTTGACTGAACCATTTAACATCAAGATACTACCGTCAGCGTTAACATGCGGTAACCCAGCTAAGCACCCGCAAAGTAAATTGCTATGTTTCCCCCGGCCTTTTAACAGATCAGTGAGCGTACACCGCGCACTAGGCTCGACGTGAAGCATCCGCCTCAGAGCGGGTCGTGTCTCACGAGGTAAGAGACGGAATATTGACTCCGCTCCTCCGCCATGGAAAGTTGTAACGCTATCACTGCGCTGACGCTTCTTGATTGTCCCCGAAGCTTCAGGAGTAGCTGCGCTTTGTGATTCCTTGGGAGTCTCTGCATCTCCATCAGATTCAAAATGGGATGTGCCGTATTTTGCCGCTGCGCCGTTTTGACCTGATTCAGCGTCGAGTTGTTCCTCTTTTGTAGTTTCAAGGAGGCTTCCTCTGATGCTGTTGAGGGTAGAAGACCTTGCCCGGACGGTTTTCAAGTTCAGAGAAGACGGAGGAAGAGGAATGACACCATTGGCCACCCTTGGCGTAGGTAAATCATCCTCTCCTAGAGTAGGGCTAGTGGGACTAGCAGGTGGCACAGAACTGCTGGGACTGACAGGGGCGGTACGAATGACGCCTTCGGACGGACTGCTCACCAAGCCAAAATGTCCCACACGGCTGACTGGCAAGCTCTCTGTTGAGTTTCCAGGTCGAGCAAACTGTAGAACAGAGGGATCCATATCGACCTTTCCAGTAATGGATATCCCGTTACGGGAAGCATCTTCCATTGCACCGAGGACAAATGTGGGGAGAGTTGCTGTGCTGTGTGATATACGAGGCGAACTAGCCAGCTCAAATCGATGGCGAACGTCATCAGATATATCGGAAGGTGAAGATGAGAACTCAGACTCTAGATGTTCTGAGTCGCCATCGTCATCGTAATCCGAAGACAATGAGCTAGAGGACGGGGAATGTGGACGATGTGAAGAAGAATCTGCTTCTATAAAGTCGGATTCCTCCTTCCTCGGTTCTACAACTGCAAGTTTAAGTCCAGGTGGAACCGTCGCATGGCGAGTGGGTATTGTTGGTTCCTTGGCGGTTAAGCCAAGCCCTAGATCCACTTGAGAAATCGATGTCGGCGCTTTTGGCTTGGTCGATTTGGGGACACTGAGGTCTGGATGAGCATTGACAAATGCGCGGAAACTAGCGTCGTTCTTCACATCGGGACATTTCCAGGGAAATCTCCTCAGCACCATACAGAGAAAAATGACCGCAACACTCCAAACGTCGGTTTTTCGTGGATCATACTCATCATCCGTCAATACCTCGGGCGCTAGATATGGATCTGAGCCAACAATCCCCTTGGCCTTGGTATGTGTCGTTTTTCCTGGATAGTGAAACACGGTGGCTGTTCCAAAATCGATGAGCTTCACGACGTTGTCGGTGGTCATGACGCAATTATCGAGTTTGAGGTCCCTATGTGCTAAACCGAGAGAATGAAGATACTCGACACCCTCGCAGATTTGCCGGAACACACAGTAGATTTCGGGACGGCACATTTTGCCAGACATGACGACAGAAAACAAATCATATGGAGCATATTCCATAATCTGAACGCAGTTGAGTGGTGAAAAAGATGATGCAGACTGGACTAACCTCGTAATAGTGCCCATTTTCACTGACAATGTCGAGTGTCTCGATGATATTTGGATGTTTGAGAGTGCTTCCGACACAAAACTCAGCGGTGACCTTTTTCTGATATTCCTTCTCGCTTTCTCCATTACGTTTAGGCCGGAATTCCTTTACTGCAAAGATGGAGCCACCATTTTTGTTAGAGGCTTTGATCAGGCGAACGGTGCCGCCTGCACCGGAGCCAAGGACTCTGCCCCACTTGCCGTACTTTTTATGAATATGAGCATGGGTAGCGTCTTGGAGTGAGTGTATTGGCTGGGAAGACGGGTGATGATGATGATGATTGGGTATACTGTGAACAGACAAACGACTTGGGGGCGGCTTCGTAACTGATTCGGAGTCCGAGGCCGAAGCAGAGGTCGGCGAATCGGAAGTCGGCGACGGTGTAAGCTCTTTGCCATTGGTTTTGTCCTTGCGCTTGTCCTTGCGAATAATGGTTGATAATTTGTTTGGTTTCTGAGGATCGGGTGACGGTGGCTTGTGAGGAGTGGCAGTAATGGATCCGCGATTTGAGCTGTTAGAGCTCGGATGAGGAGAATGCGGTATATGGTGATGCAGGAAGCGCTTCAAATCGTGTAGAGGTCCTGTATGATGGTGTTTTGAAGGTGCCTCTTCTGCCGGCGTGACTGGAGCTATGCTCATCTGCGAGGTTTTCCTTGAGCGGAATCGGAAGCGAGAAGACGAAGTTTGTGCAGAGTCGTGCGACGTTGGAGAAAGGGGAGGTGAAAGTCGGTCGTTTGGGGGCATGTCTGCCTCATTCTGTACAAAAATGAGAAAAAAATGCACTGGTATCAAGATTCGAACGTGCCAAATGAGGGACAGATTTGGAGCTGCTTGAGCGAGTATGAGTCGCCGAAGGCCACTGCTCTGACGGGTATAGGAGCGATGCTGACGAGGAGGCCGGCGACGATGGCATTGTTTCTGGCTTGAGTCCACTACCGTTGACAACGACAGAATGAAGAGGCGGGTGAGAGGACAACATTAGAAAGATTGTACATCGGCCCGCGCTCCCGACGGATGTACCAATCAGCAGCATTACGTCAACTTACATAAGCATGCCGCGCGCGCTATCCTGGCCAATCATGAGCAACCGGGCCAATTCTGTCCCCCAATTTCCCTGCTCGGCATGGGGCATTGGGGAAGCGTCCGGCGGCTTGACGTGAGCTCTTTAATTAACACAAAACATGTACATGTGTGCGTGCGTAGGTCAAATTTTTTCGTCAAGTGCTCTGGCAGGTTTACTGTGAGCTATTGTAGGTAAGGCACTCAGGACAAAGCTAGTCTATCATTTCTTCAACTTGCTCCCGCGAAAGTACCTGATGATATCATGTATATCGGCCCTCCCCAATAATTCCCAAGACTCTCAGTGTTCCAAATATCCCCTTTATCGCCGCCGTATGATTCCAAATTTTGCAACCATGCGCGTTTCCTCTTTCTATCTCCATTTGATTCACCACGGAGATAAATAGCGCACGACATGCGGACACAGCGTTACCCTCGTCGACCACGTAAATCACCTCGCAAAAGTACAGTTTCATGTCTTTCACCGTCTATCGCGCAAAAACTTACGATGTAGCTCGAGAAGGTCGGTACTCCGAGGTTACTGAGTCGGCCTAGGGAGATTGGTCATATCAGCTTCGTATATCCGTGAGATCAAGGACTGGGCAGTTCACTACTCTGCGGCTAGGAGATACTCGGAGGTCTACACTGGTGCACAAGACTGCGGCACAAGTAGTTTCCGAGCCTCAAGGCAAAGAAGGAGGAAACTCTCGGACATTACTCTCTTCGGAATTCAGAGCCGTCGTTCTCCGAGTTTCACCGGCAAACATTCGGTCTTCAACTTGTCCCTAAATTTGGGATACGTACATCTTTACTAGGGGTGGTCCCTCAACTCAAGTTTTGCAATATTCTTCACCGCATGGACTCTGTCACAGCGAGGGCAGGACTGTCAGAACGAACACCAGAAGCGTACTTTGTTGGGTCACAAGAAATACATAAAGGCGAATGGGAACGTCTTGCACCGTACAGGCCCCAATTTTCGCTACACCAAGATAGCACCCCGAGGAGACATCCAGAAAAACATGAACGGCAAATATAGAGTGGAAGCAATTTAAACATAGCAGCGAAAAGAAGGCTACCAAGACGTCATGAATGTAGAGAATATGTGCATTAGAATTATACATGAACCTCGGGCATCCCCCTCGCCGAATTCCCTGGTAGGTTACGAATACCGGGCCTTGAGAAATTCACCGTTCTTAATATGTCTACCTGACGGTAGAACGATCACCAAGCGTGTCCTCGTCAAAAGTGCACTTCGCGTCTGTTTCCTTGACTCTACCTTATAGTCTTTTCCTACTTCCTTAGGCCCTTCATTCTCAGAATTTTACATGCTTTATGTATTATCTTCTTCTCTAAGCTGACTTTCATCATATGGCGCCATTCTCCTAGTAGATTGTTTCCCTTCAACAACAAGTGAAAATACATTTCTGGCAATCACCCCTAAAACGAGCAACTCTATATGCAGGATGAGCGGCCACCACCCCCTCGCGAAAGCTTCAGGTTTAATGGGGCGTCGCCTGGATGGCGTTGCAAACCGGTCTTTCTAATCGTTGTTCCGGTAGATGGTCGGGTCAAAGTGATGAAGTAAACGACGGACATCGCAAATTCATTCATAGAGCACTCGTAAGCACCTACCTCCGAAGCTACCGAAAAATTCCATAGTCCGAGCCAAGGCGAGCCATTCGAAAATTATCTGAAGATCCCTTGGAGCGATGTTGAAAAAAACAAAAAAGTAATAGAGGGAGTAGATCCGGGCCTTGATTACCTCGGGCATTCCTGTGATGATTAGTGGATGGTACCACAAGAGTCAAAAAATTGGAGTAGAGCCATGTATGCATAGTAATTGCGCTTGAGAACGATACCCGGAGTCGCTGCAGATTCTTCATAGACTCACAAAGCGAACCACTTATAGTTTTAATGGTGATGAGACCCGGGTAGGCTGTATAAGCAAAGAGGGAACCTGAAGAAAGAAGTCAAAATGACCAAGGCAGATATCCAGTCACGAGCCCGTGTAGGTCACGTGTAGGCTACAACTCGTTACTCGCGTCGCGCGAAACGAGCTTTTCAAAAATCACTACCTAGTCATTCTTCTTTCGTCTGTAAATGGCGGATCCTGACTCTTCTGACCATGACAATCATCATAACGCGACACTACAAACTACTGGCTGGAGTTGACTATCGCTCAAAACCATCGAAATCAACATTAGTTTCATTTCCTAGGCACCTTGTAGACACCTCACAAGAGGACACCAACAGTCGAACGCCCTTCAATCTATAGGCTGTAAGATTTTGAAGATGTATTTATGTTCAGTTGTTTTGACTGAAAGAGACTGCCCAACATGTTCCTGTTGTGGCAAGGCGCTTCAATATGAGAGCACGTACTACACCTCGGTATCACTTGCTAAAATAAAACCCTCACAGCATTGCTGTTGGTTGTTGGAAGACAAGCTAAGTTCGGCGCGAGTTACTCAGATTTTGATTGGCTCTGCGTTCCATAATAATCTGTTACTCAGCGAAAGATCGCTACTATATAATACGTGTTATACTAGTGTTCGACGTTAAAGACCTGTAGTAAATTTACGATGATTGGGAATAGGTAGGATATCGCGCCCAGCAGCTTCCACATCAAGATAGATGGGACTTTCACTCAAATATCATCTTTAGCGAGATCGTACTATAGACTTGTGAATAGAGGCCAAAATCCATGCTGGCTAACAGTTTACGCTCAAGGTCAAGTACGTACTACAGACTGCACGTACATATCCACACCTGAGATCGTACGAAATATCAGATTGTTTAGATTCATCAGACTCCCAAAAATAATTATATTTTTTTACTCTCGACCAGCAGTTAAATTATTTTACAGCAAGCTTGAGTAGTCGCTTTATTAACTCCGATACATGGGTGAATGACCTCGTAAATAAGGGACCACCTGGTCGGTTTTCCTGCCCTAGTGCGAAGAACTTAGAACATTCAATCACACCCTATTACACCCCTAAGATGTACCTAACCCAACCAAGCCCTCCAGTTAACTTCCAGTAGTCCCGCCGCACATTTTTAACGCCGCAAGTTTTTGACTGCACCACCTGAAAGCTTAGGTTTTCGACTGTGTAAAAGTGTGCTGAGCCCTACCAAAGTCGAGGAACATTGACATGCAGCAATAAAGATGGACTCGAGCCAATCGTTTAACTTTCTTATCGACATTTTGATGTCGGACGATCAGACGTATTGGAGGGGTAATCTCACATCACCACTCTACAGCAGGAACTACGATAAAAATAACGACAGACCCAAATGATGCCGCTTAGGCTTTGCCTGCGATAAGAGTGAAACCAGTGAGTGCAAATGTCATAGGTTGTGTGTCCATAATTTTACAGAGTAACCGCGGGAGTAGTAAGGAAATCGCATGTTCGAGTCTTCTGCTAGGTGCTCGGTCCTCAAACTCACTTTCGAGGAAGGATTAGCCTTGATAGCATCTAGACAGTGTTTATGTACCGCGACCCCTTTTTCACAAAGTCTATTTCTGTTGTCAAATTCCAAATGGTTCTATTCCCACTCAAATTCCATCACGTACGCGCTGAAAATCTAGTTTTGAACTGGTAGCAAATTCGAAACCAGTGTACGCGCCGCTAATCTAGAACTGTTTGCCTTGATACGAAGCTGTTAGTGAAAGCACTCATATACTGTAAAGCGGGAACGCGTAGGAAACGAAACAGCTGTGGTATTAATTAGGGATCATGAGTAGGCTGTGGATGAAGAAAATAAAGGGGGTATTCATTGTATGTATATGATCATCTATTAAGTTCGAGAGGCAGGGGCAAGGTAACAAAAGAAAGCAGCAAGGAATGGGCAACAGGAGAGATTAGGACAGACAGGGACGGCATGCAAAATAGACTTCGATCGAATTCCAAACGAGAATAAAGTCATTACCAAGTTACGTAGGTGAACAGTGAACGGAGATGAAGGATAGGGAAAGCCAGCAAGCAGGATAGGTAAATGAGGACAAGGAGAGAGGTATAGCTTAACGAGAAGCGGACGGAGCGTGAAGGTCAAGCACGAGATATGATGATCGTAAAATAATGAATGTTGGATCGTGACACATGGTTTGAAATAAGTAAAGAGAGTGAAGCAGAAGATGGAAGAGAATCAGGAGGAAATACAAAAGTGAGTGTGGGAGTGCGAATGAGGGTTGAAAAATGCAAATGCGCGAACTAGAAGTGAGGAAGAATTCAGAAAAACAAGGAAAGCGAGACAAATACATAACTAAGAGCCCTTTCCTAGCCCTTCCTTAGCGATGATCTGCCTGTATAATCCAACCCCAGAGTCCTCTGATGGTGCAGGTGACGACAACGCAGACGAAAGCGACTTGGCGATAGGGACAGCAGCCGGTGTCCTCGTTGCCATACTCCCCGTTTGAGATGTATTCCTCGACCGAGTAGTCATTTTAGTCACAGTAGCTTTATGACTATCCTTATCTTTATCATCCCCCGCCCGAGACCGTGCGCCAGATGCGGACGTAGTAGGCGTCATACTCGTCGCACCTGTTCTCCGACTACCCGGACGTGCGTGCCCATTGGCGTTGGAAGAGGACGACGGAGATTCAGCATGCGAAGAAACCAGTCGCGTACCGAATTTGGCGTTTGCACTGCTCTCTCGTGCGTATGCAGATGGAACAAGACCAGAAGGCCCTCCTCCTCCTCCACGTCTCGATGGTACCACCACTACTCGGCCTGAAGGTGACATCGAAGCTCGCGGAGTTCCGCCCACTCCTCCACTTAATACTCGCGCTGCAGGTTTTCCTCGACCTCCCGCTGCTCCTCGGATGACAGTCTTGCCTCGCCCAGGTCCTCCCCCTCTGATGGCGGTAGGCTTCTGAACAGTCACTTTATCCGCACCCCAATACGAAAAGCTCATCTTGCTTTTACGATCAGAGTCATCCGAGTCATCATCTTCTGAATCATCGTCCATCATGGTCCGCCGTGGACTACTATCATCATCAGGCATAGGAATGATCCGGGGTTGGTTCGAAAAAGTTGAAGATTGTTGAGAATCTTGTCTGGCTCGAGATATGCTGAGAGATGAAACATCAGCTTACCACCAGTGATGACCGTTCTAAAATACTCACTCTTCCATATCCACCACCGACTTACTCCTCCCACCCTCCGCAATTGATGCCATCGAACCCATCTCCCAAGTTTGAATTTTCACAAACTTGTACAGATTCCTCGGCTTCGTATGGTGGCCTCTCCTAGTTGTCGTAGCTGTCCCTTTTCCATCCGCCGCCGGTAATGAATTCGCTCTTTTCGATGCACCATTCGGAGCGGTAGGATTTGGCGCTGATGCTGCACTAGCAATTGGTACCGTCGTTGTACCCGTCCTCTGGCAAAGCAAGATAACATCATTGAACTCGACAAGCCAGATGTCCTTCTTCCCTCCGATAGATACGTTATTCGCATCCTTGTTTTTAGATGGTGATAATGCGTCAGAGAGACGTTTGAAGGAAGATTTACCTCGGACGGGAGGTGGTGATGCTGAGCCGTTTGATGTTGAAGGAGGAGTGTTATTGTTATTATTAAGTGTTGTGCCCATGGGGACATACCGCCTTTCGTCGACCAATAACCTTCCTTTCTTTGGCATTCCGACTCCCCGGCCACCCTTCCAAGCTTTTTCGAGACCCTCGATTCGCCCTAGGACATCCCGAACTCGATCCCGCTCCTCCATTTCTACTTTTTCATCTTCAATACTCCTCACGATCCATTCAATCTCTGCAACTAGTTGTAATGTTGCTTCGTACTCTGAAGTGGAAGCATCTGTATGGTATAAAAGATTCTGAAACAGGAGAGGATATTTGAGCAGACGTTGGAAGGGTTTGGAGAGGGAGATGCTGAGTGAAGTTTCGCCCCTGGAGGAGGCAAGGGTATCGAGGGAAGTGAAGAGGGAATGAAGGAGGGGCCAAGGAGGAGTGGTAGGTGTTGAAGATGATGGCGTCGATGTAGAAGTTTTGGATGGGGTTGGCTTAGAGGTTTTGGATGTCTTTGATTTGGACGATGAACCTTCGGATAACGCTCTGTCAACCTGTTCCAGCGCGCGTTCCAGATGCAGTACAAATGTCGCATAACCTTGGAATACATCCGACTGCAAAAATTAGTTTGCATTCTGGAACAGGAACTTGAGTTACTCACATTCGCTACAAACACATCTGCTAAACTCCTTACCAAAGGAAATTGATCATCGTACCTCTTCTTCAATGCCTCGGAAAGTCTCTTATGCCCATCAGAAATCACAGTATCAATGACTTCCAAGCAAATCCTCAGATCTGGAGGGATAAAATGCGATGGTAGAAGAGGTACCGAGATACCATCTCCGAGGACAGCATTGATTACTCCGTCGTCTTCCTTCGTCGAATCTTTACGGAACTTCCGCAGCATGCCTCGGGCGGCTGTACCGTTGTTGTTTGATTGAGAATGTGCGCGCTCGCGTTCATGCTGTTCAGTGATGCTCTGACGGCCGAGGGAGTGTGTAGAAGCAGATGCATTGCCCCGAGGAGGTGGAGGGAGAGAGTGATGTGACCGGGCACCACTAGGGAAAGGAACGGATTTTTTTGCATACGTGCCGTATGGGGAACGAGGATGATTTCGACGTGATTTCGTTTTGTCGTCTTCGTCGGTGTCCATTGATTCGCCGTCAATATTTGGTGTAGAGTCTTTGGCCTTTGGTAGTGATGGTGTGGGCGACATGAAGCGTGCAGCGATGGGCGGTAGATGGTCTGCACTTTGAGTCATTGCAGACTGGTAGTCGTATTCATAACTATTATAGTCTAGTGTCGGTGATCCCACGCGGTTATTGTTGTTGGCTACACTGTACGGATGAAGGAGGGGCTCGATGAATGTTTCTTTCATTTTTGCCAGTTCTTGGACATATCTGAGAGAGCGTTAGATGGGAACCAATAAAACAAACTGCTGATTACCTCTCCTCTGAAGAAATAATTTCAAACAACACTTCCTGCCTTGTTCTTTCACGGGATCCTAGATTGGATACCAAATCCTCCTCCGTGACTTCACTCCAGCTGGTCGCCGCGAGAATTCGACTTCCACTGTTGCTCATGCTGCTCATTCCGCTCATTTGCGAATACGGAGTACCCGCGCCTGATCGAAGACTCTGAGCTGAAGCTGCAAATGGAGAAGCCGCGGTTGTTCGCAAGTCTGGCTGGCTCTTATTGCTAGAGGATGTCGAAGCTCTACCGCCGGTACCGGCATGCGTGGCCTGGAAGCGAGATACGGTTGTTTTGAGCGGTGGAGCTGTGTTTGTCGGCGTCGTGTCGCTCGTCATCGTTGGTGTTAACTCCAAAGCCGCCGGCGTCGGTGTCTGTGGCGGTGACAAAAATGCTACTTTTTTCTGATTTTGGTTTAGATTGGGGCTGACATCAGGCGTCTGTGTCGGTGTTGGTGTTGACGATGAGCGTGAAGGTGTCGGCGTCAATTCTCTTGATTCTCTCTCCTCTTGGTCCTTTTCCTCTTCTGATCTTTCTGGACGGGTAATGGCTTGAATACCGCATAACTGGACTGGCTTGTGTTGCTTTGCTGAGAATTTGATCTCTGCGGAGGCTGAGGCTCTGGCGGCCACGACCTCAACGGTGGAAGTTGGCGAAATTCTTTTTCTTTGATATCTTTCGGATTATTGTTGCCACTGTTGCTTGATCCCAGATGAAGCCGCGAAAAGAAGGCTTTCATCGTCGAGTGGAATCGTTGTCGTGAGCAAAGTTGTGAGCCGTAGCGGAGGCAATAATTCCATCAACCTCGTGGTAAATTGCCTTTTTTGATATAACGGTTACCGTTGGGCGTTTAATTTTTTAGTCTATCATCAGTCTTCATGTCAACTTTTCAAGACCTAAGAGCCACGATATGGCGGATTGGCTGCCTTAAACTTGCATATCAAGTATGCTCTTGCTTTCCGATCTCTGAAGAAAGGGTACCCTGAAAGCCCCAGGCTTCTACTCGACTGTTCATGATCAACAACTCAGACCAAAGTCCACAACACCTGGGGGAAACACATTTTTCTCATTCTATCGACCCTCATGAAATTCAAAAGCTCCTGGTTATTACTTACCCGGTGGATTACTTGTCAACAGATCCGCCGTTTTAGTGGCCCTGTGCCGCGCAGCCTTTTCATATTCGGTAGGCGTAGGATATTCGCATTTTTGCGAAAGTCGACGGCAGGGGAGACAAGTATTCCCCATTGCGAGTGGGTCCTGTGAGCAACGAATACGGCGGCGGCGACAAGACAAACAAGATCCTATATGTGCGCTGTGTATTGAATCTTCCGCGCTTTCTTTCCTGCTCTTCCATTCTTCTGTGCTCTTCCAAGCTTGAAAACTGACATGAGAGCTAGTACCCCCCTGTTGAATGGGTTGAACCCAAGCCGTAACTTCTGTGGAGGAGGAAGCATCATAAGAGGACAGTGATTTCATGGATTCTAGTGTGGATGAACTGGGTGAACGTGACCATGACAGTGCATCAGGAATATGGGCGTCCGATGAGATTCTAGGTGAAACCGGTGTTTCATCACAGTCGGATTCCGAGGATGAAGACAAAGCTGCTTCAGAATATGTCTCCTCCCATACCAGCTTAGAGAAGCTCGTGTCTGAGGACAAAGAATTGGCTTTATGACTGATGCGTAACAAGAAAGATAAGTATAGGGAAAAGAACCTCAGATATCATTCAACTCACTCCGTTGTTGAACAACTTGACACTGCTCGCGGACACGTCGAATTAGTTCATGGTTGTCTGGAATTACATATTCCCCCTGGTACGAGTTCTTTTGGTAAAGCCACTATGGTTGCACATAGTAAAGACTTACGTTTAGAATGACAGAAGCCCAATCGTCATCATGGGTGATGGCAATGTCGATTTCTTTATTCTACGCGCAGAATGAGAACCAAGATGGCTATTGCGATTAATAAATATACTTCGCTTAAAATCCATTGGTTAATAACATCAGAAGGATGGTATATCTCCCGGAAAGCTGAAATGAGAACCCAACCAAATAATACGAAAAAGCCCCAACAATACATACCTGATATTTTCCAGGAAAATCAAAGTCTGCAGCCTCATCATCACTGTCAGTGTCCGCATCACGGTTATCCTTTTCCTCATCATACAGACTGGCCGAAGGAATTTTCGCGGTAACCAAGGAATTTTTTGACCGCCGCTGCAACGATGGAATAGAAAATTTTGTTGACTTTGGCTGAGGCAGCAATTCATCCGCACTCAAATTAGAAAGATATGTCACTTTCGAGCCAATCATAAGACCAGCCATGAATGGAGGGGTTTGAATGGCGATCCTGAAGCCTCGAAGAAATACACATCCGGATTGGTTCCCAAAGACGTTGTCGGAACTACTAGATGCCCATGCGGAGGAGCACGTACTAAAGTAGTATTCCGGTGCTCCCAGCGGATTTCGAGACATGCGGGGTGCGAAAGTCAAAGATACATAATCTGGATTGGCATCGGTGAACGACGCTACACCCCACGCTCGAGCTTTGTCACAACCGGTGACAAGATAAAGTGCTCCGTTGCTGGCGCCACGAGCTAATGGACCATTAACGTGACTGTACCAAGTTCGAGCACATTTGGCGGCATAGTTGAAAATTTTGTTGTATTTATGATGGTCAATCTTACTTCCTCCCTCGGGAGAATAAGCAGAGCACCTTTAGTAGCCGATGAACGGAAAGACAGCGCAGCACCGACTTCGTTTGGTACTCCTCTGGGTATTCCGTTGATAAATAACAATTCAGGTCTATATATTTCAGACAAACATACCGAATGATGGGAGGGTGTCCTGAGCTGTGTGGTCTGGACCTATGGATGTGCGCGGGGTTATTTGCAATATGAGAACCTGGCTCATATTCTTCTGTAGACCCTGTTGTATCACAATTGTGTATGCCTTGGAGTTGTTTAAAGCCTCCTGGGACTCTTCCTAAATTCACGGGATGCTGTGCAGGACGGCATACGTTGAAGAGATAATCGAAACCACCAGAGTCATTCAATGGAGACCCCCACTCGTCTATATTCTTCAGGGAGATGCTCATCGGGCTTTGGTTTCCAGAGAGGATAACCCTTCTTCAGAGGAAGCAAGAGTCGCGCATATACTTCGCTGTCGACTAGCGATACGGATCCAGAATTATCTAGTATTGGAATTGACCCTGATTCTGAAGAAAGATCACGAGGGGTGTTCAATGGCGAACGAGAGACAGCTGGGGATGCAATAGTAGGCGGAGCATTGGAGGTAACAAATATACTATTTGTTATATCGAAGTGACCAGCATTTGAGAACATTCTGTACCAAAAAAATGAACTGAAAGTCTATCAATGAGCTTTAAAGGTGAGATACTGAGGTCCTGCTGTTGAAGTCTCCAGCATTAAAGCGTAATGATGAAAGCGGTGAGAGCGAGGGTTCAATGATGCGTTAAGCGCCTGGAGCGATTTCGAAAGTATGTATATGTAGTATCATCTTAGTGACACTGGTTTATGATCCGAGTTGTGGTATCAAGGGGGACGAGAAGGCTTATACTCTTCGAGGTTTCTATCCTCTAGCTTCAATTTGATTTAGTTTTATATCCGGGTCTACGACCGTTCACGACGATGAACCTCAAGAAAATGTTGTCCCAGGCCTTTCCCCAGAGAAATGGCTGTGATCGGGTCATTGCAGATGATACTCTAAAGTATATCTACTTGGGGAAACAAGTTACAAAGCGGTGATACCACCGTTGACCATATTTTGAAAATGTAACAGCCGACTCCCCAATATCATTCATTGGTTTAGTAAGCCAGATTTTACTTAAGTAGAACTATGGAGGACACGTTCAAAAAAGTTTACTTCCTTAAATCAAACCGAAGCAAAACTCTCAACACTTTCTCAACATTGGCTGGAGTTTGCCCAAGAGAGGAGTCTGCATCTTGAGCACAGACTTGATGCCGCTCGAGAGAGGGGCTTCTTAACAGGATGTCAGACAGGAAAACCTCAGCCTCCAAAACACAACTATCGTATTAGCTTCCCAAAATCCAATACACTAGTCCCTCCATTCGCAACCTTCTCCTTCCCGGGAAACTGTACAGAAATTCAGCCGGAGAAAGGAACGAAAGAAAATTCACATTACCACACTCCAGAATCTTAAGGTCTGGTCTGCACCTCCTGTGACGATTGTGTCACCGTTCTTGTTCAACCGGACGTACTGGACGGAAGCACTATGCCCAGTCAAAGATGACACCAAGCTGATCGACGAGTCGCGATTATATTTCCAGATACAGATTGGGTAGTGCTGAAGAGGAAAGCTCAAGGTGGAATAGCCATGGCCCGACACGAGTTCATTCGTCGATGTGGACCAAAGAAGGTCACATACCTAAGCATCATCAGACTTAGCTATACAAAGGAAAGAAATCGGATTCAGCTTACTTGACTCCCAGTATCGACTTCGTTCAACATGGTACCATGAGTGGTACTCCATATCCTTATACACCGATCTAGTTTTCCACCACCTGAAGCAAGGACTCCTGGAACGTGGGGATTCCAGGCCAAGCCTTTGACGGCAGACTTATGTTGTCTGAAAACGTGTAATGGACACACTCCAGATGACTTCTCTTGGATATTACCGTGGGTCCGCACGAACGTCTTCGTCGAGTTTGGCGTCTTCGCATTCAAGCGAAAACTAGACTGGTACTGTCCGTGTTCCCGCGTTGCACCTCTAAGATCCCATACACACACCCGATTATCGTTGCCCCCAGAAGCAATGAGGGAGTTGTGTAAACCACCGTCCCCGCTCCATTTTATACCACAGACTTCCTGTGAATGACCACGAGACTCTGTGAATGCCCGAGGGCTGCTGTCTCGCAGGTCCCAATGTTTGATAGTGTGGTCATGAGACCCAGAAGAAAGCGTGCTAGACGTCCAAGAGAGACAGGCCATGCGCTCGCCAGCGTGCGCCTTTGGGTAACGACGAACTAGGCGAAGAGTAGATGCATCGTAAATCTCCAAGTCGCTGCCACTAACAGCGATTTTAGAGCCCTTGATTTCAAATTCAATCCAGCGTCGCAGAGATAAGCAAAAAGTAAATCTCACTGTGTTCATCCATGCCACTGCCCGATATTCCTCCTGAGATCCAGCAACCGAACATAGTTTGTTAACCTCTGCAGTCTCGCTGCGCCACAGATATACGCTTTGGCCGAGAGCAACAGCCAAGATTCCGGAGGGAGACCAGTCAACAACATTAGTATAAAAATCATCTGGAAGATCTGGGGCATCCAGAACCCTATAGGGCGCTTTTACAACTTCGCGAATACGAGGACGCGGTTGGTTCATCAACTGACCAGTACTTCTTTGGAGAGGGCTGTCTTGATAAGCGTGGTCTAGTGGATCATCGAGACGACTTTGACTTTCGCTCTGAGATTGATAATGGGATGACGACGACCTGAGAGGAGATTGGTTGTGATAGGTAGATATACGACCGAAGCCTGGATGTGGATCCGAAGAATCTGGTGAGGCTGTAAATTCCGATCGAAGCACAGACTTAAACAGATCGTTCGCTTGGTCTTGACAGAATCAATGAGAAAGAAAAACGGAGCTCGCGCGCGACAAATGCATACCTGTTACTGGGTCTAGAGGATCCCAGTGCCTTTTTGGTAGCTTCAGCATGGAGTCTGGCCGCTTAGAAGAGCTGCTTGCTCCATTTTCATCCAAACTATACGATGCTCGCAGGTTGTTTTTGTCCAAGGAAGGAACGAATCTATTCCTGTCTAGCTCTGAACTATAACGAGGTTTCTGCCAGCGTCGAAAAAACGGTATGGTCTTTGCTGAGGAGAGGGTACTTGCTAGTTTCGACCTTTTTGAAGGCGATTTCGGGGGTGATTTTGGTGGTGGCAAAGGCAAACGAGGCGGCGAATCGCTGAGGCCGAGCTCGAGACGCTGTCGTTTCCGTCGTGGAGAGTTTTCATCTTCTGGGCCACTCGAGCGTGAAGCACGTAGACGTTTGCCAAACCGCGTATTTTTCAGAGATGACATTTGAGAATCGAGATGATGATGCTGAGAAAAGATTGTTGAATGCAAAGTACTTTCGTCACCTCGAATGTGTATCACGTGGTCGCATAACTGAACTGTTACTGAAGCTGCCGGTTCAAGTTGATTCAATGATTGAGCGCCTTTCAATGTCATCTTTTGTCATACTTCCATGATCCTCTGGTTACTCATTGTATTACTTCTAGTATGCTTTACTGTGAATGCTGACCAAAGCTCATTGGAATCTCCTCTCGCATCGACTGTATCATTTATCCGTCATCATCAGCTCCTCCCTGGTCAAGAGTCGGGTGTCACTGCTGTTCACAGTTTAACACCAACTCGGGTACAACTCAAGACTCGTCCTACAGCAGTATATCGCCCGCCCTACGATTCCATCAGAGAGGGAGCTGATCCGAGCAATCCGAAAGAAGAGCTGCGATGGGACATAGTTCATCTAAACGGCCCAGACGTTAAAGATCTACATACACTGGCTCAGCTAGCGAGGTAGGCTCTACTTACTGCAATCTAATCATGGCTTGAAACCAAAGTAATACAAACAGAATGAGTGCAAATGCGTATGCCCTTCCAGGTCAGAAAAACTGGTATGACATTGATTCTGCATGGAACATAGTATGTCCGATATCTGTTTATGCAGCTCATTAACTCGTAAACCCTTGAATTAGAGCTTCCCTTTTGGTTATGAAGATGCTAAAGACGGTTTTCGTGGACATGTCTTCCTTTCATCTGACAATTCGACAATAGTTCTTGCAATAAAGGGCACGACGTTACAAGGTGCTACGTCAAAAAAGGACAAGTTCAACGATAATTTGTGATTTATTCCTCGGTTTCACCCTGTCGCATAGCACTAATTGTCATTTCCTTCGTAGATTGTTTTCCTGCTGCTGCGCCCGTGTAGATCTCTCATGGGTTTTCAATCAAGTATGTGATTGCTACGCGAACAACTGGCGCTGTGATAATACTTGTTTGTCCAACGCTCTCATCGAAGACTCATTATTCTATAATGTTGGAGTAGACTTGGTTTCGGATCTCCGAACTTTATACCCTTCCGCTAATATCTGGCTTGTGGGACATTCACTCGGAGGTGCTCTTGCCAGCTTGCTTGGGACAACGTTTGGCCTTCCGGCTGTGGCTTTTGAAAGTCCAGGAGAGAGGCTTGCAGCGGAGAGGTTAGGACTGAGATTCCCTAAACCAGGTCTGACTGTAACACCGGAGGCGGTCGAGTCACCTTCTTTGATTCCGAGTATTTCCCCAACTACACACATCTATCACACTGGGGATCCCATCCCTCAAGGCGCCTGCACTGGCCCTTTCTCCCCGTGCGCTCAGGCTGGGTATGCGCTCGAAACCCGATGCCATCTCGGTAAGTGTGTTATTTTCGATACAGTGGACAGGTTGGGATGGAAAGTCGATGTCCGGACGCATACGATCAAGGAAGTTATCGGGATCCTAGAGGAATGGGGAAAACCAGAAGAAGGCGACCCGGATCCCATTGGAAGCTGGGAGGTTCCCGATGCTCTGGAGGAATTAGATTGTGTGGTAAGTACCTTTTCCTATACATCCTGTCTTTACACAAGCTTATTGCTTCTCCATCACAGGACTGCTACAAATGGGAATTCGGAGAATTCAAGAATAAAGATTATGATGAATAGACATCCTTGCGTGCGCGAACCAAAGAGGTTTTTGGATGAAGAGGTTGTATTATAGTATTTTGTATGTACAAGCTAAATAAAATCTATCTTTAAACACCTGCAAGACTCGAGTCAAGGCCAATAACTACACATACAGACGTAAACTTCTTGGGAAAAGTCAGGTGCATAGGAAACGTGGTTCTCCCAGTCCCGTTTTCGTATTATATGTTTTGCAGGCTCATCACCTTCATCCAGCTTCTCAACCTGGGACCTGATTCTAGTCAGAATCCTGCGACAATCCCCAGAACCACCATCTTCCAGCACTTCCATACCTTCCAGTCCCTGCACCTGGACTGCGTCCCACCATAATTTCTGTTTCCACTCTTCCTCAAAGTCCGGCCCGATTTCTCAAGTAACGCTGCGCCAGAGTTTGTTCCAACGCCTACAGGTTAATAGGTGTTGTAACGCAATCTGATCACCAGGTAGTTGTTTACGATCTCCTGCGTATGGCCCTACAGGAAGGACCTCCATGCCTGGATAAGATTTACAAACCCAGTCTGGAATGCAATACTTGATATAATCAAGCCTGACATCCAAATCGAATTTCGGAAGATTTTTGTCTGGCTCTAAATACGCTTGCATACTCGAAGCGAAGAGTTCACCGTAGATGATGATCTGGAAGGCCGCGCGACCAGATTCAGTGTAAATGGTCACTGCCTCAGAGACCCCACCTTCCCAAAAATTTTCCGTCTCATACCACCGAACGCCAGCCATTTTGTCGATTTTATCAGCAAGGGGATTGATAGTGGAGAACCGCGCCAGGTGAAGGCGCCGGATGTCTTGAAGTGATAATCCAGCTTTTTCGATACACAGTTCGAAAAGTGCTTCGACACCGCCTTGAAATGCCCGACGCAGTCGCTCGGTATTTTCAGCATTTCCCAGCGCCCAATCGCTGACCTGGCGCGCAGTTGCAGCAATCAGAAAATGAGGATGAGGTTGCACAAAAGTCGGAGCTGATGCCGCCGCCAGTCGTAAAATGCAGTTCAGTGAAACAGAAGAAAATGTGTAGTAGAGAACGCTGCATGCGGAGGCTGCCTCTGTGAAATCTTCGATGTTACGGATATAGAGAGGAAGAGATGATAATATCTCAAATGGAAGGTCAAGGAGGCAGACCATGATCTTGTGGGAAGGAACGAAGGATTTATTAAAAAGCCGAATTTCATGGCTTTGACTTTATTGGGAGGAGGCGATGACACCCAGTGAAACCCACACTGGTCGGTACCGGTCAAGGCTAGTATCTGGCTGTGCCCAGTGAGAACCCGCACTGGTCAAGGCTGGGAATATAGGGAGGAAGAGATGATAATATCTTAAGTGGAAGGTCAAGAAGGACCATCTTGTGGGAAAAAGCTGCATTTCATGAATTTGACTTCATATCATTCCGACTTCATGGCTCTGGTAGTGGTAGTGTTAGTATAACGGACGTGGTCCCATTTAGGAACTGCCAGGGGCCCCAACCACAAGTATCGCGAATACATGCCTGGGATGCATGGCCTCCACAATGCTATGATCAGCACCAAGAAATGCCGTCGTCGAGCCTACACATGAACTAAAAGAACGTTACATCCTCGTTTATCAAAGCATCTATTGAGGAACAAACGATGTTAAGCATTCTCAATTTCTCATACAAGTGAGGATCGGGAATATACGGCTCCTGATGTGCAAATACAGCCAGAACATCACAGACAAACTTAGCCGTAAGAGTTAGGATACGAGAATCAGATAAGATTCTACACAACAAAGCAAATGATGGACCGATGTACCGTTGATTTGACAATCCGGGAGCCAACACCTCAATGCTAGCTTTGAAAAGATCCAATAACGGCGTTGGCATCATCTTCCAGTACAAAAGACAAACGTATCACACCACTAATTAAGTCATATTGAGGTAGTTCAGGTATATCCCAAGGAGGGGAAAATCGCTCGAAGGCATCGTCCAGCACCAGTAATCATCGATGTGAAAGACAGTCGTTGGAAGGGGATGAATGGTCTGCCCGCAGGTGAATCACTCTGCCTGCTCAGAATCCGGCGTGTCAGCTTCGACTGCTTCCGAGGATGGAAGGTGTAGGAGGTATGTGCAGCAGGCAAATAACAATAAGATTGGTGATCCTGTTCTGGGCCGTGGTACTATCGGAGCATGATACATTCTTCTACTCTAGCTAAAATGTGTTCCACACGGTCCCAGGCATCAATGGGCTGGTTGTTGTAGGGGCCAGCGCGAACAGGCGACGTGGACAGTTGGAGATTGTATCCAACATAGAAAATCCATTAATGTGAGGAGTGCGACTATGAGAGATAAGCACCAATGCAGGCATAGAAGGACGAAGATTTTCAAAGACAAGCATTATGACAAAAGCTCCACGAGTTCCATCGCAGTAATCACATATGGCTAAAGAGTACCAGGATCAATTGTGCAAAACGAGATCCAGTTTTCAGGATGGCTGATACAGCGAACACTCGCTTGGGCAGAACCAGAAACAAAGCACGGTCAACTGAATCATGTAGTCTGCGCAGTTTTGAGTCAGCGAAATAGCTGGACCACACAGCGATGGGGTGTGTGACAAGACTTTTGGGAAAGTCCAATGTCAATGCATCTAGGGTATATTCAGCGCCATTACGACCCGAGGTGAGGCTTTACTGTGTCTGTCCAATCGTCTTCGAAAGGAAAGCTAGTACTGAGAGATGATAAACCGTCTGGACTTTTGCAGATACTGAGTTATCCTCTCCCATGAGAGGAAACGGATGCAGCAGCGTGCAATCCACAATAGCAGGCTGCCACCAGTGAAGTATGTGTCGTATGACGAGCCCGACGACAAAAATTTCAAGCACCCGATGACGGTGGTCTTCGTAGTAGGGGTTCGTGTGAATCTTCGTGTGAAGTCTTCATGTGAGGTCTTCGCTTTGACGCTCAGACATAACATGCTGAGTATTTATGAAGTAGGTCCTTGAGTAAGTAGCTGAATCATACGAGTCGACATCTATACATCGGTCACAACGCGCGTGCGTACATGGCAATCCCGACTCTGAAAATCTGAAAGCCGGGTGCTTCTTTATCGTTCTAGTAATTTCGCAGAGGAGAATCATCCTACTGAAAGCTGGGAGGTTGCAGATGCTCTGGAGGAATTGGATTGTGTAGTAAATACCTTTCCTTATACTTCTTGTCGTTATATAACCAAGCTTATTGCCTCTACACCACAGGACTGCTACAAATGGGAGTTCGGAGAATTCAAGAATGAAGATTATGATCCTTGCGCGCGCGAACCGAAGAGGTTTTTGGATGAAGAGGTTGTAGTGTAGTATTTTGTATGTATGGGTGTACAAGATAAAGAAATTCTATCTCTGAATATCTGCAAGACTCGAGTCAAGGCGATGGCATTCCCCAATAACTACACATACAGACGTAAACTTCTTGGGAAAAGTCAGGCGCATAGGAAACGTGGTTCTCCGAGTTCCGTCTCGGTATGCTATGTTTTGCAGGCTCATCACCTTCATCCAGCTTCTCAACCTGGGACCTGATTCTGGCCAGAGTCCCACGACAATCCTCAACACCACCGTCTCCCAGCACCTTCATGCCTTCCAGTCCCTGGACTTGAACTGCGTCCCACCATAATTTCTGTTTCCACTTCTCCTCAAAGTCCGGCCCAATTTCTCGAGTAACGCTGCGCCAGAGTTTGTTCCAACGCCTACAGGTTAATAGGTGTTGTAACACGATTTGATCACCAGGTAGTTGATTAGATCGACATCTCCTGCGTATGGCCCTACAGGGAGGACTTCCATACCTGGATAAGATTTACAAACCCAGTCTGGGATGCAATACTTGATATAATCAAGCCTGACATCCAAATCGAATTTCGGGAGATTTTTGTCTGGCTCTAAATACGCTTGCATACTCGAAGCGAAGAGTTCACCGTAGATGATGATCTGGAAGGCCGCGCGACCAGGGTCAGTGTCAAGGGTCGCTGCCTCAGAGACTCCGCCATCCCAAAAATTTTCCGTCTCATACCACTGAGCGCCAGCCATTTTGTCGATTTTATCAGCAAGGGGATTGATAGTGGAGAACCGTGCCAAGTGAAGGCGTCGGATGTCCTGAAGTGATAATCCAGCTTTTTCGATACACAATTCGAAAAGTGCTTCGACACCGCCTTGAAATGCCCGACGCAGTCGCTCGGTATTTTCAGCATTTCCCAGCGCCCAATCGCTGAC
The DNA here is from genome assembly GCA_015501585.1 of Rhodocollybia butyracea. NCBI lineage: Eukaryota > Fungi > Basidiomycota > Agaricomycetes > Agaricales > Omphalotaceae > Rhodocollybia > Rhodocollybia butyracea. The sequence goes on along the minus strand of JADNRY010000046.1, from coordinate 190,849 downwards.
CTGGCGCGCAGTTGCTGCAATCAGAAAATGAGGATGAGGTTGCACAAAAGTCGGGGCTGATGCCGCAGCCAGTCGTAAAATGCAGTTCGGTGAAGCAGAAGAAAATGCGTAGTAGAGAATGCTGCATGTGGAGGCTGCCTCTGTGAAATCTTCGATGTTACGGATATAGAGAGGAAGAGATGATAATATCTCAAGTGGAAGGTCAATGAGGCAGACCATGATCTTGTGGGAAAAAGCATTTCATGACTTTGACACGAACCTTTTTGTTGTTCTAACGCTAAGGAACAATGACATAAGTACTATCACTACAAGAAGTGAAGACAGAAGATTCTACTGCATTTAAATGCAGTAGCTGTTGGTAAGTTTCACACTAGTGCTACTAGAATCAGTTGTAATTTACAGTTTGCTAGTACTTACAGTTGTTATATTAAGCCTGATACTATTGATATTCCATTTGAACTGGACTCAGAGCACTATGTAGCTAGAGGTCTAAGAGGACCCCTGATTATACGGTTCGAACCCGGTTGCCCGTTCGTATAATCAAAGGGGTTTGAAGACCACACCCAGTTGAGAAGTTCGTATCAGGAAACCCCCCAAGCCGCTGTCCTGAATCAGATGGCCTCCAGCGATTGCAAATTCCCGCTACCTTCTAAGTCTTAGGGCTGTTCAATTCTAACTGCGGCAAAAATCGCGAATGCTCACGATTCAATCAAATGAGAGGCCGACGATGCCACCTGATGCTTATATCAGGTGCAATGCCAAAGCCATGACTGGACTCATCGAGCTCTAGGAAGCTGTAGGTACAAGGAGGACACTATCTTTTTAGTTAATTTGTACCATTCTTATATCTGTTGAATGCCCTACACATTACTTAGGGCATGGGTACTACCAAAAAGTAAGAACGAGCCAAACTGTGAGGGCACGGAGGTCCGGGCGCATCTTGTTATTACTCAGGGTTAGTCAGGGTGGCACTCGTCGGCTCTCATTTGAGTGAATCGTGAGCACTCGCGATTTTTAACGCGATTAGAATTGAACAGCCCTCTTTAGGTAGAGGGTCTTGCGGTCGTTCGAAAATTTTGGATCGCAGAGATCTTAGAAATCGGTTCGAGATCCAATAATTCACGTGTGGCCGACTCCGGCTTGCTCTTGTTCAGTTTGCCGGCCTTTTCTATGATCCGGAGGATGCCCTTAGCTGTATGCGGCAGCCACTATAACTCGATATTATGTCTGCAATATGGCCATAATACGATAAAGTAGATCAATAATGATACCATATTTTTGAAATATAAGAGGCTTTACTATATATAAAGGTAAGAGGAACAACCCAGCGCAATCATCGCTTTCCCCCTTGCCATTCATGGCATACTCTCTTTCTGCATAGCTGGGGTCTCTTATGCTGCTCTGCTTAACTCCCGAGATCCTTGCTTGGTTTACTCCCTGATCTCTTATGGATTCTTTTGTTGTAGAGGTCTCCCGTTACCCACTGGACCCGTCCGTGTCCTTGTAACGTCTTCCACAGCCTATTCGGTTTTCAGTATCCCGTTGAAGCTATCCCATACGAAGGATCTCCGGAAATTGATATTATTTTTGGTTTGGATTTTGTTGACTCCTGTCTTCGGGCTAATTGCGCCTGGCTGTTGTCGTCTGTGCCGATAACGGAATCATCTTCGTCTCAGTCTTGAATATTCCATTGAATTACCCAACTATGACCGTTGATACGTGATTATCTGTTCTCACTTACTGTCTCCCAATGTATTTCCGATGCCACCTCATATTCATCACACGGTACGATAAGCAGCATCGTGAGTAAAGTTACATTGGCGTTTCTCTCACTAGTCGACGTGCATTCGGCATTGTCAGATACCGGTGCGTGCGTCGCTGTTCATGAAGCTGGCAAGGTCTAACTCATGGGTCCCATCTAGCTTCCGCATCACAACCGGTGCGTCTCCTATGGCGAGATACCGTTAGCGTTAATGCAGTCGCGTTGTCATCTAGAATACCTGCGTTTCATCACACTACTATTTTGTCTAAGTCTCTACTAGTATGGACTATGTATATACTGTGAAATTACATTTGTTACAAACCGTGCAGTGTCGAAGTGTAACGATCTTGGGTCTGATGGCAAGGAGGTGGCGGGCTATGCCGCTTGCCGGCGCTAGAGGTTATAAATTTTGTTTGGCCTTGTGGGATATAAATTCGCATTGTAGAGTAACAAATATCGCCGCGCTTCATCACCTTTTGTCACCGATTGTAGTTCAAATCTTCGAAAGATAATTATATGAAACAGTAGAAAACAGTCATATATCAGGCATCCAGGGAACGTAGAAACCGCAAAAAATGCGAATATCATTTTAGAGAAAATTTTTTCGCCTGGTTGTTCGTATAATTGGGGGTCCCCGAGCCCAATTTTGGTTCGTATAATCCCAGCCTTTGGCTGGAGATTTTTTAACCGGGTTCCAACCGTATAATCAGGGGTCCTGGTCTAAGCTAACCATATGTACAGGGGGACCTTTAAACAGCTATAAAAAAGATACGTATGATAGGTCATATTATAGGGGTTACTTTTTCCTGATGCAGGGATGGATGGTCACAGTAGTCTCGACCGACTTGATTGTTGTGATAGGCTCCTGAGGGTAAATAGACAGCAACAAGTGTATTCCGGTTGTCCTCTCCATGACGGTCAGAAGAGAGAGAACAAACGGATGCAGAAGCATCCGCTGACTACAGCTTTATACCTACATTAGATTACGAGCTTGTAATGACAAATCCTAATCCAACATTACGAGTCCTGAATGTAAATGAAGGCTCGTCCTTATGGCCGGTTTTGCGTGGGAATTTCGTCCCAATTGGTTTTGATGGCGTCCAAATTAAGCTAAGCAGAATCGTTTTGCCTTATTTGGGATGTCAAAGCGCCTGTCATGTGATTTTGTGAATTTACCTTCAGACTTCAGTGCTCAACAACAAGTTCAACGCTTCTGTTACGACCATGCCGCATCGGCATCCTTCGGATCATCACCGGATCACCTCTACTATCATCCCAGCATCATTCCGATTCCATCCCGTCTATTTCCGTCATCTTATCTCTTTTCGTTATCTTCCTATCTTATCTGTTATCTTTGTCCGATGACGTACCGCCATCGGACCTTTCGGATTACTTTCTAATTGGTTCTTATTATCTTTCGATTATATTCCCTTTCCGATCTATTGAGTATTATTGTCTTATGATTGTATTACTTACTTCGGTCTTCCATATACGTTTCCGACTATTGTCTTCTACCGATCCGGAAGCCCCGGACTCTTAGTATATAAGTAGTGCAACCTTGTACAGTAGTCCTCAGTTTAAATATCAACTTGGATAAACCAGACCTTCTGTCCGACTAAGTTCCGCCCTAGTCTATCCTTCTCTCGTCTTACTCGTTGGCCGTTACATCGGCCGAATCTATCTTTGTCTCCTGAACTTCATCTTGGGACTATTCGGCGTGACAAGGGTCTAGCTAATAGCTATACCGCACGTCCCACTTCTTCTTCGATCTCCGATATCGGTCCGAGACCCACTTCGTCAATACGTACCTTTCGGATACCGATCGGTTCTTCTTCGGTCTTGCACGATCTTAACAGTATATTTAAACTTGTACTTGTTAACGCCGTATCTGACAACTGTTTTTTTTTAAAAACAAATGCCTCCAAGAAAACCTCCTAGAATTCGGACAGTCTCTGAAACTTGGATCCAGCCGACCGAGACTCCTAATCCCTTTCTGGCCAATGCTCAGTCATTTTTGCCTTACAATGATTCTATTTCTGCGGCCGGAAACCCTCGCCGACGAGGCTCGGGTGGCTTCGGACCCGCAATAGCTGTTCCGAACACTTCTGTCTCTACTGAGGCAGTTCTAGGTAACATCAATGTCGACCAATACGACATTAAGGAAATTCCCAGTGCTAGTGGTACTGCATTAGTCCTTACTCCTCGTCGCGGAAGGATTGCTTCGGCACCTTCCCCTTCCTTTGCCGAACAGCTCCAAGGAGCTCTCTTCTCGAACCAATCTCGTACCACTACGGGTGACGACCGGCCTCCAATTGTCGAACAACCAGAGGACACAGGAGAAGGAGAATTTGCAGATGAAGGTGAGAATCCGGACGATAATCCTCCCGACAATCCTCCCGATGAACCTCCTAACAACCCTGATGGTGATGATGGGGATGCTGCCCCTGATCCTCCTGGACCCCCTGGATCTCCGGACGACCCAGGAAATGGTGGTGGTGGTGGTGGTCCTCCTCCGCCCCCTCCCCCAGGTAATGGTGGTGGTGGTGATCCTCCCGGCGGTCCCCGCGGAGGTAGATTTCTCGATGCTCGCGGCCAGCCTGATGCCGGTGCAGTATTGGAACTAATGGACAAATTCGGAGGATCTATCGATTCCATCGCAAATGCGTTAACCCTCCTCGGTGGCAAGTCAACCGAACCATCGGAAGGCAAAGCCAAAGTCAAGGAGCCCGATGTTTTCGACGGCTCTGAACCTCGGAAACTCAAGGAGTTTCTCGTTTCCCTTTCCTTAGTCTTTATTGACCGCCCATCATACTTCACTGACCAGAAAAAGGTCATGTATGCTCTTTCCTTCCTTAGCGGATCCGCTCGGGAATGGTTCGTACCGGACATTCTGGATCCGAACCCGATAAACCCCCCGGCATGGATGAACTCCTTTTCGGCACTCGTGAAGGAACTTCAAGACCATTTCGGTCTTTTCGATGCCCAGGGTGAAGCCGAGGACAAACTCGGTAATATTCGGATGAAGGAGAATGAACAGGTTCGGAAGTATAACACCCGATTCAATACCTTGGCGGCAATGACAGGATGGGACGACATCGCCCTTAAGTGGGCTTATCAGCGTGGTTTGGCGACTAGGATCAAGGACGAGATGGTTCATGGTCCAACACCGGCAATGCTTTTGGCATACCGCGCCAAAGTGCTTGAGATTGATAATCAGCACTGGCGGCGCGAAGAGGAACGTAAAAGAGAGGTCGCAAGGTCTTCCGGAGGTGGCTCCGGCGGTAAAACTTCCTCTCCGACGAAAAAGGGTTCTCCGAACTCTTTCTCTCAAAATAATCCTTCGCAGAATTCTGGTTTTAACAAACCAAACAACTCTTCCCAAGGCTCCGGACAGCAACCGAAAAAGCCTTGGAACAACAACAACAAATCGGGCCCTTCAGGTTCCGGTTCCAACAAGTCTGGATCTTTGGTCAGCTCTGCACCGAAACCTTACGCCAACCTTCTCGGCGCCGACGGACGACTTAAGCCTTCCGAAGTGGAACGCCGAAAGAAGGGAGGCCTGTGCATGATTTGTGGTGGAAAGCATAAAGCAGAGAATTGTGATAAGAAGAGGTCAGGGGATTCTCGTGCCCGGGCCACTTCGACCGAGGAATCTGCAACTAATCCGACCGATACCGGTTCGGAAAAATAGTCCGCAACTCCCGGACCCCGGTACGAAACGGGAGCTGCGTTGAGCAGGTTCGTGCCTCTGGGGAAGTCTATCTCAACGCGTCCGCTCTTTCTGATTATGAACGATCACTTACAATTTCTTTATCTACTGAATTCCCTCTTCCCGAAGATTCCGATGAATCTTCCGCTCTTTTAAAGTTTATTACTCTCGTAGACTCCGGTTCTACCAATTGTTTCCTTGATTCCCGTTATGTCAATTTAAACTCTATTCCAACCTCTTCAATTCCGCCGATCAATCTCTGACTCTTCGATGGTTCTCTTTCTCCAAAACCAATTTCCGAAGTTGCGACTTTGGAAGTTCGGTTTCCGTCCGGCGAGCTGCTACCTCTGGCATTTTATGTCACTTCTTTGGACTCATCTTGTAAAGCTGTTTTAGGATACAGTTTCTTGTCCCGCTACAATCCGTTGATTGACTGGGTCACCAGAACCATTACTTTCCGTAACACCGAGCACCCTGTTTCCGCTCAGACGTCTTCGCTTTTCGGATCCGCGTTAGGACCAAAAGCACCGGTTTCCTCCACAAAACCACCTACTATTCCGATTCGGCCGGCACCTTCGCCGCCGACTCAAACTCGCTCTCGCCAACCTCGTCCTCTATCAGACAGGTTTCCTTTCGAACCAATCTATTCCTACCCTTCGGTTGCGCAAATGGCTTCGTGTTTAGAAACTCCTGAAGTTGATATCGCACTAGTCGGCGCCGCCGCCTTCCATAAGGCTTGTCAAGATTCAGGTAGGGAACCGACGCTTCTCCGGGTCATTGACCCCAAAGTATCGGCACACTATGCAGCATCTGGTCCTTCGGCCAGGAGTGCCTCTTCCGAGGCACTTCCGATCCCTGCAGACTACCTTGACTTCGCCGACGTTTTTGATGAAGTCACGTCCGAGGTTCTTCCTGAACATCGTTCTTTTGATCTCAAAATTGATCTGGTGGAAGGTGCTGAGCCCCCGCTCGGTCGCCTTTACCCTCTCTCTCCAACAGAGCAGCAGGCTCTTCGCGATTTCTTGGATAAGCAACTCGCTACCGGTGTCATTCGACCCTCTTCCTCTCTGCATGGTGCTCCGGTCCTGTAAGGATCTAGGCAGAATCCTTCGAGCGCGGGTTACGAACCTGGAAACCAAAGTGCGGATACGCTCCGTACTGCCGTTGTTCAGCCGAACTGGGAAAGTTGGTTTGAGATGTGAAAGGATGTGAGTGTAGAACGGTTCCAAAGTGCCTATGGGATGTAAGACTCGTGTCGGGATCGTCCAAGGGACTAATGTAAGGACGGCAGGTCCGTACAGGCGATAGAATGAACTCGGCGAGTAAGCCTAAGAGTAGATGAGTTTCCGACTCGAAGGGTAGGACCCACTAAGTGCAAGCGGCTTTGATAGCGATATGAGCGGAAGCGGAAGGTCAAGCGGTAGCTGACCTGATGCAGCGCAAACAGAGCGGAACCAAATAGATGATAGTAGATTGCAGAGGTTGTGAAAACGATGGAGTGAAGAAACAGAGTTAAAGAAACAGATAAAGCGAGAAACCGGAACACACAAGAGCACACGAGTCAAGGGGTTAAGCAATATTTCCAATCTACTGTACTTGACATGGTACGGAACTATTTAAAGGGTACTCGAGGACCGGAGTAGCGATAGGTAATAATCCAAGAGTAGAAAAGACAGGAATAGCCAAAAGAAGTACAAGGGATGAAAGACAATGATGGACATAAGCGGAAGCGGCGGGATGAGCATAAAGCATATGTATGATTGTAAGAATGATGGAGAATGGATCGGCGGGATCATAGAAAGTGTATGGTGAAGGAAATAGTAAGACAGAAGCAAAGCGGAAGTGTATCGGAACCGGAAATGCGGCGGAAGCGGGTTATGTAATGGTAAGCAGGAAACGTCGGCAGTCTGTATATGCCTAGGGCATGACAGGTCCTCTTCGTACCGAAGAAGGACGGTAAACTTCGGCTTTGTGTGGACTTCCGAGGATTGAACAAGATTACCAAGAAGGATCGCTACCCGCTGCCTCTAATCTCGGATCTTTTGGATGCTCCGAAAAAAGCTAAAATCTACACCAAACTCGACCTGGCCCACGCCTATCATCTCGTCCGAATTGCCGATGGCGACGAATGGAAAACCACTTTTCGGACCCGATGGGGTTCCTACGAATGGTTAGTTATGCCCTTCGGTTTGACTAACGCTCCCGCGGCTTTTCAAAGGTTCATCAACAACATATTCTCGGACATGCTCGACGTCTGCGTCATAGTTTACCTGGACGACATCCTCATCTATTCCGACAATCCAGAACAGCACTTGGAACACGTCCGCGAAGTCCTTCGCGGCTCCATACAAACGGCCTTTTTCTCAATCCTGCGAAGTGCTTCTGGTCGGTCGATACGGTCGAATATCTCGGTTACATTCTCTCTCCGGCAGGATTGACCATGGCCGAAGATAAGGTTAAAGCTATTGTGGACTGGCCGGTTCCTCGTAAAGTCAAAGACATCCAATCTTTTCTCGGTTTCGCTAATTTCTACCGACGTTTTATTTATAATTATAGCGACATCGTCGTACCGATGACTCGTCTTACCCGGAAGGGTGTGGCATGGCTCTGGTCGTCGGCATGTCAGGATTCCTTCGAAAAACTCAAGTATGCCTTCACACATGCACCCATTCTCACACATTGGGAACCAAATTGTCCACTTATCGTGGAAACCGATGCTTCCAACTACGCCTTAGCGGCTATCCTCTCGATCCGACTCTCAGATGGAGAAATCCATCCAATCGCTTTCCTCTCTCGGACCTTCCAAGCCGCCGAGCTCAACTACGATACTCACGACAAGGAGCTCTTAGCCATTTTCGAGGCTTTCAAAGCCTGGCGGCACTACCTCGAGGGTTCGGGAGACCCGATCGATGTTGTTACTGATCACAAGAACCTCGAGTATTTCTCTACTACTAAAGTACTAACTCGGCGACAGGTTCGGTGGTCCGAATACCTTCACACTTTCAACATGATCATTCGGTTCCGACCCGGAAAGCTCGGTGAGAAACCGGACTCCATCACTAGACGTTGGGACGTCTACCCAAAAGAGGGGGATAACGGCTACGCGCAAGTTAATCCACACAACTTCAGACCTATCTTTACTAATGAGCAATTGACCGCGTCACTCCGAGCTACCTTCCTTGAAGGACCGGCTCTCCGAGCTTCCGTAGTTATGGACATCAACTCACTTCACCAGTCCATTCGGTCTTCCCTTTTGCTCAATCCTCAGGCAGTACAAGGTCTTGAGCTTGCAAAAGCTCCGACCGCCTCCCGATGGAAACTAGGTTCTGATGGTCTATTACGATTAGACGATCGGATATTTGTGCCCGACAATTCCGATCTGCGACTTCAGGTTTTACGATACTTTCATGATCATCCTCTCTCTGGTCATTTCGGTCAAAATCGGACCCTAGAGGCTATCCGACGCCAATACACTTGGCCTAAGATTCGGACCTTTGTTAGGGACTATGTCTCTTCTTGCACTGTATGCGGTCGAAACAAGTCTCGCCGACATCGGCCGTACGGACTACTCAAACCTCTTCCGGTTCCGACTTGACCTTGGGATTCAATTTCTATGGATTTCATTGAACAACTTCCGGACTCCGATGGCTATACCGCCATCTTGGTTATTGTGGATCGCGCTTCGAAGCAAGCCATTTTTATTCCTACTTACAACACTATCACCTCCGAGCAACTTGCCGAGTTGTTCGTCTTGCATGTTTTCTCTAAGCACGGAGTTCCCTCGCACGTTACATTGGACCAAGGTTCCGAATTCGTGTCTGCATTTTTCCGAGCTCTTGGAGAAGCTCTCTCTATGACACTCCACTATACTTCGGGTTATCATCCGGAGGCCGATGGACAGACGGAACGAGTCAATCAGACTCTGGAGCAATACATTCGGAGCTACTGTTCCTATCAGCAGGACGATTGGGCTAAACTCTTGGCTATTGCCGAGTTCGCTTACAATAACGCTCCGAACGCCTCGACTGGCATCTCTCCCTTCTTTGCTAACAAGGGCTATCATCCCAACATCACCGTTCGTCCCGAGATCGACATTCGGTCCGATCTTGCACAAGATTTTGTGGTCAATCTAGATGAGCTTCATTCCTTCCTCCGAGATGAGATACTTAATGCACAAAAAACGCTACAAGGAACAAGCCAATCGAAAACGCATTCCTCATCCTGAATTTCCGATCGGATCCGAGGTCTTTGTCCTGGCTAAACACATCCGGACTACTCGGCCGACCGAGAAGTTCGCCGAAAAGTATCTTGGTCCTTTCAAGGTCCTTGAGCGCTCCGGCTCCCTTTCCTATAAGCTCCAACTTCCGGACTACCTTCGCCGAATCCATCCGGTGTTCCATGTATCACAACTTGAGCCTTCGATTCCGAACTCGATTCCAAATCGGATTCAGCCACCTCCCCCACCAATTGAAGTTGATGGTGAAGAAGAATACAATGTGGCGGAAATCCTCGACTCGAAGATTGACCGAAGGTACAAACGTTGTCCTCTACGATACTACATCCGATGGGCTGGTTACAAAGGAACCGATGACGAGTTCGCTTGGATTGCGGCCAACGAGCTACATGCCGATGAACTAGTTCCAGCATTCCATCTTCGGTATCCGAGCAAACCCGGACCTACTTAGTCCTTGTGCGTACTTATATTTTGATTTTTACATCACTTTTCCAAGCGTCCAACAATGGACGTTGGAGGGGTTCGATTGCCGTGATAGAAAATTGAGCGATCACCCTTTTCCTTATCATTTTCTTTTTCCGACTTTTCCGATTCCGGCTTCGGCCGCATTTAAACTCACTTTAATCCTTACATTTCACTCAAGTTTTTAAAACAAAGCTTTTCGATATTATATACAATTACTTTTATGCCCTTACGGGCCGACAACTTTCCATACGATAAAACAAAAAATCCAAAAAGAAAAACTACGAAGTCCAAAAAAATTATTACGCAGGCCGAGGCTTCGGCCGACGGTTCTCTACCTACTCTTCCTCTCCCTCTCCATCTTCATCACCGCCTTCCTCCGTATCCTTCTCTCCCTTTTCCTTCTCCTTCCCTTTTCCCTTCGACTTGGGTTTTGGCCTCGACGGAGTCCGAAGTGGCCTCCCCTCCTCTTGGAAACCCCGGCGCGTACCAACTAAGAAACGTCGGAGGGCCGACAGTTCCGCCGTCAGGCCTCCGACCTGCTCCTCCAACGTGCTCGAGAGCCGAGCGACCTCTGCTCGCAATCCCGCCACCTCCACCGATAAACCCTCGCTTTCTTCTTCCACCTTCCTCCGGCTTTCCCGGCCGACGAGCGAACACTTCACCTTTGAAGTGTTGCACTCAGAGCAGGCCTCGGTCTTCCCGCCTCGCCGAGTGCAACCCAACTCCTTCGCCTCGCACCGAACGCACTTCTTCCCGCTCTTCTTCGGCTTCTTTGGCTCCGGTTCGTCGTCGCCGTCATCATCGTCATCGTCGCCATTGTCGGGGGATGGAGGATCATCCTCGGGACCTGAGTCGGGGACCTACCATGGGTTAGAAAAGAAAAAAAACTTTCTCAAGTCCTAAAACGGACTCACCCTCGCGGCCGACTTCGGCGCCGCTCTCTTCCTCTTTAACCCACTTGGGGTACTCGGCCCCCGACATTCTCCTTCTGCGCTTCCTGCTGACGCCGCAAGGCAGCCGCCATCCTTTTCTCTCTCTCCTTGGTCGCCTTTTCATCGGCCGACGCTGCCTTCGACTTGGCAATTTCGTATGCCCGGAGAGTCTCGGCCGCCCGCTTCTCCTTGGCTTTTCTCTCTTGCTCAGCCTTTTCGCTGGCTTCCCTCGCCGCCAGCTCGGCCGCTGCCCTTTCCGCCTCCCTCTGCTGCTCTTCGACGAATAAACGGAGCCGCTCGGCCTCCGCTGCTGCGGCCTCCTCCTGTCGCTTCTTCTCCTTTTTCGCCGCGCGTTCGGCCGCCTTCTTCTCGAGTAAAGCTTTTGCTTCCGCTGCTGCTTCCTCGGCCTTCCTGAATTCCTCGTCGGAGTCGTCGGATACGTGCGAGTTGGAGCGAGAAGTCATGGTAATAAGGAAATTGATGGGGTACTTAGGGAAATTTTGGATTTTGGCACGACCTTATATACCCAGGCGCTTAGACTCTATAGGATCACAGGAACGATAAGCGGAGATCTCGGTGACGTCTTAGAATCTTCTAGACTTTCTCACATCACGGTGACCCTGACTCTCGGCCGATATACTATCGGTCCGACTTCGGCTCTGGACTTAGAGGCTTTCGAAGGCTCAAGCCTAAGAGGGGGATACTGTTACGACCATGCCGCATCGGCATCCTTCGGATCATCACCGGATCACCTCTACTATCATCCCAGCATCATTCCGATTCCATCCCGTCTATTTCCGTCATCTTATCTCTTTTCGTTATCTTCCTATCTTATCTGTTATCTTCGTCCGATGACGTACCGCCATCGGACCTTTCGGATTACTTTCTAATTGGTTCTTATTATCTTTCGATTATATTCCCTTTCCGATCTATTGAGTATTATTGTCTTATGATTGTATTACTTACTTCGGTCTTCCGTATATGTTTCCGACTATTGTCTTCTACCGATCCGGAAGCCCCGGACTCTTAGTATATAAGTAGTGCAACCTTGTACAGTAGTCCTCAGTTTAAATATCAACTTGGATAAACCAGACCTTCTGTCCGACTAAGTTCCGCCCTAGTCTATCCTTCTCTCGTCTTACTCGTCGGCCGTTACATCGGCCGAATCTATCTTTGTCTCCTGAACTTCATCTTGGGACTATTCGGCGTGACGAGGGTCTAGCTAATAGCTATACCGCACGTCCCACTTCTTCTTCGATCTCCGATATCGGTCCGAGACCCACTTCGTCAATACATACCTTTCGGATACCGATCGGTTCTTCTTCGGTCTTGCACGATCTTAACAGCTTCTCACTGCACTTTTCGCAGCTCCCAGTTGCCTGTTATTCCTTGTTGCGCCACTTACTCTCTTTATTTGCATCCTACCGCTTACTGCGTGGCAGTGCGACCACATTTACCCAGCGCATCGATGCATCTGACTGATACTGAACCATCCTCTTGACATTTTTTCCTGCATTAAACGCCGCTGCAGTTCTGTCTCTTACATGCACGTGCAAATTCTCAGTGCAGTGGATTCTTTTTTGCCACACGGTGTTTATATATATCTCATTACTTCCTGTTTTGTACCCCCGCACTTTACTTCCTCGGGTTTTTACTTTTCATCAGCGGCAGTTGAAGTGCATGCGCTGCCTCTTTTGGTGTATTTAATGGTTCCATCAACAACTTTGATATTTACTGCCCTTTCTAACCTCGGACAAAATGCCTTCCTTTACTTCTTGTGAGTGTATTTGGGTATCCCTCACATTCCTCACACTGATTTTTCTTTCATAGTGCCTACCGAGCTCACCACCAAAATTTTGCAAATTTATGTTGCTTTCTACATCAATCCTTCATTTGACATCACTCATGTTCCATTGAATGATAGCAGTGCCCTCGAACTTCAGCGTCTTTCCAACCGAAAAGAGCTCCTTTCCATGCTTACGGTTTGCCGGACATTCACTGCTGTGTTGCCTCTGCTTATATTCCAGCGGGTCAATATCTTTTCAACCAGAGCAGTCACCAGCTTCCATCGCGCTGTTCATTCTTGCTCGGGAGAGTGTATTGGATAATATGAGTATCAGAAATGTTAATATGTTATTGGGCCCAGGCACATACTTACCTTCTGCTGCAATGTACTGCAGAGTGTAGTCTGCATTTCATACCTAGTCTCTTCCAGGACTCGTACCTGCCACGCGCTTGCACGATGGCCCACACTCGCAAGTTGATCTCTGCATGGAATGATATTTTTGTGGACAATGATTTCATCAATTCTAATTTCTCAGACCAACGAAGTAACCTTGTCATGTGGATCCTTGTCATATATATGATACCAGCAATTTACTTATATGGTCTAGCTCACATAACGGGCCCACACAGAGATTCTTGAATGGACGCAAACTTTGAGAATTCACGTTGCCAAGTCGGGATGGACACAGAAAGCCCCCATATCACCATACTGATCGTGAAATCAAGCCATGCAGTAAGTGGCATCAATAATAAAAACAGAATCATAATTGTACATAAAACTTTAGCAAAATGCAAGAGGAAAGTTTCGACGAAGATAGTCCGAATACGTATACTTGACATCCACAGTGACTTGAGTTGAGAAATCCAAAGAAAGATCAGATGTGTCGATTCGAAAATACAAAGAACTAACCCAGAAAAATCCAAGAGAGAGCACCCATAGTTCCGACCGTCAAGTTAGCCATAGAGTACATGAACTTCATCGATGGTTGTGACCCAACCCTACATGCATAGCCTACCTTGACATCATTGAGGACGCGAGGATGGCCCCCCCCCATGGGAGAAACCGAACAAGCGAGAACTTACTTCTGTCGACTCAGGCTTGCCATAAGCATGTTCAAGTCAAGGTGGAGAGTGCCAGAGATCCAGATAAATAGCCTTGATACTACCCATGCAGTCAAGACAAGAAATGTTAGAACCTTTGAAATCACCGCCAAAACAAAGCTGGGCTCAATTCCCGGTGGTCATATTCAAACAATGCAAAGAAATCATTATTGGGATGCTCCATCGGCCCGTTTGTCCAAAGTGTTGTGTAGTCTTGCAGCTAGGCTGAACTCTAAGGGTTGCCAAAAGTGACTGGTACCATGGGAATGGTTTGGAAAAACTTTCATCTAAGAAGCCAAATCTAAAGGTTCGGCAATTAGATAGATATCGACTTGCGACTGGACTTCCTTCGGAACAGGTTGACTCGTGGATGAACTCGTCATTTCATTCACAGCGACTAATATTCATTTACAGCAATCTATTTTCAAGTTCAGCTATCTCAATACCGATTGGCGATAGGGTTTTTACAAAAACAACCTCATACACTCTCTTACCCATCCCATGTTCTTTTTTCGACCCCTACACGTTCGGATAAACCGGAACCCTGGCATATTGAAAAGTTAATTATAAACGAACCTCTGAGTCCCATCCTGCTGACCATCGGAATTGGCTGCATGAAAGTGGCCACCGGCGGGGTGGGTGGGCACTTTCGGTGGTTACCTGCTTGCTATGACTCGATGAAGATTATGTGCATTGGGTCTAGTTGAACTACGGCAGTCCTAGATAGATTTACATCTCCCGTGCTCGGAGGAACATATGCCATAATAATTTTTCCGCAGATAAAATTGGCAGTCTTTCTACTAAGTCTTTTTAGCAGTACTGTCCAAGAGGGAAATGGGTGGCATGGGGGGAGGGGGGGGACAAGGGAGATAAGGTTTGCATACTGGATTGGCACCGATAGACCACTTTGGCGGTAAAATTTCGAGGACTTAAATATCCTCGAAGAATCAGTCTCTATGCACTAGAAGACAAATCCCATCCCGCTGCCCTCAGCCACTTTGTCACCTTACCTGATCAACAGGCACTATCCTGTAAGCCCTAGTCTCTCCCCTGCAGCCACTGTCCTCTCCTCGTGCGCCCCCCTGTGCAAGCTAGCACACCGTACGATGATGGTACTAACAGAAAATCCTAGATGTCGCATACCACTTCGTTTGTTATTGAGCATTCGAACACGGCCGAAAGGTCTCTAAAACGTCCGAGAGTTCCCCTTCTCAAGGGAAAATCAAACATCGAGGAATGGAAAAACATGCTCATACAAACACTCGAAGTCCAAGGTCTTGAAGACTATGTTCAAAAGGAAGTCCCCGAACCTGCGGACCCCACCATACGGGGACAATGGAAGGGCGACCGAGCCAAGGTCAATTTACTTATCAAAAGATCCATTCCGCTCATCCAGAACATCCTTGAAGCGGCTGGATGGAATCGATTCACAGAGGAGGACCCGAAGGCTTTTTACGAACTGATTCAACGAGTCATTCCGAATGTGTCTACAAATGCAATTGGAGACATGGTGACAGAATTAGGTGCTGTTATGGCATTGATCGATATGTGTCCTCCTCCCGACAAGCTGACCCCGTTTGATGGCAGCAAGCCTCAGTTGGAAGACCTCTGCATGCGCCTTGGTGGTTCCCTTGAACTAGAATCCGATTTTAGATGGGCGTGCTCATTCTTAAGTGCGGTGAAAGCAGGACCCCTGACACCGAGCCTCGAGCCTAACGCCCCTGCACCTCATAACTCCTATCCACGCTTAAGACCCACAGCAACGCATGGACCCGGAGGGTGGGCTTTTACCATTACCAACTTGGGAGAGGCGCTAATGGCCCGGGCTCCCACAGGTGGAAGAAGTCAATTGACCCACAGGCCCCGGGTTTCGAATGTTGGAACCACTAGCGCGGATAGCGTCTTGACTTGTGAAGCCTTTCCCCTCATTTGGTACTGGGGTCGAACGGTCCACGGCGAGGCCGACCTGCGAGAGTGGTGGGTCCGCTGGATAAACGTGCGTCGAAACAGCTACCTGCCAGGTTCTGCGAAAGCCACTGGTAGCCAGCTGATTCACATACCGCCACTTGGGCCGTCAAGCCACTACACGAGGGAAGACTCTATGCGACTCGCTCTAAATTACTATCTCCGGGTCACCACTCCGCTACTATCATTCACAGAATACAGTGCCCGACAACATATAGCCACATTGGCCTTCACCAGCGGCATAGCGTTGAATGAGGAAGGGGATGTGGGTCTGCATGAGGCGACATACCTCTGTCAAGCCTCTGCCCAATTGCTGGACCTCTTTGATCCTGCAACGCATAGGTCATACTGGCATGGCGGCCCATTTGCTGGTCCCGGAGCAGACCTGCTGGCTGTTACCTTGGACGCGGTAGAAGAAGCCGTGGAATCTGGCACGCTGACTGGAGCTTGTTGCATTATATGCTTCTTATATTCTGTCAGTTCGACTCGCCATAGGAAATTGTACTACGATAATCGACCCGGAAACCATGTCACCCATGTGGGCAGGATGGATCATGACAACCCCTATGTCGGGTTAGTACATGCGGTCAGTGCGCCTGGACCGGCATTCGCGTTGTGGGAACAATCTGTCGACTTGCATCTACAGAGAATATGCGATTGGCAGCATGCTTTGCCTCCGACCACCGCTGGTTTTACTATAGCAACCAATGTTCTAGGCGTGGGTGGCTCTGTCTGTAACCTGATGCGCCAACTCACGCGCCCCTACGTGGTTATCGATCGCGCAGTGCCCCCGCCTCCACTCTGTAGCTACTTTACTGTGAACCCCTCGCACTAAGCAATGGCATCTGGCTATTTGATAAGTGGAGTTACACAAGTTAGAACAAGGATGTGCAGGGCAAAGGAGGAGGGTTGGGATAAGACAGCTTCGAAGTTGAAAGTAAAGTGAAGTTTGTAATATTGTATTTATTTTCAGCGTGAACTTCAGATTTGATATACAAGTTGGTCTAGAAGTTTCACAGAAAGTGTGATGAAACACCGTAAACGAAGGTTGAATAAATAGAGGGAAAACTCGATGAGGCTTTGTGGTAAATAAGGTGATCAGAGTTTCAGAGCAAGTTAACGTACATATAAAGTTAAGACAAGTGATGGCAAAGTCAAATCTCTGTTAGTGGTTGTTCTCCAGTAGGATCGACTTCGTTGTCTGGAGTTCCAATTCTCTGTAGAAAAAAAGTTGAGGACTTTAGTAAGGTTAACGGATGACTGCATTGTATAGGGCTCACTTCGCGTGGATTAATCAAGGAGTTCCAGATGGAGGGCACGAAAGTGAGAGGTGCTGTGACAAGTTGTTCTTTCCATCGGCGCCGATCTCTGGCACTACGTTGTCGTTTCACCCCTTCTATGATTTGCTCATATGTATCGGTTCCCGCTGAAAATAAGGCTCCTAAGGAACATCCTCCATATGTTTGTTTGAGTTGCTTCCAACAACTCCAACGATTGTCCATGAAACGTTCATGAACTCGAATAAGGAAGACGTCATGATCATCGTGTAGACAGAGAATGTAATATATCCTATCGGTATGAAAGAGTGGGGCCAGCACTAGCGCTCTTCGGTAGCGGATACTGGCAGGAACCAGAGTACCAGAACCTAGCACTGGGGCATGGAGGGAGGGCGAGCCTATGGCAAGACAAGGTATTCCTCGGATTCTGTAAGGTACGCACTCAGGCGATACAGATTTGCAGCGAAGCTTGAGGTGGCAAAAAACGATCAACATTGTTAAAAGGACCGCGATAAGTTTGTTGGTGTTCCTCGAAGAAAATCGACGCTTTAATTCGAGCATCAAATAGGTCACCAGTATAATAGCCTCGCTTCCAATGTTCCCATTTTTCTTCGGAAGGGAGATTATTAATATAGCCATATTCTAATGGCTGATAGGGATTGAGTGGCACTGAGTAAGATGTGGGCGTTTCAACAGGCTGCAACTCCGTGGGGGCAGTAGTGGTAGTGGCGAAGGACGGAGCTATGGCAGAAGCAGGAACTGAGGGGAAGTTTGCTGTGAAATTCAATGGGGTGTCAATGGGCAGAGATGCATTGTTCTCTCGATTCTCTGCATCGAGGAAGGCTCCGTTCTCTGGAGTCATTGACGCGTTGAAAGAGGTCGACGTCCTGTTAATGGAGGTCAGTGACTCGTTGGTGGAGTCGAACGTCAATGTTAGCGATTCGTCGCCAGTATTGAATGTTACGGTGAGCGAATTGGTTGAAGGGCTGGGAGTAGATGTGAAGCATATTTCAGAGTCCATATTAGCGGCTGAGGATGGCGAAAATTTTGGCGACGTAGAGTCGGTAGTTTGGGAGTCGTCTATTGTTAAGAAAAAAAGGGAAATGAAGGCTTTGTCACTGGGTGAAGATGAGGATCAGTGTGGTCGATATTTAGTTGGTGAGTTTCAAGAAGAGTGGTTAGGGGATGCTTGTCGACATCTATATACATATTACATATGGAACTTGTATCGAACATCAGTATGTATATGCATCAGCGTTATCCGTGTCTAACAGATATTTAAGTGAATTAATGCGATAGAAATCCAGAGGTCTGTTGAAAAGTAGTCCCAAGTAAAGATGATTAGTTAAGAGTGAAGTCTGTTTATGAACCAAAACGAGGAGAGTGCCAGCGCGCCTGCTCCAATATAGATTGCAACTCGAATCTCCAAGGAATTATCCAAAAACGGATACGGGACTATAAAGGAAAAGGTGGTAAGACCAAATCGAGAAAACGAAATAGATAGACATACATTTCCCATTAAAAGAGGCACATCGTTCAACCCACCACGCATATAAGATGGTATAGACGGAAGAAACGGCGGGTGCTCCGTAGACGAGTTCATTCCAGCTATACTTCTTTTCGAATAGCATGAAATCTACCAGAAGGGAGATCGCGGGAACAGCATGCAAACACAAGTCCATATGCAGGGGTAAGCGGGTAAATTGGGGAATGTCTGAGGATGACGAGGGTTCTCCATCATTCTGTAAAATAAGGTGGGTCGCAAAGATGATGAGAGTCCAGTAGATGGTAGAAATCTGGAAAGTTTGAGCATCCAGGAATTATGGAAGTCCAGTGGCACATACAACGATTGAAACCTGTTTATAGAACATGATGCATGAGTGCCAGAAGGTCAAAAAGTTCGAGTGACATACAGGCAGTGAGACGATGAGCAGAGTACGTTTGAGAGGTTTAAGGACTACATATGTCGCGTCAGGCAATACTTATGATATGATGAAACAAGCCAAGCTTACAGTTTGTGGAAGGAAACAAATCGATTACGAGACTGGTAAGAGTTGTGAAACAAGCTAAGAAAAGACTAGAAGGAGATCAGAAAAGTTGGAAGAATAGGATAATAAGCGTACCCTTGAATCGTCAGGTATTGAAGGTGGCCTCCGTATTGAGCGCTGCACGTATAACATTAAGAAAACACAGATAAATGATAATATTGTTACCTGATTACTGCGTCGATAGGTAGTCCTTTGAGCCTTTGGTATCCATAAATCATTGAAGCCGCAGCAAATGAGTGAAGTAGAATACGAGCAACAGAAGCCATGGTGGACGGAGGGACACAACAAGCCCAATACTTGCTCAATACGTCATCATTCTTCCAAATCCTGGGCGCTTAATTTTTTCAAAGTGACTCGCACAACAACCAACATGTCCAATGAACCAACAAAACAAAAGCTATGGGGCGGCAGATTTACAGGAAATACAGATCCTCTGTAAGTTATCCTATCTCCCTTGAAGCAATAATATATATATCTTCACAGAATGCACGCCTTCAATCAGTCCTTGGCTTATGATCAGAAAATGCATGCCGCAGATATCAAGGGCTCCATTGCCTACACCAAAGGGCTCAAACGCGTTGGTATATTGACCAGTGATGAAGAAGCAAAAATTATTGCAGGCCTACAAGCCGTTGGCAAAGAATGGGAAGATGGCACAGTAAGCTGAACTTGACATGCAGATTTGGCGCGTTTTAAAAAGGCGTGATTAGTTCAAACCCGCTCCTGATGATGAAGATATTCATACCGCCAACGAACGTCGTTTGAGCGAGCTTATAGGTCCGCTTGGAGGAAAACTTCACACTGGACGGTCTCGAAATGACCAGGTTGCCACCGATATGCGATTATGGCTTCTTGAAGAAATCAAAGAAGTTGAGAGTGGGCTACGGGGACTCATCCGAGTCATGGTCGAACGAGCAGACAAAGAAAAAGATTACTTGATGCCTGGTTACACACATCTGCAGGTACGATTCCTTTCGATTTCGCCTATCATGATGACCATATGCTGTGCAGCGGGGACAACCCATTCGATGGTCGCATCTACTCTTATCCCACGCGTTCTCGTTCCGAAATGATCTTGAACGTCTCCAACAACTGATTCCTCGCATCTCTGTGCTACCATTGGGTAGTGGTGCTCTCGCTGGAAATCCTTTTGTCGTAGATCGTGAATTTTTGGCGAAGGAACTGGGATTCCAATCTGTGGCGGAAAACAGTCTCTGGGGAGTCGGGGATCGTGATTTCATCGTCGAATTTCTGATGTGGTCTACCTTAGCGATGACCCACGTTAGTCGAATGGCAGAAGACCTAATCATCTACTCGACTGCTGAGTTTGGATTCGTTACGCTGAGCGACGCGTATAGGTATGGTCCTAAAATCTCACACAAGGTCATTCTTGACGCGCGTAACGTAGCACTGGCTCAAGTATGATGCCCCAAAAAAAAAATCCAGACTCTCTGGAGTTGCTGCGAGGCAAATCTGGTCGTGTCTTTGGAAATGTAACAATATGTCTTCCTGCTGGTTTATTCAAAGTCTGACTCGCGCTCTAGATGGCTGGATTTGTTATGACATTAAAAGGCTTGCCTTCCACATACAACAAAGATTTGCAGGAAGACAAGGAACCGTTGTTCGATGCATTGATCAATGTTTCAATGTCCTTCAAGATTGCGGAGGGTGTGATTGCCACATTAGATGTAAGCCTTACACACTCTCATACATAACTAAGTTCTCAAATCTTCCAGGTGCACCCCGAGAAAATGCGTCAAGCTCTTACCATGGACGTGCTCGCCACAGACCTAGCAGACTATCTCGTTCGAAAAGGGGTATGTCATCGCAATTTACTTCTTTTTGATCGGCCTAATGTTCTGTATCATAGATTCCTTTCCGAGAAACTCATCACATCTCGGGACGCGCTGTTGCTTTGGCCGAATCGCGGAAATGTCAGTTGAACGAACTCACGTACTCAGATTTCAAGGGTTTGAGCGACAAGTTCACCAAGGATGTTCATGATGTATTTTGATTTTGAGGCTTCCGTTGAACGGCGGCAATCTATAGGTGGACCCAGTCGAATAATGGTGGATCGACAAATAACTGTGCTACGAGAGGCTCTCAAAAATTGAGAAATTGACCGCGCCACTGTGACCTTGCCTGACCTCGGCGCTATTTTGTTCATCGTTTCAAAATTTACATAGCAGTCAAAATATATTGTTTGCGCGCTCACTGCCATCGATCATGCATACTTATGAAGAATCATGATTCAGGGTGATCTTATTCTTCACCTCTTCCTTCTCTTCCCTCTTCGTATCCAAAGTCATGTCGAGGGATCGTTTGGCAGCACTGAGGGTTGGTTTATTCTCGGGATGGCGTAGATGAAGTCTTATCTCTTAATAGGCTCAACAGCAAGGAGGTGCTGGTCAGACAGGCTCGTGAGTAGTGAAGCTTGTGTCGGAACTATTGTTCGTCTTAGTTCATTTGTCAGTCCTCTTTTAACTGGTTCTTCTTCAACGCTCGTCGGAGGCCGAGTAAACAAAGATGAAGATTTTGAAATGACCGAAGTGAAAGAGGCGACAATGGGCAGTGGCGACATGTCTGCATTTTACGCCGAGGTTATTCTTAACCTCAACTTCCATATGCTATGACCGCTAAACACAACCATTTTTCAGGTATCCTCTTTACAAGACAGTATCCGGACGTATAATGACAACGTTTCTCGTATTGGAGAGTTGCATTCACGGTCACTCGATAGCTCGGATGATGACCCTGCTGCAACAAGAGATGGTATCCAACTTGAGGAGCTCATTGCTGACACCTCCGCACTGAGCGCAACTCTCAAACGCCGTATCAAGGCCTTGGAAAGACAAGGTGGCTCTGGGAATGACCGTCAGGTTCGCAAGCAGCAGGTATGTGCAAGCTTTTCTATCTTTCGAATGTTCCTGACATTGGTGTACAGACCGCTTTAGTCAAGTCCAAATTTGTCGAGGCTATTCAGAATTATCAGAATGTCGAGCAACAACACCGAACCCGTTACAAGCAGCGCGTGGAAAGACAACTTAAGATTGGTAGGAACCTTCCCCTCTTATGGAAGTTCTTTATTTGACTGGCTCAAGTGAAACCTGACGCTTCACCGGAGGAAATTAAGGCAGCTGTCGATGATGAGAGTGGTGGCGAAGTTTTCAGTCAAGCTGTATGTTTGCTTTCTGTCCTGCTCAGTTTTTGCTGACATTGAAGTCTAGCTATTGAGCTCTAACCGGTTCGGAGAGTCTCGGACAGCATATCGTGAAGTACAGGAACGTCACAAGGATATCAAGCGCATCGAACAAACCCTTGGCGAACTGGCGCAACTGTTCAACGATGTGAACTCGATTTGGTCTATTGCTGTAAAGTAGGACTCACGTTGTACTTGCAGATGAGCGTTCTCGTTGAACAGCAAGATGAAGTTATTGAGAACATCGAAACCACAGCAGGTAACGTCGAGAAGGATACGGAGGCTGGGTGCGTTTGTTTTTGGGACTTTCGCCGATGATACTTACCTCGATCTGCAGACTCATTTATACCGAAAAGGCGGTTGTGTCAGCGCGTTCAGCGCGGCAGAAGAGATGGATTTGCTTCGCTATCATTCTAATCATCGTTCTAATTATTGCTATCGTTGTTGCTATTGAGGTGACCCCACAAAATTAATATTGGACAACGCTCTTTTTACCAGAAATTCATGATGTTAACACTGTGAACAAGTCTGACTGCCTTCCCTCATTTTCTTGGCTTCGTTTCATGCGTCTGTGGAGAAACTGCAGAGAACTGACACAAGTTGGCTGTACAGGTCACGGTGACAGGTAAAGTAATAGGAGGCCACTTATTTTCTCAATTTGACTAGATGGGCCGCCGAGCGTCCGATTTTGGATCTCTTTCTGTTGCTTTCAACTGCATCTCTCCCAGGCCCGTACGCAGCAGCTACTCAGGCCGGATTCGTGGTCTCCGGGTATGAATCGAGTATAGAACAGCCATACTAACAGCTATTTCGTCGCTTTTACCTCCTTTATATAAACTCTAGGGGTCTAACTTCACGTCGCTCACACTTCTACGACCATGGCAAGAGACCGATTAGCCGCGCTGAGGGTTCGTTTGTTTTGGAACATTGGAGCTGTGTCTTACATATCATCAGGCCCAACGACAAGGAGCCAGTCACCTGAACTCGCAAGTGCTAGAGCTTCATTTATTCGTACAAAGAACTTACTAGTCTTCTTAGTGACACTCATCCCACACAAGCATCTGAAAACACTCGCCTGGATCAAGATGCAGACTATGAGATGGCACAATTACGAGACAGCGGCAATCTATCTTCATTTTACGCGGAGGTATCCACAATGTTGTACCTTCAACGACTCTGTCCAATGTACACTCGTCTCTAGATCTCTTCCTTGCAGAATACTCTACGGATATTCAACGAGAACGTGTCCCGCATTGCAGAGCTGCATTTGCGGTCACTTGACAATACCAACGACGTTGCAGCACAGAGAGATGCGGTACAATTGAACGAACTCGTTACGGACACCTCCGCGCTTAGTGCAACTCTCAAACGAAAGATCAAGGAGTTGGAAAAGTCTGGTGGATCAGGAAGGGATCTAGAAATTAAGAAGCAGCAGGTACACGTCTATCCTTGGTCGTGAGATCATAGTCTGGCATTGACTGCCTATTAGACTGCTTTAGTGAAGTCCAAGTTTGTTGAAGCCATTCAGAACTATCAACATGTCGAACAAGAATTCCGAACTCGATATAAGCAGCGTCTAGAGAGACAGTTCAAGATTGGTGAGGGGATCCATTCTCTGCAGGAACTCTGTATTTGACGTTTGCGTTTAGTCAAACCTGATGCTTTTACCGGAGGAGGTCAAGACTGCGGTCGATAGTGATATTGGCAGTGGTCAAATGTTCAATGAAGCCGTATGTGGCTTCGATATTTTGTTTATTAAACCTCATCTTTCCATTAGCTCTTGGACTCTAACCGGCATGGCGAATATCGAGCAGTATATCGTGAGGTACAGGAACGTCAGGAAGATATTAAACAGATTGAAAGGACACTGGGGGAACTCGCGCAGTTGTTCAATGATGTAACAGCAAAAGCCTATTTCCGTACCCCAAGGCTGACATGCTCCTCTTCAGATGAGTGTTATCACCGAGCAGCAAAATGAAACTATTGGAAACGTTGAAACAACAGCAGGTGATGTCGCACATCAGACTGAAGCTGGTGGGTTCTCGTAAACTTGTGCTTTCGCGTGCAGCCCTTGATTTTTCTTTCTCTAGACTGGGTCATACTGAACGAGCAGTCAGGTCAGCGCGTTCAGCACGAAAGATGAGATGGTATTGTTTTTTTATCTTCTTGTTCGTCGTCGCTGTTCTCGCCATCGTTCTTGGTGTTGTGTTTGGGACGCGACCGAAGAATCATTAGTTGTGGTTAGATTCCTTATAACGATATAATGAGCCCTTATTTCATGGACGAGACCACTTAATAGCTCTTTGTTGAACTTATCTCGCATATTATCATTTCCCAAACTCGTTTCACGCGTGGAGCGCTAAAACGCTGTTTGGTTCGGTGTTTGCACTGCCATCAAAAACACCGCCCTTGAGATTCAAGAGTCTTACTTTACTCTCAACTACCTCTTCAAAAAACGCTCAACTTTTCTTAACTACTTTTGACCTTCGTTCGCATTCATAACATGGCAAGAGACCGTTTAGCAGCCCTGAGGTTCGTTGCTTTCGGGGATTCTCCATAACAAATGGTCTGATCGTTTTATCGTTTTACATAGGCTCAACAACAAGGAGGCGCTCAAATGAGCTCGTACGTTCCTCTTTGGGTTTCATAGACACTCTCTCATTTGTTTCTACTTCTTAGCAACTCCTATCCGACGCAGGCGTCTGGAGGAGACGGAGGAGGTTATCAATCGAGACGACCAAACCCATACGCTCAACAGGACGGAGCCTACGAAATGACCGACGTTAAAGACTCGAAACCAAATCTTGGAGCAGGCAGCGACGACATGTCCTCATTTTATGCAGAGGTATTGTTTCAACTTTTTGCCTGCAACTCATATACTGACTCGTCCGTAGATATCTTCTCTACAAGACGGTATACGTACTTTAAACGAGAATGTGTCCCGCATTGGAGAACTGCAATCACGGTCTCTCAACAACACTGACGACGCCGCAGCACAACGAAACGCTGCTCAACTGGATGAACTCGTGGCCGACACCTCTGCACTGAGTGCGACTCTCAAACGCCGGATCAAAGCTTTAGAAAGGCAGGGTGGTTCAGGCAGAGATGGACAGATTCGCAAGCAGCAGGTATGGGCGATACTCGTGGTGTCGGATCATTCAGCCATCTGACCCGGTATATTTTCAGACTGCCTTGGTAAAAGTCCAAGTTCGTGGAAGCTATTCAGAACTACCAGAATGTCGAGCAACAATACCGAACTCGCTATAAGCAGCGCATGGAGAGACAGTTCAAGATCGGTACGTGATGATCTCTTTTTGCAAAGTTTATTTCTGACTCCGACCGCAGTCAAACCGGATGCATCGCCAGAGGAAGTAAAAGCTGTCGTCAATGATGAGGGTGGAGGTCAGATTTTCAGTCAAGCGGTACGTCGTTGTCTATCCTCATTGAATCTCGTACTAATTTTTCTGAATAGTTATTAAACTCCAACCGCTATGGCGAATCTCGAGCCGCATATCGTGAAGTTCAGGAGCGTCATGAAGATATCAAGCGTATTGAAAAGACACTCGGTGAACTGGCGCAATTGTTCAACGATGTAAGTGTTTTCGATTTATCGTTTTAGTATAGACTTAATGTTCGTTTAGATGAGTGTCCTTGTGGAGCAACAAGATGAGACCATCCAAAATATTGAAACAACAGCGGGTATTGTTGAGAAGGATACGGAAGCTGGGTGCGTTTTCATTTCATCGTTCCTTCTAGCCGGTTCTCAATTCGCTCTCGCAGGCTCAATTATACCGAAAAAGCAGTCGTATCGGCTCGTGCTGCCCGAAAGAAGAGATGGATCTGCTTCATTATCTTCTTGATTGTCCTTGCTATCGTCGGTATCGTTGTCGGCATTGAGGTCTCTCAACACATCAACACCAACAAGAAGAGCTCCTAATCTCTCAATTTGTTATGTATATACTTATGCTTGTTTTTCGATTACGGACATGATTTCGTTCATACATTACTGATCAGCACCATCCACTCTTTTATCATTACACGCATCTCTTCTTTATTAATACTGTCCTCCATCTGTTGTTATTACTGCGAAATGGATAGTTTGGATAATGATTTATATACCCCCTCCTGAAGTGGTCTGTTGTAACCCCCTGATCGTGGTTGTTGCCACGTCAAAATTGTGCTGCTTTGTTTTCAGGATGAACTTTGTAGAGTTTGCTACGGCAACTAAGGATGTCCGGACTTTGAAATTATTTGAGGACAGCCATGCGTGTCACGTGTGGCGAAGGACGCGTAACCCACTACTTATAAAGACTCCTCATCATCTAACACCTTCTCTACTACTCCCATCAGACCCCCCACTTTCACCAAGTGTTGTACGTCTTTTGAACTATCTCATTTTATGATATTCTGAGCATTTATTACAGACGTTTATTCATTGTCGTGTGCCTCCCCCTTCCTCCGTGTTCTACATTCAAGCAATACATCATGGGTGCCAAGAAGCGTTGCCAATTCATGGGCAATGAGGAACAGTGTAACTCTGCCGCACTGAGAATTGTAGGCCAATGTCCGCATTGTAGAGCCCAGTTTTGTGGGAACGTGAGTCGAGTTATGCTTTGTGGAATATACTTTTTGGCTTATCTTCTCTTCTATAGCACAGACTTCCGGAACATCATCTATGTAATAACTTAGAAGATTGTCGGCAGCAGGCTTTTGAACGTAACAAGTCTAAGCTCGAGGGCGAACGAACTGTTGCTTCGAAGATGACTACAGCCTGACCGACACTGCGTTCTGTATCACTCTTGTATTTCTACACCTTCACGATTCACGCATGAGTATTACTATTGGACATTGTCTACTCCTTAATATTTCCCTTATCTATTGGCGGCGCTGGGTTTTTTAATATTTTACTAGTCAACGCATGTTGTAGTTTTGTCGCCCTGGATGATTTAGCTGTGTGTTTCAGGATCGGAAACGGACGCGAACAACGTGGAACTATGCGGGGTACTGGGGAAATTACTAGATATTCACTACATTTTCTGAGTCGGTTCCGTCTTTCCGAAAGACCACCTCCTGGCGTTCTGGATTGAACTGGAACAGCGGAGCTTGAGCGGGATGAACCGGAGATTACTGACGCTTTAGTCTTTGAAGCCGTTCTGAGGACTTATGTCATCCCAACTCCGAAGATAAAAATCTGGAGGCCGCTTGTTAGACCGTTAAACACCATCTGCTTCATCGCTCAACTGTACCCGGTAAGTGAATACTTGTTTCATTTGTATTCATGAACACCGGTGCTTGGAACTTGGATCCTGGCATCTGATTTCCTGAACTGCTGTTAAAAAAAGTTTCGTTTGGTCTTTTACTCCTGTCGTTCTACTCTCTCTCCAAATGGCTACTAGACTAAAACAAATCTTCAGTCAACTTAATTCTTCATCCTCAATGTCTTCAGGTACGCAGTAATCCATCCATCGCCCAACGTTGCAACTCATCAGTGAATATATGCAGAACTTTGGCAGAATGTTCCCCTGGCCCCTCCAGACAGGTGCACTACACTGTTAAATCTTCTAGACATTCATTAAATCATCGAACAGTATCTTCAAGCTCACTGCCGCGTACAAAGCTGATACTTTCGAACAAAAAATTAATCTCGGAGTCGGCGCGTACCGGGACGACAACGACAAACCGTGGGTTCTGCCTGTAGTTAGAAAAGCCGAAGAAATCATACTCAATTCCGTGGCATTGGATCACGAATACCTGCCCATAACCGGCCTGCCCGAGTTTACTGTTGCGGCCGCGAAACTTATTCTCGGTTCTGATTCTACCGCACTATCTCAAGGCAGAGTCACTAGTGTCCAAACCATCTCCGGAACTGGCGCGAATCATCTCGGCGCCTTGTTTCTCTCGCGTTTCTATCAGTTTGCGGAAAACAAGGAAATTTATCTCAGCGATCCGACGTGGGGTGGGTTATTCTTGTAAATGATGTGGTTCGTTATCTCACCTTTGTCGCAGCGAATCATCCGGCTATCTTTAATAACGTCGGTATCGCGCCTGTCTATTACCCTTATTACGATCCGAAGACCATCGGGCTCAACTACGATGGTTTTATCTCCTCACTAAAATCCGCCCCTTCCGGCTCCATCTTCCTCATCCACGCTTGTGCCCACAACCCGACCGGAGTTGATCCCACCCGCGAACAATGGGGGGCAATTGCAGACATCATGCTCGAAAAAGAGCATTATGGTTTCTTCGACTGCGCTTACCAAGGATTTGCTAGCGGAGACTTGGATAATGATGCTTGGGCTGTCCGATTCTTCGTGGACAAGGGTGTAAAGATGTTGGTCTGTCAGGTATGTATTGTGGTTGCCTTGAATGACGCAATATGCTGAGATGTTCCGGTCCGTCGCAGAGTTTCGCAAAGAACGCTGGGCTGTACGGCGAGCGCGTCGGAGCCTTGCATATCGTTTCACCAACTAAGGAGGCTGCGGAACGTGTCAAGAGCCAACTATCTGTCCTGCAGCGCAGCGAAATCAGCAACCCTCCCACATATGGTGCACGAATTGCAAGTTTTCGCATGTTCATTATTGTATAGAATCTGTTCTAAAGTCCTTCCGAATCCAGGTGACCCTGATCCTCAACAATACCTCACTCTTTAGTGAATGGAAGCGTGATATTTCGACGATGGCAGGGCGTATTATTGATATGCGCAAGGAGTTGCATAAGATTCTTACGGAAGAGTTGCATACACCCGGGAACTGGGATCACATTGTGAACCAGATTGGAATGTTCAGGTGGGTAATATCTTGATTGGTACGTGCGCCAAACAACTGATCGTTTCAAAGTTTTACTGGCATCACTCCGGAACAAAGCAAAGCCTTGACGGAGAAGGCTCATATTTACTTGACAGTTAATGGAAGGATAAGCATGACTGGGTTGAACCGCAACAACATTCGATACTTTGCGACTTCGCTGGATGCTGCTGTCCGTGGTACCTTGTAGCTTAAAAAAGAGTCAGTAGACTTGTAAAATGTTTTGTTGTAGATAGAATAGTAATACGTCATTGGCGCCCTGAGCACGTGTGATAAAATGACGTCAAACTCAGTTCCGTGTTTTTGTACTCCCATTTTGATTTGGGGCTTTTCGCCGTTTGGTTGCCGTTGACTCTCTAATTTTGGACGTTGAAGAAGCGGCATTCGCCGTCGTCCTACGCAGTGAGCGGAGATTTTTATCGTCCTTTATCGGCCCTCACAACTGCGCAAAAGGTTTTATGTTTTTTGGCACGCTTCCTGCTGCTCGCGACCTGCGTCATAGCCCGTGTTGACATCCAAAGTACAGCTTTTTTCAATTCTTCCTCCTTCCTGATTTCTCATGGGCAGTCTAGTGTCATTTTCCGACTCGTCCAATAATTCGTCGGATGAACCTTCTTCGTCAACCACTACCACCATGTCTTCACTCGGTGCTCGCCCCACACATATTTCCATGCCCCTTCAGTGTTCTCTGGCATGAACATCTCTTATACTCCGT
Organism: Rhodocollybia butyracea; assembly: GCA_015501585.1. Lineage (NCBI taxonomy): Eukaryota > Fungi > Basidiomycota > Agaricomycetes > Agaricales > Omphalotaceae > Rhodocollybia > Rhodocollybia butyracea. Next base: position 160,854 of record JADNRY010000046.1, on the reverse strand, counting down.
CTCCATCTAGTACACACGAAGATCCATTTGAAAGTCCTCTAATTTCTCCTGCTCTCATCTTCTATACCGCTCCCTCAACGCCAATTGTTGATTCACCCGTCGCACAAGTACCTCCTCATCTCTTGAATCAGGCGCCATCTTCTCCGCCTATTTCGCCAGTCTTGCATATTGCTCCTCATGTTCTGCCTCCCGCTTCTCAGACTCAGTTTTCTCTTCATACGCCTACCAGCGGTGGCTTTTCCCCTGCATATTCTTCGCCCAACGCAATGCCTCTGCCAGAGCAAATAGCACACAACGCTGCGTTGTCACCTACAACAGATGACTTGTTCCCAGAAATTTTAGAGCCTCCAGATGATACATTAGACGACGACGGTCTGAATAATCTGGAGAGAATATATCTCTACTCGCGTAGCAAATCATCTTTTCATCGTGTCTTCATTGCCAATGCTCTTCCCGAGCTCCTCGAACAGGTGACTCCACATGAGGCGATCGAGTACGTTTTACCGCTATTGACTCCTCTAGCCATGGATGAAGGTACGTTATTGTTCCGTTCTTCCCTCTTTGTGACCTTGTTATATTTTTATTTAAAATCTGCACCCCAGATGAAATGGTCAAAGAAGCTTTTTCCTCAAAGCTAGTCACCATTATTTGGTGGTTCTTTACTGTAAGCTGACGCTTTTTTTCCACACTTGCTTTCTCTGGGTTGATAACATTTCTACAGCATTGTCAACTGATCCCTGGCGACGTCGTTGACGAGAATAGCATGGACCCTCCTGATTTCCAGGATCACGCAAGTACCCCGACAATTTCTGTGCAAGCATTTACTCCGATCCTCGGAACGCTTCTACTTAATCCTAATGTGCTAGTAGGTGGAGCTACTCGGTATGCCGTCGTTGCCTTATTGGGGAGGATAAAACGAGTCAATGCCATAGAGTCACAACTCGGGACCAATTATCCGAATGTCCGTGTGCAAGCATCTCATCTTTCTGAGCCCGCAGAAAAAAGCAAGACCGGATCCCTACTGCCGGAGACTGATGATGACCAGGATCTCGTCATAGGCTTGTTTGGAAAAGACGAACGAGCACTTTTCGAGAAGGAGATCCTTTTCCAAGTCGTCGTTGGGATGGGCCGTCTCGATAACTATGAAGACGAGGACTTGCAAGAACTTCAGCGTGAACCTGTGGGTTCGGTGTCAGATCCTGCCCATAACAGCCGGAGAACTAGTCTGGAGCCACATGTGGATATCGTTCTCAAACAAGAACAAGCTCCTTCTCAACAACCAAAGCAAGGCTACCACATCGTTGATAGTCCTCAATGGGACGTTCCCGATGACGACTTTGTTTCTCGTGTAGATCCCAAGCAGTTGTCGCAAACCAATAACCCTTATTTCCCACCGGTTGCATCAGCTTATGTCGTGTCTGCAAGGCCGTTAGACGGGTCGCCCCTGAGTACTTCGAGCACGGGTTCGTCAAACTCTAGTCCTGGATCCACCGCAAGCTCGACCACTCCGAGCTCTGAAGGGACTTCCCCTCTGAGTAATCATTCCCCTCGACCTTCCGAACTACCCTCTTCTTCCGGCTCTACTGTCACAGGATTAGCCTCTCCTACTGTTGGTATCCCTTCTTCACCTTCTACCCCCAACCACCAGTCCGGCCCCTATGCCTTGTCCAGTGAAGTCAAATGGCCTACTTCTTCATCTCACTCCCGGCAGCAGGACGCTAGCGCCTTTGGTGTTCAGTCTTTCAACATGAGCGCTGATGGCCAAATTTCTCCTGAGAGTGGTATCGTTGAAGATGCCTATGAAAGCACAGAGGAAGAAGGTGAATATGATCAAGCTGCCATTGGCCGTCTCAGTAGCATGAGCCTGATGGCTGCGGTCGCTGCTAGTGGTGTGTATCTGATCATTCGTGTAAACCTGTCTTTTTGGCGGAAACCTAATTGCGGTCTGCAGGATATCTGGATGACCACTCGACGGACATATTTGTGGCCGAAGTCGAGCGCGTCTCTCAAGATCCTGTCTTTTGGGTTCGCAGAGAAGCATGTTTTGCACTTGGTGCTCTAGCCAAGGTGGTCCCCCCGGAAGTAGTTCAACTCACCTTGGTATGTAATTTTAATTTATCCTCTAGAGAATATATTGCTCACAAATTTGTTCAGATGCGCCTGTTACAAAAATTTGTATCCGACCCTATACACCATGTCCGTCATTCCTCCCTGTTCGCACTTCCGACGATCCTAGGGCGTCTACCGCTCAGTGAACGGCACCGAGTGGCCTTGGATATCATGGTTCCGATGAGCATGGATGAGTCTGCTGATGTGCGTGCCGCAGTGCTCGAGGCCTTGGGAGAGGTTATCTATACATTTTATGAAGACGACAAGTCCAAACCCATGCACGAGTTCACTGATATTGAAATGAAGGAAAGTGCAACGCCGCCAGAAGAACTACTGAAAATGTTCCTTGGCCGGACAAAGGATAGGCGCGTCATAGATGGGCGGCAGCCGATTCCATCTGACGAGGAAGTTAAGCCAACTCCCCCGATCACTGACAAGCAGGAAGCGCTCGAGGCATTCTATACAGACCCCTCTCGGCCTCTGATTTGTGCCTTCAATTTTCCTGCTGTCACACTTACGGTTGGACGGGCTCGGTGGCAGTCTACTTTACGAGATACGTATCTGTGGCTTGCTGGTATAAACAATGTCGGGGTTAGACGTACTCTTGCTGCGTCTTTGGGAGAGATGGCCAAGATCTTAGGAGAAAAGTACGCGCAGAATGACCTTTTGGGTGTATGGCGCAGAGCGTTTCATACCCCGGAGGACGACGTGCGGTTGAAGTTGATTGACTGTCTAGTCCCATTCGTCGGTGCGCTTCCGCTGGATGGTCAGCTCGAGGTCTTTAATGCGGTGTTGGATACATGGACGTCAAATGCCTTTACTTCCTGGCGTGAGCGGGAAGGAATTGCCAAGATTTTAAATGACATGTTAAACGTTGGGGGCACAGAAGTGACAGAGATTGTTAGGAAGCTAATGCTTCATGCACTTGTAGATTCGGTGAACACTGTCAGGGAGGCTGCGATATTTATTGTAAGTCTCGTCTTCTACGTCATTGTTTTATTCAATGTTCCTCCTATCCATCTACATAGCTTCCCAATCTTTGGTTGACATTCAAGGGCAAGAATCTCCTTGATGGTATACGCGCCGAATTTCTGTGTATGGCTCGCTCTGAGATGTCGCGGCGACGAATGACGTATGTGGTTTTTCCGATGTTGATTAACCTGCCGAAAACTGACCTGGTGATTTTTATTAGGTACCTCGCATGCCAGCAAGCCCTTCTTCTCCCAGGACCTGAGGGAAAAAGCCCTTCAATGGAAATTGATGATGATCTATGCGCTACTCTAGCCACTCTTGCTTCTGACAACATTGTGGGTGTACGCATTGGAGTCGCTAGACTGATCGGGTTTATCCATGGTATGGCAGCCCATTCAAAATCTACTGATAACTCATGGTACCATCTCTAGGTGAATTGAGGAAAAAGGCCCGACTTATTCCCAAATCACTGCTGGATGTGATTCCCGTTCTCTTGGATGACAGTTCTAATGAAGTGCGGTCATATGTCGTGGACTGCCTCCTCGGTGCTGATAGTCCTGAATCACGCGAGCGGAACAACACTGTAAGGGCCGCTTCCGCTTCTGCGTTGACCTTTTCGCGTCCACCTCTGCGGAATATCGTCTTCTCAGGATCCTAATAAAAGGTCTTTTCGATTCCGGAATTGTGAGGCGACAGCTAGAAATCTAGAGAGGGAACTTCGCGGTCGTGCGTCAGGTTTCATGGTTTTGAGCGCTTATCTTCGCAACCTTAGGCTCATCACAAGCTTTGATTCCGGTGGGATGTATCGACATGTTTGCGGAGGTTCAGTTTTTTGAATAGAAGTTCTCACCATTCTGCTTGCTCTTGTTATAGCTATATACTGTAGAACATAACTATCTATTTGGATTATGGATCATGTAAGTAATGTATGTTATGGTCTTGAGGATGGGAGGAAATTGAAGATGAAGATGCATTTTGGCTCCTAGTTTCTAGTAGAGGCTAAATATGAAACTATATCGAAACCATATAAATGCCGGGGTTAAGGCAAGATGATCAGTACCATGGTGCCTGAAACAAGTGACCTCTTTTAGTCTACTCTCTCATTCCTTCTTGAGCGGAGCTTCAGCGTTTCGCAGCCGTCGAACGGTATCCCCACACCACACACACGCACACACTCATTAACACGATCGGCACATATGCCAATATTGGAATACCAATAACTATAGTATGCTGAACATCTTCGTCTTGTTTCGTTATGTTGTTTTTTGGCATGTAGAATCTTCCGATTTTGCTGCGCTGTTGGGCTGATAAAACTCTATCTAGCTCTGTCAATCGTATGCAGTGCTGTAATTGCCAGCTTTTCAGTCTGGAATTTAGGATATGCACAAACCTCAAAATGTGTGTGTCGGTGATACGAAGGATGAAGAAAGCTGACTTGTGATTTTTATAGCTCTACGACAAGTCATTGAAGTGGATAGTTTTGGTATCTTTGTGGGGGGATTCGTATTAGTCGGTGTATTTACAATGCGAGTATCCAGACTATATCGATTGCACGTTTGTACTGATCAAAATAGCAGGATATTCATCGAAGTGGGTAGGAAGAATGCTTTCACTAGTCGAGTATGGTTCGACTGCATTTGGTCCGGTTTGTTTTTTTCGTTAAACATAAGTAAGTCTTCTGCTCAGCGATTGAGGGAACCCTTCTAAATGTTCCCCAGGTCTTGCATCTATTGTCACCGCTCTTCTTCCATCGCAAATGTGCTCAGGTATGCACGGTTCCACTCGCATTTTCTGTTGATTTTATAACAGTGCTGAACACAGGCGCACACAATCTCCCTAGCGGAGCTTGCTGGTCAACCAAGGGCCTCCAAGCATTTACCTGGCTTCACGCTATCGTCTGTGAGGATTCAACCAACTTTGTGTTATTTCTTAGACTGATCCTTCTTTTAGTATTCGCCTACTTCCTCACAATCTTCCTGACCGTTTTCATCTATTCCGGAAGAGACAATCGGTTATGGGATATAGCATCTACAACCTTTCTACCTACGACCGCAATAGCAGCAGCAGACTGCGATCCCCACCTTCTTCTCCTATCCCCAGCATGCTCAATCGATTCATCAAACCTCCCTCTATCGCCGCACCACAGCCCCAGCGACCAACTAATGTTGCGAATCTGATGCCATATGCCTATCGCTCTGGATTAAGTCCGACTATCAGATTGAGCACTTTCAGTTTCCGGATGAGCCTCAACGTCCTCCGCCTGTTGTAGGCTCAGGGCCTTCCAACTTGTATCCAGGATTTCTGCGTACATCTTTGCCCCAGGTGCACATCTCCCGTCTTCGAGACGTAATTCATTGGTTTCGGCCCTCCGCAGCAGCAACAACTTGTAGAATGGCCACGACCAGATATCATGAAACAACGCTCGCGGCGTTCTCGGCGAATTACGTCCAAGACTGCATTATCTTCGTCTGTACCACAAGTTTCGTCTCAGTCTGTGCCTCTACCACAGGCTTCATCTGCACCACAAGCTTCATCTGCACCACAAACTTCATCTGCACCACAAGCTTCATCTGCACTACATGCACCCAAGCTTTGCATGCACCAAAGTTTGCATGCACCAAAAGCTTTGCTGCACCAAAAGCTTTGCATGCACCAAAAGCTTTGCCTACACCACACGTTCTGTTTACACCACAAGCTTTGTCTACATCACAAGCTGATGAAGCGGCAGTGAGTAGGAGCGTTTCGATGTCGATATCACGCTCAAGGCCTTTTGGCCGCGGACCAAAGCTAATTCGACCTCTCAGTCTAGTCAACCGCCTGCGTTGGACTTGACCGATATTAGTACTTTAAGGCCAAATCGGTGAAGGGAATGTAGAGGACATATGCCATGTACTTATGTAGAAAAACTGCCTTGTATCATTGTCCCGAGCATCAGAAGTTCACAGGAGAAATCTTGATTCCGACTTATGTAAGAGAACAAAGCTCCTGCCTCCCTCCGTCCACCAGGGAGAAAATGGCTGCAATCCAGAATGCTGGGCATTTACGGACCCTTGGGAGAAGAAATACTTGAGCGATGGCTTGGCTGCAAAGCAGCGGAGGCTGCTGGACATTCGGTGAGTGTGATTTATATCACTTACATCTACACGTACTTACAGATACTCGTTTGTGCTAGGCCGAACCTGACGATGAACGAATGCAAGCTCATCCAGAAGACGACGACGAAGACCAGCTTTCACCGGAGAACGATGACAAAGGAAGCTATCGTGCTGTCGGCCGAGCACCGACAACAAGCGGAAAGACGCTCCAAAGATAAAGCTCAAAGTTACACCAAATTTTTGATGATCCTGAATCTGAGGAGGAAACGGGAAACCATCCGTTTGCTCCTACTCCGCCTGCTTCGAGCAAATCCAAGCAACCACAGTTGGGTGGCAAAACCATTCCCAAAGGAAAACCAAAAGAGGTTTTCAGTATCCGAGTATGTTTACTTTGCTGGGTACAAAATTCTGTTCTTATGTTCATTCTTAGGATCCTCCTTGCTGGCGATGCAAATCTCTCAACAAGCCTGCGAGATTTCTTCACTTCGTTTCTCGTGTAATACGTGCTACAAACGCCACTGGGCCTGTTCTGTTAACCCCCAGCTCCTCGTAACAAAAAGGGCAGCGCACAGTCGCATTCCGTCTCTGCTCCGCCAAAGACGAGATCCCTCCCGGTCACTACTGGGGAGAGTATTAGTGCTGGCCCTAGTACTCGAGGCAGGTCCCCGCTGCACAGTACATCTAAGCCGGTTAAGCGTCCTCGGTCTCCTACCCCACCCGCTGTTGCCGCTCAGTCTCCACAAAGCAAGAAGACTAGGACGGGCTTGCGGACTTCTTCCAAGCCCAGCCAGCTAACGGAGTTGCCCAGTCTGTTCCTACTTTCGGCCAAACTGCTCGTAGCCGGCCGATCTCCAGACGATTACCTCACCCGTCGCACAGATTAACGAGTTTAAAGACCTGAAGGCTAAAGTCCATGCCCTTATCGAGCAAGGCGCACAGTCGCAAGTACTTTTAGAGCGCCACACCGTAATGTTTGAAGCTGTCTTGGACAACATGAAAGTGTTGCTCAAAGATAAATTTGTAGAGCCCAAGGGGAAGAAGGCACCTCCCCACTTTCCATTCTAGGTACAGCTCCCGACGCAGACGTTGATGAACTCGACGAACTCACTCCAATCGAGCAAAACTCGATGGCACCTGCGTCTTTCAATCAAGTCGCTCTCACACAAGCTTCCCCCCCGGCTATGACTGATGCCGGACCTACTGCCAATGGCAGCAAACCACATTCCTCCGGAGACCGTCTTCCTCGCATCATATCTGCGGCGCATTCCCGGGGACTTCAGGAGGATCACCGTTCGAGTAACGGCAGACCCAGCAGCAGCAAACCCCCTGCTCCCACCATCTCTATGCCGTACTCTTCAGCACGAGAAGAGGGCCCGTCTTACAAAACCATCATGACTAGCAACTTTAGAAACGGTCCCGGCCTCATTAACCGCGGGGAGGAAGAGCTTGAGGACGACGCACGTTCTGTACCCGGTATATCCGCATTGCCTGCGCCCTTGTCCCCTACTTCCACCACATCTATTGATGACCGTGATCCTGAAGCCGGATATGCTGCGGATGCTTCACATGGACCTACACCATTCCCTTCGTCTAACTTCAAACACCATCATCGCGGGGGACCTAACTCGCCCAGATCAATGAGACAGTCTCCGATGATGCATGTTCGTGATTCTACGGATATGCAGATTAATAACTTGGTACAGTTTCCTGCTAGTGATGCCGATGATTTGGACGAGGACCTGGATTATCCAGTGGCGAGTTAACTCATCGGCGCAGTGAATATACTAAAACGATTGGCAACAGTGTATCTTTTGTCAACTCTGGTTTTGTTCTGTCTGTTTTTGGCTCTTTGACTTCTTGCACTCGTTTTCCAATATTTGTGTATTACTTTTAATTGTAGTACTACGCTACCTTGTTCTGTTATATGTTAAGCTATCTGTTGTTAAATATCGATTTATGGGAACAATTCCGTTCGTTTTTCGATCTGCAACGTTTGTTTTGTATCCTCTCCATCCTCGAACGTTTCTGCTTCCGTTTATAGGCCTGTTGTATTTAAGTACTCCGTATGTATCATTGATAGCTCAAATCCGCATATATATGCTTATTCCGACTGCCTACACCTAAATCAATGAAATTTGGACTACATGTCTGATGTACAAGACTGTTACTAAAAAGTCTGAACTGTGAATATGTCAAGTGAAGATCAAGTTAAGGTCGGAACTGTAAAGTTGAGCCACAGCGAGGAATTGAAAGACACTCCGTTAAACACGTTATTGGTCGCGAAGAAGCCTTCCGTGCTGACATTCTGACCAAGTAAGAACCTGTCTATGAAGGCATCCAAAGATGCGGTGAGGTTGGCTGGCCAAACACAATGCTCGTGTCCGCCTATTTGTTCAAAGCCAAGGTTGTCTTCGACACCCAAAGCCTGGAAGACCGTCCGTGCGCCTACACTGTCTCCAAAGGCGGACACCGGGCTCAACCAAATGAAGTCGGTATTCTCGTAGGCCACCAAACCTCGCGGTGCCACCATGGCCATCAGCGAATGGTGATCATACGGCAGAACGTTAAGTGTGTTAACAAAGTTCTCAAAGTTGACAGAGAACCAGACATTCTCCATCACGATCTCGGTGGCTGTCTGCACAAGCGACCCGCTGTTCTGCTCAAACAACGAAATACGCCAACCCGAGTCACCCCAGACCCAGATTCTTGTGGAATGGTCAGGGCGATTCGTTCCTCAAAGGCTCCTGCCATGAGAGCACCCTTTCCATCTCGCGAACAACCTGTAACACCTATTCTTTGGGTGTTTATGAGGGCAGCGGGGTTTCTTCCAGAATATCGATGATTCGGCTGACTCCCCACACCCAGGCAGTCATTGCGCTTGCCGTCGCGTTCGAGCCGTAAAGTTGAAAGAAAGTGCCGATACCCCGACTACTTGCGGTATTTTGTTGAGCAATGGCAGAGTTCGCGTAATTGAGTACCGCAATCTGCACAGGTGTGTTAGTGAGACACAGTAAATTTGGAACGAGATGTCTCTTACCCCGGCTGGGATAGGAATGCTGCCACCTTCGTAAGCAATCATCAAAGGCCAGCCCCAGCTGGAGCGGTGCCAGTTGGGTAGGTAATAGGCGAAGAAAAACTGATGGATTTCCCGTCATTGGCAGCAAACACGGTCAAGTTACCCGTGTGTCCAGACAGGGAAAAAGTACCAGTGAGAGTCTCCGGGGCAGGGGGTAAAAAACCAGCCTCGTAGCCTTGGATGAGGGCTCCTAGCTGTTGTCGACGACAAGTCCAGTCGTCTTTGGTTAGAACGGGCGTTCCATCGTTGAATAAGAAGGGGTCAGGAAGAGCAGCATTGTTAAAGCCTGGAAGTGTCGCTGGAGTGTCGCACGACGCAGGACCCGCAATGGCACATCGTACAGCCAAAGCCACAACCACCCCGAGAGATTTACCGAGCAGCTTCATTTCGAATAGCCGAGAAGAAGCATTTCAAAGCAAGGGTCTTATTTATACACAAAGACTGCCCGTATCGCAAAATTCCGAACGAAGTAAAGCCAGAGCATCAGCGATGTATCATGCGACCTTTTTCTTCTCATCCACGCTATTCGTAGTACGCGCAAGTCACGAGCTCATTCAAACGGGCCAGCTGAGGGCTCGGAGGCAATGATAGGAAGCAGTCATGCGAGGATACAGTTTCGCCGAAGATGACAGACCATCCATCCTCATCCCGCCAAGAAGTCGCTAACGTAGGCGGGCGAAAGGCGAAACGTTAGGCTGGGGCCCTGGGCTGGGCATGGTCACCAGGGTGGGCACTTTCGGCGGTTACTCGCTCAGTGCGATGACTCGATGAGGACATGTGCGTTGTACGTTGGGAAGGTAAAGTAGGGGTAAAGATAAATCAAGGCTGGTGTGGTGTAAGTAAGACTAAGTATTGCAACGGATTGAGGTGAGTGAAGTTGGGTAGCAAATGTATGCGAATAGAGAGGGGTTGGGGTACAGGCTTCGGACCGCGGTGAGAGTGTGCTGGATGTCACTGTCAGAGGGGGAAAGGCACAAGAAAGGCTCAGGAAACTCCTGTTCGCGACTCGGGTTCACCGGTCCGCTACAAAAGTAAACGCGTCCAACATTTAATGATGCTGATCGCGACGCGCTGTGCCACATGGTAACTGTCGCACTTCTTTTCCTCAACGTTCATTATGGAGGAACTCTTCGATACACCACGACTCTTGGCTCCCTCTCCCGAATATCTGGCATCTATAAAAGTTTTCCCTCTTATCCCGGCCATAAGGTGATCTTCGACGATAGACTGATGGTATATTCCTGACGAACAAGACCCGAATATGAACAGGAGAGAAGTTATTGTGCGTTCTTGTTTACTTTACTTTTCTGTCTGCGCACTTATACACAGTTCAGAAAACTATCGGTATTTCACAAATCTTTTTGGAATTTCAAGAATTGCTTTGACATTGCCTTCCCTCAGATACTCCATTAACATGGGAGTGAGTTACATGTTACTTTGAAACTAACTACCCATTCAACCGTTATGCTTCCAGACATCTTACGGCTTCGGATGTCAGCTTCTCTATAGTCAGACCTATCGTTCTGAAATTCCAACGCTTGAAGAACTTGAGTGTTGTTTATGCTTGCCTGGTGGTGCGATCGTATTTCTTGGGGGAATCCGAAAGTGCGTGACTGTGTATTCTTTCCCGCTGCAATCAATCATTCTTTTGTTCTAGATAATTTGGCTTATGCTGGAGGTGTGTCTGCACCCTCTCTTCCCGTTCATAGACTGAAGTCCCTCCAGTTAATATTACCAGAGCAAACCTATGCGAACTACTCGCCATGAAACTCCTTAGTCACTTCGCTTCTGACCATATGCAACTCGTTGCTACGCTCACAACCAGCTGGAACCCTCTTACTGGAGCAACTTCGAACTTCGTAGACGAGGTCCAGCAAAATCTGCGATGTGATGAAGCAGATCTCAATAATCCTCAAAGTGCCCTTGAGGCAGGCTACCAAGCTAATGAATACGCTATGAAGACTTACTCTCTCCTCTTGTAGATGGCAATCTCCACAAAATCCACGCGATTCCTCTCGTCACCTGTGACCCAAAGAGTCGTAAATGACATCTACACTGGACGCGTTATTTTCACAACTGCAGCCACTCGTTCGCTTTTGGCGGACAACTACAAACATCGGGGTATACAGGTGAAGACTTTAGCATCTGTAATCGCTTTCCCATATTTATATATTTCAAAGTTTTACGACTGGAGAGAAGCACCGTTTTTGGATCATTATAGGTATCTTCTCCTGGCTTGATTCTCGACGCGAACACGAGCTGCAACTGTCGTCGAAGGCTTCGGGTTCCTAAATACGGCGCCATCTTAGAGTTCCTCAAATTCACTGTTTTATTGGTTACGTTTATTCTCTGCCTGTCGAGTAGGTATTTCCCAAGATCTTTATTCTGTTACTAATCCTAAGTATCTATAGACTGGAATCCTGAACAAATAAATTTGTGGGAGTGGGTTTTCATAATATTCGCATCTGCTTTTGCTCTCGAGGAATATACTGCCTCAACCGAACATGGATGGGGAAGTGAGTGACATATAAATAGTTTCTCCTTCATTATTTTGACTGATTTTCTTCAGTATACATCGCAAACGCAAGTGAATTCTTTGTCAAGTAGATGGTATTGATCTCAATGAGACCACAGATGTGGAACGTATTCGACACCACTTTCATCATCATATTTCTTGTGTACCTGATTCTGCGTATTCAAGGTGTTGTTGACGGAAACCGTACGTTGTTCGAGTTTAGTACAAGTGTAACACTTGAACTGCATATACCCAGATGCTTCCTCTGAGATGGCATTTGATATTTTGGCATGTGCCGCTTGCATCCTTTTCCCTAGGCAACCTCTTCCTTACCTTTTCTTTCGCTTGCTGACTCTTCTCTCAGGTTGGCATTTTTTGCTGTATCCAACACCGTGGTAGTACTAGCTCTTCGAGCTATGATCGCAGAATTCATCTTTTTCATTGGTATCGCTGCTATCTGTTTTTCTGGTTTGCTGTTCACCCTCTGGACTCTGGGTAAGCACTCCTCAATTTGATCTACCCTCATTGCAGCCTATGTCTGCGTTCACAGCGGGAATGGCGACCGTGGTTGAAGAAGGAAAGCCTGATTGGACGCTGAAGTCTATTTCGTGGCTAATGGTAAACTTCTATTTGATACGTAAAGCAGTCGGCATTGATAAATAACAGGTCCAAATCTGGTTTGGCAACACTTATCTCAGGTATTACATACATGCAGAACCAGTTCGAGTTTTATTTACAGCATTTATTGTTAGTTTTGCTCAGGCCACCAGCTTTCACCCCGTGTTGGGCCCCATATTGATGACATGTTTCGCTGCACTGTCAAACACCCTACTGTTAACGAGTTAGTGCTCCTATTGATGCTGACAGCAGCAAACTTATTATCCCACTTGTGTAGTTCTGATTTCCATCTTGTCTAATACTGTTGCTAGGATTGATGCTGTAAGTATCTTCTTCTACATTTTTCAGACGAGGATCCTGACCTTTGCGTATCAAGAACATTACAGAAGAAGTGAGTCGATGATCCCGCGATCATGTTTTTCTCTGACGCTATTTCTTCAGTATTTGTTCCAATTCACGATCTCTACCATTGAAGGGTGAGTCTGTTCAACTCGTTTACCAAGAACTAAATTGACCTGGCATTTATACCAGCGTTAAAGCGGATGCCCTATTTTCTTATGCACCTCCCTTCAACATTCTTGCGTTCCTGATCCTTAAACCGGCTAGCTGGATTGTGTCGCCTCGAGCACTACACTCTCTCAACGTTCTACTCATCAAGACGACTAATTTACCAACCCTCGTTGCTATCGGCATCTATGAGCGATACTTGGCGCGTGGTCAGATATTACGGGAATCTGGAAAGAGTGCAGCTTTTTCGATATTCAGTAGCCTCCCTCGTCAAATCAAGAACATACCGATAATAGAGGCTCTTGTTGGGTCGACATCCGCAAATATTTATGAAGCTATATTTGATGTCGAAGTGGAACACGATACCGGACTGTTCGACTCTGATGATGATGAATTTCCTGCTTTACGTTCCATTGTGAATGTATCCCATCCTACTTCTCCGACATCTGTTCGCACTCAAAGACGGCCTGAAAGTTTAGCGCCATCTGTTGGTGTCCGTAGAGACCCTTCACCTACTCCACGATTGCGCACAGTTTCCAATCTGGAGCAGGCCTCCGCTGAATTTACTTCGCAAAAGAGTCCGCTCGCGAGACTTTTCGTTAGAGTTCCATCGGATAATGCAGTTTCAGCTGCTGCAACTTCAGTGGAGGCTAGCGTAAGGAAGGTCGAAACTCTTGTTGACGAGATGAAGCACTTACCATTGCAACGAATGCGGGAGGAAATGAAGGAGTTGCAGGCGAGTGTCAACGTCAGCAGGTGGATGTTTCTGTTCCTAATCTTATCTCAAACCTACAGGACCGTCAAGCCCGAATCGAAAGTCTTTTGCTGACACTCACTAGGGGAATGCGTCAAACCGATCTTGATAGATCACACTGAGCTAATTATAATCACGTCGGTGTTTAACGTGTCTGCCTGGAAACTACTTAGGTTTAATTAGTGATTCATGTCGCATTAGGCCAGAATATTAGCTTCCCGCTGTTCTAGTCCTCTGGAGTGTCATGCTCCTGGACCAACATTGCAACTGCAATTGGCGGACCCGTTCATACATCTTACTTGTGTAGGCTCTTAAACTCAGCTGGCCGGTGTCTGATGGGAGCCGAGCTCACTACAGTTTGCATTACAGTCTGGAACAGTAATTACACCAAGAGCGGGTATTCGATCCCAGGCTAGGCTTGAGTTTATCACCTAAAGCGCTTTCTTACTGATCATGAACTAAACGCCCAGGTTTCCTGGTTCTTGTATTTGTGGGCTAATCTTGGAATAAGTAACTTTCACAAGCTAACAGACAACCAGCTTGGCAATGACTCGCATTCCAAGATTCATCCAGTGTTTTCGGTGGTACCCTTATTGTTTTAGTATGAATACTAAGCGCCACCAAACTTAAGTACAAAAAGAGGAGAAAAGCCCTTGAGCTTCTAAGCAGAGCAAAATGCAGCGACCAACCCCACAGGACAAAAAAACATCCGCCTCTTCTACTCACACTCGTTTTTCCGGAACTTCTCGTTCTAGTTCTTCCAGTGATGCAAAGTTTACCTTCTTTTCGAATAGCAAAAATGCTCAATTTCACGAAGCCGACTTCTCCACCGTCGGGGGCAACAGATACGAGCTCAATGGCTATGGATCTGGCCGAGAACAAAATGAACTCCCGAACCCCAAGCCGCCTGCTAGAGGTCCAGAAAATACATCATATTTTCCAAACGCTGAAAGCCCTGTCTTTCACGGCCGATCGAACTTCCAGGTGGTGCAAGGTCACCATATTGTACAGAATTCTGGAGTCCGGTATCCTGAAGCTGATGGTATGCACGTCCTGAATGATTAAAACTGATGAATCTTACACAAATCCATAGGTCACACTAACGGTACTTATACCGCGAGTTATGCACCCCAGTCAGTGCCACCACCTAGCTGTGAGTTTCCGTTACGAGTGGAGCATTCCCTATGTTACTAATCCCCACATAGATAATGGTTATGGGGGCCCACAGGATACCCACTCTTCCAACGTTCAAGGGCCGCATGCACAACAATCTCGTTCTGCGACGATGCCCCGTGGGTCACTGTTACCAATCTATGGCTGAACACTAACACCCGACGATTGTCCGCTCAGATGCTCAAAATGCGAACCCGTTCCCTCCCCAAAATGGTTCGGGACAGACCCGAAGACAGTCTGTGCCACCCTTGAACCCGGAATACGCTCACTTGGATTCTTCTCAAAGAGGGAGGTCGCACCGAAGATAGATCTAAATAGGCCGTAAGAAAGGCTCGCTAAGTTAGAGTAACAGTTCTGCCATTTTTATGCACGTTAATGTGTTTGCCCAATTTTTTTATGAGTTGTATACTTTGTATTTTGTACGTTATTTTATTTAATACTCCTCTTCGTGTCGTACATGTTGGTTGTACTAGCGTTCTTATCAAGCTCTTTCAGTGTAAGCGCACACTCAAAACGGCGGCGCCATAGATAGCATTCAATTGCATTCCCCAGAATTGAGGATAGTGTTGATATTTCTGTATGGCGCTGTTGAACGCTCTTCTCCACACTTTGTATACAAGGCTATATAGGTGGAAAAGTGCTAGTGTTACCATGGAACAAAGAACTTAACGGAAGATCTGGCACGCTTTAGCCTTGCAGCTACTTCCTGTCAACAATACTTTATGTGGGGCGCATATAGATCTCGAGAATGGTGGTCCTCGACTACCGTAGGGTCGAGATGAGCTTGAAGCCATCGTGACGTTCCTCACTGTCTGATTGCTGCAATGTCATACCGGTCCCGTATTTGTCGTACACGGTACCTCTTTTACGTTCTGTTGTAAATATATATTCTATCCTCGCCTCTTCATTCTGCAAGTCTGGCACCAAATTCCTAATTTAGAACAGGCACCGTCCACGAAAATTCCATCGTATAAAGCTGAGAAATTCTGTAGACGAGATGAGTAACTGCCATTGTGAAGATATGTTGGCATCACTCAAAAGATCCCTATCCTTCAAATTCTATATAGTATTATGCTGCTAAACGACGCAGTTTTTTCCAATGTTATCTATGTAGCTATGTTTATACCAAGAATTAGAATAGATTTATACAGCTATGAACACTCCGAGGAAGTCTGAGATCTCATTGAGCATTCTTCCTCCTCCTGGCCTCGGCTCGCTCCGCAAGGTCAATACCGACAAGGATCTTTGATGCTTTCCACAGTTGTACAAGATTGATGACGTTCTTGAGTATACATACGGGGGCGCTCAAAATAACAACAGTTTCTGCGTAGGTCAAGTGGGCCATGTATCGACCCACGAAGGGTAATATTGAGAGGAATGAAAGGTCGACAGGTACCGGAGCAGAAGTCCATTTGGCGACGTAAAGCGCGATGAAGAACAGTTCGTTGCCTGAACAGACGAGGAACAGGGTCCGCTGGGAAAATTCAGTACAGAGAAGCGAAATAGTCATCTGAAGACTCACTGCGTCATTATAATATAGCCATAAGATTCTACTAACATCGCTAGTGACTTTTTTGTGACTGGCTGAGCCTGTAGCGAGTGAACTATTGACTATAATGAACAAAAATCGCGAAAATAGAGCCTAGCTGACATACCTGTACATATGCATATAGTGACTGCTGAAGTCTAGCGCGATAAGAAATTGGAAAAGGATTGCCCAGGAAGGGTACGCGATAGCGAGATAACAGAGTAAACAGGACGTCGTGCAACTGTAATTCGTCAACTTCAAAGACAAATTATTTGATTTAAAGGACAACGAACCGGTCAGTAACCATGTCGAGAACAGCACCGAATTTGATGTCTCGCCACGGGCGCGTGCTACTTGACCATCAACAGCGTCAAGTAGACACGAGACAGAGTAGGTAACGGTGCAGTAGATTGGATGATAGCTCATGAAATGAAGAGAAACTGCGGCAAGTATGATCCTGGTATATCCTACAAGAAGTTCAGAGACTTTAAGAAGGAAAAAGTTAGACAAAAATACCAATCAAGTTGGGAAGAAAAAGAAAGACATTCTCAGAGTAATTTTGGGCAGTTGCAAGATCCACAGCTTCTTTGGCATCGACATGAAGCATTTCAGGTCTTCGTCTTTGCACTGGCTGAGACATTGGGAGAATAGGAAAGGAAAACGCGCTCACGTAAAAAGCGCTCAGTCAGCGCAGCCCTTGGCCTATCAGCTCAGAGATCTTATCTTATCAGCGTGCTCTCAAGTTTTTTCCGACCGTTATCGTCAATCGAGTCACTTTCGACTGCTCTTAGATTTCAACTTCCACTATGTGCGGAATATTTGCCATCCACGGTATCGAACAGCCAGCCAACTACAGAACTCATGCCATCGCCTGTTCCAAGAAACTTCGACATCGCGGTCCGGATTGGTCAGGCTGCTACGTTGGGAAAGATGCCATCCTTGTTCACGAACGCCTTGCCATTGTTGGCGTTGGTATGCTGCCTCTTATATGTATAGATCTTATTCAACTCAATAATATGTTATAGACACTGGAGCCCAACCACTCTCGAGCGAAGATGGAAAATATACCTTGGCCGTAAACGGCGAGATCTATAACCATCTTGCTCTGCGTAAAAGCCTAGGACCTGATGTCAAGTTTAAAACTCACTCAGATTGTGAACCTATCCTTGCTCTTGTCAGTTTTTTGTGCTTCGCGCGTAGATTGACGTGTTGAATTTGTTATAGTACAGCAAACACGATAAAGAACTATGCTCACTTCTCGATGGAATGTTCTCATTTGTCTTGCTAGACGAATCTGTATCCCCTTCTCGAATGATCGCTGCACGGGATCCCATCGGTATAACCACTCTCTACCAAGGATGGAGCTCAAAAAATCCAGGGGCCGTGTACTTTGCTTCAGAACTCAAAGCTCTCGCTAATGACTGTGACAAAATCATCTCGTTCCCTCCTGGACATGTTTACGACAGTAGGGACAACTCAACGACACGTTACTATACTCCCTCTTGGTGGAATGGTGATCTAGAAGGAGACGCTGCCGTCGTTCTCAACAACAAAGCTGACCTTGAACTCATTCGTACCACTCTGGAGGACGCAGTACGAAAACGACTGATGTCTGAAGTTCCGTACGGTGTTCTTCTCAGCGGTGGTCTAGATAGTAGCTTGATCGCCTCCATCGCTGCTCGAGAAACAGAAAAAGTGGCTCAAGCTCAATATGAGCTCAGGCAAAAGAAGCTCAAGGATATGTCCAGTGGTCCTTCTACTCCTACCTTTGCTTCCGAACTCAGTAAGCCGATACTCTCGTTCCCGTTTGCTGCTTTACTCATCTCTTATAGCAACCTTGGCTGCGTGGCCTCAACTTCATTCCTTCTCAATTGGCCTTGAAAACTCTCCTGATCTCCTTGCTGCACGGAAAGCTGCTCATTTTCTAGGAACCGTCCATCATGAGTATGTTTTCACGGTACAGGAAGGCATTGACGCTATCCCCGAGGTGATATACCACCTCGAAACTTTCGACGTGACTACAGTCCGAGCAAGTACACCGATGTATCTTCTTAGTCGTAAGATCAAGGCGATGGGCGTCAAGATGGTTTTAAGTGGAGAAGGCAGCGACGAAATTCTAGGAGGCTGGTTCTCACTGAATTTAAACTTCAACGATTAATCTCACGATTTTTCAGGTTATCTCTACTTCCATGCCGCACCGGACTCGAAATCATTTCATCAAGAGTGCGTCAAACGAGTCAAGGACCTGCACACCGCTGACTGTCTACGAGCGAACAAGTGATTTAATTTTCTTATCTCTCGTAACTTATTCACTGATATTGTGCCTGGAAATAGGTCAACAATGGCATGGGGACTGGAAGCTCGTGTGCCCTTCCTAGATAAGAAATTTTTAGAAGTCGCGATGAATGTAGATGCGAAGGAAAAGATGTTCACCAAGGGAAACTCTCAAGAGGTCGATAAGGACGGTTGTCCCAAGATGGAAAAGGTTGATCTTTCCCTTCGTACATTCTATTCTTCATACTGATGAACCTCATAGTATATTCTCCGGAAAGCATTTGACTGCTCCCCTGATGGAAAGGTAATTTGTACATCTTGCATCATGAGCATTGCTGAAGCGATTCTATGAAGCCGTATCTTCCTCGCTCCATTCTTTGGCGACAGAAGGAGCAATTCTCCGATGGAGTTGGCTATTCCTGGATCGACGGGTAATGTGGTTCTTTCATCTACTTTCACTTTTTTGTTTACCCACTATCACTATTCTTAGCATCAAAGACCATGCCACTACTGTTGTCTCTGATGAGGCCTTTGCTGACCGTGCTTCAAGATGGCCAGACAACACTCCAGACACGAAAGAGGCATATTATATCCGAGAGCTCTTCGATGGTCTCTTTCCTAGCGAAGCAGCAGCTAGTACTGCCATCAAGTTGGTTGAACTCTATTTCGATTTTTCTTTGCTGATTATGTTCCTTATAGGTGGGTACCTAGAGGAGACTGGGGTTGCGCCTCAGATCCATCTGGACGCAGTGTTAGCATCCACAATGCTGCGTATGACAGTGGGGCTTAGCGGATGTAATCTTACCCTACCTAAGTAGACCTTTGGTGAATAGATTTGTCAGTCCCTGATCATTGCGAAAAGTCAAAGCTGTAAATCGCAAGGGGTGGCGTAAGCGAGCCGGCTCGAACGTTGGTTTTTCAATTTATCCCACTTTGCGCAACTATATACGCAAAGTATTTCCGACACCAGGCTGAGAGATGTTAGAGCATGCAGTAAGGATTATGGCTAAGCATGATAATCAGCCATCCAATGATCGCTTTACATTCTGCCTTTCGGAGGAAGAATGCACCCATTCAAGCCCTCTGACCAAGGATTGGCAGCCCAAGGTTCCGCTTTTTCTGCTTTCCGTCTAGAAAAAGAACTACTTAGATGACCTGGAGCCATTCATGATCGGCAGGTCAAATTTGTAGGAACTTCGAAAGGAGGATCAGTGGCTCTAAGCGCCGTGATGAAGCTATTTGGCAAGCGCTCATCGATCTCTGCTTTAACTTTAACTTTTTTCAAATCCAGATTTTCTGTATGGCATTTTTATCGATCTTGATGATAAATAACGACTTCACCCTACAGGATATATCGAGCCATCTCAGTGCTCACATACCCTGAAGCTCAGATTCATTCTAGAATATAGACATGGCTAAGTATACCATCAAAACTATCTTCCACGGCCCTTTGATCAATCCTACAAGTCTCCTTTCCTTCGACACAATTCCGAAATGCCTTGTTGGGGTTAATAGTGATGGGAACATTGCTTGGATTGAACGCGATGTAAGTGATGGGCAAGTGAAGGAGGCTATGGACCGGAAAGGACATCTACACTCGGATGGCCTGGAGGTGGAAGTAATAGAACTGAAAGAAGGACAGTTCATCATGCCTGGGTTTATCGATACACATACGGTGAATAGCGCTTTGGTTCTCTTTCTTGTTCTTCTCATTTTTATACTGTCAACTACAGCATGCTCCGCAAGTGCCCAATATCGGAACGTATGTACTACTCTCTCTTTTAAATGATTTCCTTGTTATCGTCATCACAGAGGTTACCGCTACGAACTTTTAGAATGGCTAGAGAAATACACATTTCCCCTCGAAGCTCAGTTTGCCGATGTCGAGTATGCGAAGAAGGTGTATCCGGAGATTGTTAAGAGGTTTATTCAGTGCGGGGTACGTATTTACTGCTTTATTTCTGTAAATGTTTTTAAATCTATGAACGCCATCAGACAACAACTTGCTGCTACTACTCCACCATCCACCTTGCCTCATCCAAAGTTCTTGCCGACATAGTGCATTCCGTAGGCCAACGCGCACTCATAGGAAAGTGTAACATGGACCGACATTGTCCCGAGTATTACAGGGAGGAGTCGGCGCAGAGATCGGTGGAAGATACGAGAGCTTTTATCAAATATGTCGAGCCTTTGCCACTGGTTTACCCAGTTGTTACTCCACGATTCGCGATTTCGTGTTCGAGGGAGCTGTTGGCGGGGTTAGGAGAGCTTGCAAATGCTGCCTCGACATCTCCCCTCCATATTCAAACTCACATCTCCGAAAACCCGTCGGAAGTAGCCTGGGCCGGTGAACTATTCCCTGAGTGCAAAAATTACGCTTCCATATATGATAAATACCACTTACTCCGACGTGGAACGATATTGGCTCATGGGGTTTGGTTGGATGAAGATGAGGTTGCGTTGATTCAGGAAAGAGGATCCGGAATAAGCCATTGCCCGACGAGCAATTTCAATCTGAAAAGTGGGGTAGCGCCAGTGGGGAGGTACTTGGATTGTGGCGTCAAGGTTGGATTAGGCACGGATGTATCTGGAGGGTTTTCGCCATCGATGTTAGTGACGATGAGGAATGCCAGCATAGCATCGACGGTTGTTGCGCTGGGGCACCAACATGGGAGGCTTAACTGTGCTACCTCTGGCTCGACCTCTACCTACGATCACGGTTCTAATTCTGGCTTCTCCGGTTCACCCCTCGCACTCGCAACCCTCTTCTTCCTCGCAACCCTCGGTGGGGCACAAGTCTGTGCACTGGAAGACCGTATTGGGAGCTTGGATGTCGGGAAGGCTTGGGATGCATTGATCGTCGATTTACAAGAAGGGTCCAATCCTGCTTTATGGAGTCAAGAAAGCGAAGAAGAAGAGAGGAACAATCTCGCACATCAGCTGGAACGGTTTATATTCTGTGGAGATGATAGGAATGTGTATGGGGTTTGGGTACAGGGGAGGTTGATTGGCGGAACAAGTTTTGTGGAAGGCAGCAAATAGTATCGTACTCTAAAACGACTTTTCTTCTAACTACAAGACGGCTAGCTAGGTTAATCGTACTCATTTTGTTGGACTGTCGATGTCATGCATACTTGATCGTCGGCGCTTAGAATAGGCGCCTCAATTTTTTTGCTCATGGCTGCAACATTGATAAGTTGTCTGCCTAATTTTGTTTCTCCTGAAGAACACAGAAGTTTAGTCAGATCCACACCTGCATCGTTCAACGACATTCCTCCCGTACTTCGTCATAAAGAAGAATGTGTTTCTGTAACCCTTGAACCGGCTCTTGATGATTTTACTGATGAAGACGGCAAACAAGGAGTTTTATACGTACTGGAAAGGTGTGTATTTTTCACGAAGCTAAATGTGTACTAAAAACCCATCCAGTGCTTTGATTTTCATGTCAAACGCAGGCAAGGGGTTTCAAATCGAATACCCATCGATTACACTACATGCCGTCTCTAGAGGAGACACTCCTCCGTCCATATACTGCCAACTTGACGAAACTTCTGCGAAAGCAATGAAAATGCTCGTTGAGCCTGTTACCAATGGAAAAACTGAGGAGGATGATGAAGAAGAAGAAGCAGAAGACGATACAATGCGAGAGCTTAGTATCATTCCAAGCCGCACAGAAGCCCGTATGCTAATTTTTAACGCGTTTTACTTTCCCGGTCACTGATTTACTGACGATAGTTGAACCGATATTCGAGGCCTTGTCTCTGTGTGCTGCACTCCATCCAGACCCACCAGGCTCCGACGATGAAGATGATTTCGACGAAGCGTTCATTGATGCTCCAGACAGCTCCTTTGAGGTGTTTACCGGCACAGAGGATGAAGAATTGAGCGAAGTTGGTAGGGTGCGCGGTGATTTTATCAACAATAACCGATATACTCCATACTAGCCTCATATCATTATAGGCGGCACTTGCACATCTTGAAAGCATCATTTACAACCCATTTGAGAACAAGGAGGGAGAAGCAGGCGAAGGCACGGAAAAAAAGGTTTAGGCACTTTTTGGATGGTCGGGTCCTAGGAAAGGAAAGGAAAGGAAAAACCGGCCAGGTGGTCCCCAGTATTACCTAGTCCCATTTATCTCCCGCCAAAGGCATGAAATTTCCTAGTAGTCTTACATAGTTCGTGATACAAAATGCAATGCTATCAACCCACATCATCCGCATCTCTCTTCCTCTTCATCTCTCTCGATACTTTATGTTGAGCAGCTTCGTGTTTAGCAAGCTCTGGAGGAACTTTGGAAACAGGACTCTTGGATATTTCTTGCTTGAGATCATACCTAAATGCACACTTGATCAGTACAAAAGCTATCAAAAACATAAAATAATATACGCACATAACCTCATCGTCCTCATTCGTCAACAGTGTTATTGCCGTTCCCAACTTGCCAGCACGACCCGTACGACCAATACGATGAACATATGCCTCAATCGTCGACGCCATCTGGTAGTTGATGACCAGTGTCACGTCTTGCACATCAATACCACGTCCAGCTAAGTCTGTAGCGACGAGAATATCTGCTGTACCCTCTCTGAGAGCCTGCAAAGCTGCCTCACGTTGTTCTTGGTTTTTACCAGAGTGCAGGGTAGATGTAGACCAGCCAGCTCGGCCAAGCTCTTTCGCAATGAGATCTGCAGTCTTCTTCTGGTTGACAAAGACGATGATAGGACTTCCCCATTGTCCGGTGTTGAGCACCTCCAATAACTTTTGCTTCTTCTTCTCTTCTCCGCCATGAACAAATTCAACGCGTTGTTCGACGGTGTCGACGGCACGTCCAGCTTCACCAATGGTGATCACTGCGGGGCGTTTCAGATATTTCCGGGCAAGACGCTCGACTGCCGGAGGCATAGTTGCAGAGAAGAGAGTGGTGACACGAGTACGGATTTTGGACTTGGGATCATATGCAAGTTCTTCTGTATCCTGTCCTTCGCCGTACCCGTTATCGTCCACGTCCATGGGTGAGATATCGGCTAAGGACTCCATGCCTGCCTCATCAATCGCATTTCTGGGTAACCGGTCGAGAATAAACAAAAGATCGGTTTCGAAACCAAGATGTACCATTCGGTCAGCTTCATCCATGACGACGTAGCGACACTGAGAAAGAACAAGAACGTGCCGCTCGAGAACATCCTTCAGACGACCTGGAGTAGCGATGATGATTTCTGCACCTTCACGTAGATTAAACTGCTGTTCCTCGACAGCACGTCCACCGACAATAGAGACACACTTGAAACCCAACGGCGTAGCGAATTTTCTCGACTCGCTTTCTATTTGTTGTGCCAACTCACGGGTTGGAGCAAGGATGAGAGCATAAGGACCAAGGTGTCGATTTTCGTCCGTAAACGCTGGAAGAGAGGATATGAAGGCGAGCATTGGGATAACAAATGCTGCTGTTTTTCCGGAACCTGTCTCTGCAATCCCAATAACATCTCGATTGCTCAGTCCGATAGGAATTGCCTGTCTCTGAATAGGACTAGGCTCCTTGTACCCAATTGTAGCAATGACATCCAGGAGGGTTTTAGGGATTTCGCTCTCCTCCCAACTCCTAAGAGGGTGAGGAATCTGACCTCCTCGCGCACTTATAGAAAAGTCTTCCCGGAATATACGCCAATCTCTTTCTTTCATCTCCGTAAGCGGTTTCTCCGACCAATGACGCTCGTCTACACCAGACTTGAGCGCTTTTCGACGCTCTAGGGAGTCGGCGACATTTGCAGGAACAGAAGTCTGAGTGGAAGTTGGCCGTACATCGTCCATGCCAGCCAAATGGCCTCTGCCAAACATAGTCTGGGCGCCTTGTCGATTCTGGGGTGGTGGTTCATTCGCAAATGTGTCATCCTGTGCATCCCAGTCGAAGACGAATTTCCGGTCGTTCATTTTCCGAATCTTTCGTTTCTTCTTGTCGACACCGAGGTACCGTGACCGTATTGCATCCATTTCCGAAGAAGACATTGGGGGAGTGTAGGAAGAATCTGTTGTCTTTTCCGGCGGTGGTGGAGGAGGCATGCCTCTATCTGCTCGAGGCCCAGTTGGAATATTAGTCGAGTTGTGATTTGGAGTGTTATTCGAGCTGTTATTCGAACTGTTATTCCGTCTGTCGTTACGATGATTTCTTTCATGATTTCTCTCATGATTTCGGTCTGGGTGCCCATAACGTCGATTGTCCCGGTACCTCAAGTCATCTGCATCTTTTTCCAAAGCAGCCCTGTCTTTCTTTGCAGTTTCATCCTTGAATTTCTGGTCCTTGATCTCCTGTGCTCGTTTTGCGATGGCAATAGCGGCTCTCTCTTCTTTGGAAAGGAATTTTGGCTGCAAACCATTTAGATTCGTACTGTAGACGCCAACACCACTCACCTTTGCAGCCGCCTCCCTTTCCTCCTTCTGCTTCTGTAGCAAACTTTCTATCGACATCGGCTCCGAACGCGACATGGTGATAGCTCAGAATCAAGTGACGCGCTAATAGGCGCTTGTTTTCTGATCTAAAAAAATTCATGGCTCCACTCCTCGACGATGATGGTGCGATCTCGGAATCGTTTGAGAAATGCTTGAAGAGAATCTTCGTCAAATACTGTACACCAAAACCCGACGCATCTGGCGATCTCCCTCCCAACGCCTGTCTCAACTCTGCTGGACTTGACGCGTGGGCAAAAGATACTAATGGTTCACCCTTTTCTGAAGATACCAAAGAAGAAATTCTACAGTTTATGGATATAACAGATGAGGGTAACCTGACGTACGACGTTGTCTACTCGTACTAGATCAATCTTACCTTTTGACAGGTTTAAGGGCTTCCTCCAAGTTTATCAACTGCAGACAGAGAACGACGAGGAGGAAACCTGGAGAGATCTCGTAAGTTAACA
The DNA here is from genome assembly GCA_015501585.1 of Rhodocollybia butyracea. Taxonomy (NCBI): domain Eukaryota; kingdom Fungi; phylum Basidiomycota; class Agaricomycetes; order Agaricales; family Omphalotaceae; genus Rhodocollybia; species Rhodocollybia butyracea. Next base: position 135,321 of record JADNRY010000046.1, on the reverse strand, counting down.
GCTGAATATCCTGTACCAGTATGCCTGAGGCATTTTCAACACAGTCAAAGCATGGATTTGATCGATCCCTCGATTTTGGGAAAGAGGCAAATTGAAGTGTCAACGCATGGTTTAAATAAATAACTATAATTTACATTCTACCAGACCACTTTCGCCAGAGTATAGCAGTGATTGCTAGGGCAGCCAGCGACGTCCCTAAGGAGAAAATGAACGTACTCTCCCAACATATTCTTCCTTTGCACGTCATGCCTTGAAGTGTATGTCTAGCAACTATCAACGCATAAACATAGGAAAAAATTGGTGTTCCAACGAATGGAGAGTATGCTATCAACCCAAAATTCCTTGCAAGGTTGCGTATTCCCCAGACTGAGCAGGTGACGCCCGGTCTGCGAATGTTAAGGGACGAAATAGAGAGCAAGTAAAACACTTACAGTACAGTCCAAACCGCTCCGTATGTTATCCCAGTCCCAACACTGTGACAAAGTCAATATTGCAACGAAAACTCTGAAAGAGCGATCACCTCAGCAGCCACACGTCATGGCGAGTTTGCACCCCAAACACCATCCAGGCGCACGTTATTGCAAGAAGTGAAGCGGACCCCGACAGGAACACCATTCGGCTCATGCGATGTTTCGTGACAGTCGTAAATCCTTCTGGGTGCTGATACGAGAATACCGGAGAAACAAAATCTGCCACTGGGCCTACCAGCAGACGTGATAGTGTATTGGAAACAGACAAAATCTTGACCTGGAGAGATGCGACTTGCTCGCCCTCTGAGGTCAGAGTTTGTATGAATTGGGATGGCAGCGATATCACGATAGTCCCAACATTGGATATAATCATTTCACACTGCATAAAAACTCAGTGTAACGTCCCAGGGCACGAGGAAATTACTGACAGCACCGAGGATCATTACCATGTAAAAAGCAAGAATCCAAAAGTATGGATCTCGAAGAAATTCAAGGGTAGAGTTATCCCTAGGATCTTGCATACAATCTGGAGCAGTTTCTCTGTTTATGAGAGGACTCTGTTCATTCGCATCGTTATTTGTTGCTGAAGAATTCGATGTTGACGATGTCGTTGCACTTGAAGGTATAACCAGAGTGAAAGCACCAGCAAGATTTACAACTCCAGTGGACATCGCGAGAAACTGCAAAAATTGAGAAATGTTTAGGACGCCGGTAGAGCTATCTGAGAAGAATTTGGAAGCGATATAAGACAGAAATAGAGGTGAAAGGCCAAATAGAGCCATCGTAACACCGGACGCAATCGTGAGGTACCTTGTGAAGGTCTTGGTAGCGGAGAAAACGAAAGCGAAATAGCTGTAATACATTCAGCGCAAGATTAGCATAAGATTTTCATTATCAGCGCATAAAGCGTACGTACGACAATACCGTCCCTAATCCAGCCATTGCAAAATAAATCGTCAAACGCCAGGCGACAGCAGCGCCCGGTCGCTCAGAGTGGCCTGGTGTTGATGAGAGTTCCGAGGCAGACAAGCCAAAAGCCGCAGAAAACATGACAGCAGCCAAGAATGAGCAGAGTTGAGGTCCATAACGATCAAACAGCCATCCTACAACGAACGAAAACGGATATTGGCCAGCCATTCCACTTTAAACTGACTAAGACATTGAAGAAACTGGATTTCAAGATCACTTACGCCAAAGCTATAGTGCTTAACTGAGGCTGGGTGAGATGAAGATGTTCAATTAGTCCTGGAGCAAGCAGTGGAAACAGGAAGATTCCTCCTGCACAGAGGCTGTGAGGAGTTGGAGAGGATGTATTTCAAGCCAAATTGTAAGTGCTCACGACATGCATAAGATAGTGGTGCATTTTAAAGCAACCAGTGAAAACATTCTCACTGGTTTGCAAATGAGGAGGCTTAGTGGGCGCTTAATGTTAGACGCGCACATGTTAAGTTGCGCCACACAAAGTACAAAAGAAACTTCAGTTCTATTGTTAACGCTTGAACAAAGGTTTGTCCGCTTGTACATACAATGGCGTCGTGTGAATCTGCACACTCTTCATACCCTTACCACCACTCCGAGTCGCTGGAAGACTATCACGAACTTCAACGACTCTAATCAATTTTATCTCTTTCCTTGGCTGGCCAACACGACGTTCAACGCTATCCGTTCTTTTTTGTATGACCCACGACCTGCATCATTATGGAATATTCTGCTGTATTTTTAAAAGCCAGAGCTATAACGTTCTGTGAGTCTCGACTCTCTTCCGCTCTCATTCAGAATACTGACAGTCAGCTATTAGCCTTAATATCCTTAATCAGTTTCTTATGGGTTGTCGTTTTATGTGTGGATATTTTTATCCAGTGGAATGCTCTTGGAGCTTCTGAAAGTTCGTCTGAAAACCTGGACTCTTTCCATCTCAGTATATTGACTCCCTGTTCCAGAATCGTTCCTTTCAGTTATGCTCTTGTCGAATACATTGACTCTGGTTTTGCTGCTTGTTCTGTGAGGGATATTTATATCTCACTATGCCTCACTCACTAACGTTTGCAAAGACTGATACTTCCATTTCGCCCATGGTTAGATGGCGCTCGACTAATGCTTCTCTTAATAACTCACATTGGTACTGCAGTGCCAGCTTTACTGTTTATGTTTTTTTACTAACTATGACATCGTTTCAGGCATCGCATCTGGCTTTGTCTTATGGAACTCAAAATTCACCTGTCCCACAAAAAGTACAGTGTCATGATTTATTTTGTCGTTGACGTTTGTAACCTTTCTTTCTAGCTGCCGACCAAGAGGGTGTATGCAGATTATTGAATATGTATATCTTGATTGCGAATTGGGTTATTCCTGCTTTGCGTACGTCGTTTATTGTGAATCTAGCCTGTTTCGCTTATGCCCATCTCAGTTGTGGGATATGCTCTCGGCCTAGGACTGATGATCTATCGGCGACGCAAAATAATGGCTGCTTCGCCGGATCTCGAATCAAACAAGTTTCGAAAAAGCCAACAATCCATTTTGCCTATGATGAAAGCTGGGGACATCAGACATGCAAGTCTATCGACGTCGACGCCGCATCTCAGCATCGTCAGCCAACAACGCAGGGAATCCTCCAACTCTCTTTCTAACCTCCACCCACCGCCTATGGTAAAAGTTAAACACTCAAGTATAGCCCCACACATTAGTATCATTGGCCAGCCACACCGAGGCTCTACTTCTGCGACATATCCCTCTTCTATTAGCCCTCCACAACTTTCTGTAGGGAATCTCGGAGTTCCCAATACGCCAATGCCACATACTAGTTTCCCTGGCCGGCGTAGTGGATCTGCTTCGGTGAATCCGTCTGTCTCTGGCCAACGCAGGGGATCTGTGTATCCTTCCATCTCTGATCAGCGCAGAGGATCTGGTTCGCCTCAACAATCGCTTGTTGAAAGCAAACGCAGCAGCTCGGCAAAGGGCAGGCTTTCAAAACCGCTGCCAAACTGGATGTACTATTAGTGTGTTTTTGGACTTTTTTTGCTGGTTAGTGTAATGTTTAGATTTCGCATAGTAGATTCCTGTACCAAAAGTTTTAAACAATCTACCTAATTTACTCTAGTTCTAGTTGAGAACATACATGGTGGATGCTGCGATATATTCTGTTTACGAATCATTGTTCTGCGCGTAAAAATCTCCCGATGCCGAATGAAGTAATTCATCCACATTCGACAAGAAGACACTCCAATCTTGCCCCAGACCACTAATTCCAAATCAATCTAAAGACAAAGGATCAAAGGGTGTCTTCACTTGCCTATCGGGGAAGGTTTGCCCCTCCAGATCAGTGTTAGGATGCCCCCAGTGACTTCGACTGGTATTATTCCAGTGAGAGTTGGCACTGCCATCGATATGATGACCCATGTCCGGTATGTGTTCAGCTTGAGCATGAGTATAGGACGATGTGTCAGAGTAGGATTGAACGGAAGCAAGCACCCGTTGCATTCCGTATGGCGTATAGTATACAACGACATTGGGATCGTATGGTTCTTGACCATCCGGAGACGGGAAGCCATGGCTGACCGGAGGGCCCGCAGCGGCGGGTATATTAAAAACGTCCATTTCCTGGACATGACTCGTATCCCATTCGACAACATTATTCATAGAAGCTGTACTTGGTGTGACATTGGGCGGAGCAGCTGAGGGCAGATCATGGTATAATGCATTGGAGAAGTATATCGGCATTTCCCCCAGTTCACTGCTATGGAAAGGAAGAGTAGGATCCGTGGTGACAGATGAAGCGGAAGTCGAAATGGGGTCACCTTCATGCCGAGTTTGCGAATGGTCCGACAGTGGACTTGCAGCGGGAGGATTGTGGTGTTCTGGCCCTACCCCAGTGTTTGACGAACTTTCGATGGGCGATTTAGGTTGCAGATTGCCGACGGAAATAATAGCGTTCAAAGTATCACTACCGTCTGCGTTAAGAACGTTCTTCTAAGGAAAAAGTTTCACATACATGAAGCGGCCAGCACTCTGGAACCTGTGACAAAGAATTGATACGAAAGAGAAGGCTGATGTTTCGAAACGTACCCTCGACTAAAATCGGTGAGTTTATCAAAACACTTGCGCATTGCTTGCATTTCTCTGTCAACGTCCACTCCAGAGCCTGGGGAACGCTTTGCTCTCCAAATGTTCATGAGCAGAACTATTCCGCTGTTGAACACCGGTATCTACGAATTCTTTGAGTCTGCACCGTTGTAGCACAAAAACAACTTTCATCCTTACCAACACATAGATAGGTAAAACTGGAATATGCGTTTGTGATGCGGCCGCATGAATGCATGCTCTGGCGGCGTTAGCACAGATAGACAATGAAGGGAAGGTGAGAACAGATTCTTGACCCGGGCGAGGAATAAAAGCCTTATGAAGCTTGAGAAAGGATTAGGGGTTTAACATTGTTACCGATTCATTCAAGAATAATACCTCGATCTACGTAGCATACTTTCAGGGAGGAGGAAGAACATAGGCTGGGTAGACGCACCTGAACTCCATAGTAAGTGGTGTACAGAAAAACACATTGTCGTGAGAACACAGAATCGCCGCGGTTCGTGCCCCATTTGACTGCATGTACCAGTTGTTAATCGCCCCAGACAACTGGTCTGAAGAAAGTGACTTACGGTGCTCAGGAATATGGTCCACCCATTGATTAAGCAATGAATCCAGCTCCGTCACAGCTTTTTGATGCCAGGCTCGACCAGTGATTCCCATCCGCCGCCAGACGTCTAATTTCTTGATAGGGTACTGCAAAACTCAAGTCAATACAGCGAGGTACATCGAAAAAAAGACAAGTAAAGAACATGTATGGTTCAAAGTGGCAAAGTCAGCTTAATATCGTAGCAAAAAGGTAGAGAGCGACTTGCAATCAGACGGTGAACTGCAGCAGCAATTTGCTGTAACTTTGTGTAGTGGATCCAGAATGAAACCAGAGATGGTTTTCCTGGAGGCTGGACAAACATCTTCTCGGGATCGTCATTCTCCCAATAATCCTGATCGCAGTCCACCGGAAGCTCGAGATCAAAGCTGGAGTATTCGAATTACTAGTCTTAAGCTAACGGAAACGAATACTTACTCATCGACTGTAGTCGCTCGAGGGCGACCAAGGAACATACTAAGTGAAACATCGATGTTCACTAGCGCCCAGAAGGCACGATTCCATAGTTCGCGCTCAATAGTACGTGGACCAGGTCCCTTCCTATGAACACCTACAGCCTGAGCAAGACGGATGGCGGTGCCAATCGTTATCCAGCTCGATTCCGACGTGGTAGTACCTTGAAGGAAGAGCACACTGAGCTACAGTAAGAAAGAAAGTGAGCGAATAATAAGCATTCATTAGAGCACTCACAACAAATAGCTGTAAATTGTACACCTTTGGAGGATCAATAAAGGACGTCGTTTGCATGACTGCAATTTGTTTGAACCATGGCCAACCCACGGAAAACTCAGGACAAGGCACCCCAGGAATACTATTCCTGGGGTCGTTCAAGCATCTTGATGCCAATGCACACACTGCCAGCACAACCTTGCCGAAAGATCTATCATGGAAGTGTATTCCAACTCTGATGTTTTGCTCAAATGTCGTCCGATGAAGCAACGGAAAGTAGGGATCGAGTTCCGAAAAGTACACGGAAACTAGATCTTGCAGAAGCTGGTCCTCAGGAAAGACCAAGGGTTTGTCAGGGATAGGAAATGGCGTGTCACTTTGCCACTGAGAGAGGAGTCAACGCGCACGAATATTGTCAGGATAGATGATCAATTGCTCACATGGTTTATGGTCCAAAATAAAGGGCGCTCGAATCGCTTGAGCACAAGATGTATATCAATATTGTGTTCAAAGTCTACCTCAAAGATTGTCTGGGCCAAGACAAAGTTGCTGGACATGCCATAGTGTCGGGGAAGAGCGTGGTACAGAGAAAGATGCTTGAAACTCTCGGAAATTGTGTTAGTATCGATATCATCACTATCATCATCGTATTCATCAAAGTTGGACTCTGGAAGGGAGTTGGCGTTTGAGAGCTGGATCCCTTCCGAGTCTGGGGGAGAGGAACCTGAAGGGTCGGAGGATACTGCACGTCGAAGACGGGCAATGTCCTTTTCTAGGGCACGGGCGTACTGGCAAATATCTACGAGCAACTCCCGCACGCTGGTAGAATCTTCAGGAATCTGGTAGGCTTGTGGGTCAACTAGTATGGCGTAGACTAAAGCAGATTGGGCAGTATGACTATAAAGATAGAAATGATCAATAGAAGCACAGCGGTATCCGTCACGAATTTACGACTTGCTTTGCTTTTGGACCTCGTTTCTTCGTTGCAAAGTAGGTATATGCCTGGAGAATCAAGAGATCTACGCACCTTTGGCGCATTCGAATGCAAGCACGCTATTCCTGCATTTCTACAGACAGAACAGATCTTATTAGGCATTGTGGCACTGTCGCCTTGGATCCATTTTTAGTCCAGAAGACTGTCAAAATCAACCGGGGACCTACACCGAACTATACCAATTATACGATAGAGTGGTCAGCAACGGATAGAAGCCCACCTTTCTTTTTGCGACAGAAATCACAAGAATTCTGCAGTCTTTTCTGCCAATGGATCCAGCATTAGGCGAGTCAAGCCGATTACAGACTATGGAATATTTACCTTGCGCATACTACTGCTTGCATCCATCGAGAAGCGAAAGAGTACAAGGTGAAAAATAATAAGATTAGAGCCTTGCGGGTGCAGGTGGTCGTGGTCCAGGTAAGTAAGTGAATTAACTTGTCAGTCCAGTGTCATTTCTAAGTCTGAGAAATTGTTAGGAACTTGGTTCGGACCGAAGACTCCACTAATCACTGTGATTTAGCAATTTTACAGTGGTGAAAGACTTACTGATACAGTCAGGACCAAGTATGTACATGAAGATAATGCTGGTACATCAGCTGCCAATGGCCAAGATACAATAATCTCAATCACGATCTCCGTTTCCTGTGGCAAACATGTAATATATTTAAAGGGTTTGCAACCGAGCGTTTATTGACACATAAGTACCTCTAATGAGACAACGCAAGTAAGTTGCGACTGTAACGCCAGATATGTCCTTTGCCAAACCTAACTCACGGTAAGTACTTACGTTGCTAGAGAATTCGGGAAGTTGCCAGTGGAGCACGTGTCATTCGTTTCCTTCAACGTCCATGAGATAGAATTTCGCCATATTCCAGATTTGTGCACGAATATTGAACGACCTTCACGACGTTGCTGAACAACTTTGAATGGCACCGCAATGGGAAGTCACTTCCTTCAAGGTTGGTACCGTAGTCGTTCGGAATGTTTTTTGCAGCTCAATTTTGGCTACGTCAGGCTCAGCTTCGCACCGCTAGTCAAAGGCTTGGACATCTACAAGACAAGAATGACTCTAAAGGAAGTATCACTCGGCGTGATATCGCAACATTGCTGGATCAGGGAAACGTCGGACTGGCAAGGCTCAAGGCTCAGAAATTATACCAAGAGGATTTACACGGAGATGTTCTTGAGATTTTGGAGATGCATGTTGGCCTTATTCTAGAGCACATATCAGAATTGGAAAACAAGTGAGTACTGCTTGCCCTTCGAGTCATCGTTGAAACTGATACATAGTCTGGAAAAAGTACTCCAAGTCCGGCTGTAATTGAAGCTGCTTCGAGCATAATTTATGCATCTCCTCGTATAGATTCGAAAGGTCGTTTGGGAACTATATGTCGTCGTTCTCAGCATTGATCTCAGCCTTTAGACCTGCAAGCTGTACGCGACACGTTGGCTAACCGTTTAGGCTCAGAGTTTGCGCGTACTTCCATAGGAAATCGAGACCGATGCGTTTCCGATCGCGTAAATAAGCATTGAATTCTGACCCTCAACCTCAATACTAAACGTACGTTTAGATTGTTAAAAAGCTCTCTACTTCCCCGCCAAATGCTACTCAACTCGACGCGTATCTCTTGAGTATCGCAAGGGTTTACGGCATACAATGGCAGCCTGACCCTCGTCGACAGGATATGTCAGTTTTCTTCCAATTTCCATTCTGTCTCTAATCTCGCCCTTCAGAGTAGGTTCTCTATCGGAGATTTTGGAACAGCAATCCTCACCCACCATTGATGTGGCTGGAATTCGAAAGTTGTGTGCGCGAGGTACGATCGATTTCTTCTCCATGAACACTGGGCTAAAAGAATATGATAGGTATACCAGATGAGCCTGCTTGTCTCCGGCCACGGATATGGAGGTCAGTCGGAGGATCTATGTTATCTGGCACAAGATTCAAATTTACTCTGCAGAGTACTTCTCGGATCTCTTCCAGTATTGAAGTCGTCATGGGCGAAGGAAATACCAAAGCAGAGGGAAAGTTATTACGTGAGTGAGATTAACCAATCCATTTGCAAAGTTGTGAAAACTATATAGGATCTTGTTCGTCGACTGCTGGGACCATTCGCAAACCTTCCAGAACCGACTACGCCATTATCATCGCAGGACCTTTCTCTCCTCAGAGCCGCGCAACAACTCTCTGGAATACCCGATGAGCTTTTTAGCGGGCTCCAAGATGAACCAGAACCATCGAATCTCTGTCCCTTGGATAGCTCCGCCAAGGACGATATAAAGATAACTTGCGCTGACAATCTAAACATTCGTTTGAAAGTCATCCAGAAAATCCGACGTCACGAATCATCTTCCTCTACACCCGAAATCAGACTAGAGTCGGACGATTATGTTTCTGTAGCCCCTGCCACGTCTTTAACGGAAAGTCACAATGTTGGATCCACGCTCCTTCATGCTTCCAAGGCTCTTGATACCTTCCACGCCCATGAAAAACATACATCAGCGTTACTCCGTCTATTATTTGTACATGGTTCAGTAAATCCAGGCAACCTATCGCCTCACATACCTGCTCTGCTTCTTCCTTTATATTCGGTCCTAAATCAAGAGGTAGAGCCTGATGACCTCGCCCATGTCGAAGCTGACACCTTCTGGATGTTCGAAACAATGGTGGGAGAATTCTCAGAGCTTGAAGATGAAGAAGGTGGCAATATATGGATGCGGAAATTCAGTGAACGACTAAATTGGGCTGATACTGAGCTGCGGGATAATTTGTTTGCGAAAGGTCTTGACCCTGCTCTACCGCATTACTCATAGTGCGTAAACCGTTCATAACCAGTGGCTAGTTCTGATCATTAAGGAAATTTACAGTCGATGGATGGCTCCGCTTTTTACACAGACTCTACCGCTCTCCTCAGTGATAGTCGTCTGGGACGCTCTCTTTGCCTGTCAAATGCGTGAACGACAGAATTTCAAAGTAGAGTTTCTCGTGGATATCTGCACTGCAATGCTCATTCGGGCGAGAACTGCTCTTTTTCGGTATCTCCAGTCTAATCCCTGTTCTTCTGTTTACTTACGCTCTCGTCGTAGGCTCGGTAAACGTGGACAACCACAGAATGGTTTATGGTCAGAGGATTTGACCGGGTTACCTCCTTCGTCACCTTTACGTCCCTGGGAACTAGGTGATGCTTTTATCCAAGGAATGGCACTTCTACAGCACTATCCGATCGATGCAGCGGGTGGAATCGATTCTATACTTCAGACTGCTTCGGAACTTCGTCTTCGTAGAGAAGATGAAGCTAAACTTGTTGCCATGAATCCCCTTACCCTTGGAGACCGCTTGCGTCTATCTGTCTGGAAAGGGTTTACAAATCAATCACCTTCTCCAGAGGGGTCTTCTCCTTCCGAGACCTCAGACGAAGAAGAAACTTCAGGGAACGACACAGAGACACAGGAAGTGGCCAATGATTCAGGCTTGACTGCTCGCTTAGCCACAACGGTTTGGAGAGGGATCACCAACCAAACTGCTATGGAAACCCCTCCATCACCCATGAGTCCTACAAGTCCTTTTCATCAGCCCTCTCCGTCGATAGTCGTCGACAATACATCAGACAGCGATTCACAAATTCAGGAAGGTAACAGTGAGTCTGTGACGACTCGTCTAGCTTCAAGTGTATGGAGGGGAATTACCAACCAAACTGCAATGGAACCTCCTCCGTCTCCTTTAAGCCTCAGCCCTCTTGATTCTCCCCCCACAACACCACAATCTCCGTCCATAGTCATCACGGATTCCGAACCTTCTACGAATTCTTCGAAAGGCTGGTCGTCATCTAGTGGTATATGGAGCTACGCAGAGAAGCTGAAAGAGTCAAATGCGGCTGCCACGCTTTCCAAAGTCAGTAGTAACTGGCAAGCAAAAGCTTTAGCTGGTTCGTGGGGTATACGGAAAGGCATTGCGAATCAACCAGTGCCGCCCCAACCGCAGTCCGCGGACTCTGTCCGTTACTCAGCGCCGCAGAACTTTGTAACAGAGCAAGAAACTCACCGAACATCAGCGCCGGACGTTGATAGGTTGGGGCTCTACTCACCCCCGAGTCGCCCCGCATTCTTTAAGCCCCCGCGCGACACCATGATCTTCTCAGGAAACGGACCCGTCATTGACGTTCCTAGCAGCCCAGAATTGTCCCCGACATCTGAGGGTGGCTTAATACAGAAAACCCGGAATCTGCAAGCCTCGTTAGCAGCGTTGACGCGTGGCTCTGAAACTGCTGCTCCACAGAATAAACCTAAATCCGGGCCGCGTCCCCTCTTGTTGGGCTCAACGTCGGTTATAGCACCCCGCGGCGAGCGAGTGATCTCGAGGTCTGAGAATAGTACGCCCGTTAGCGCGCGCAAAGAGTCCGGTCAATGGAGCGAGGTTATGCAAGCTCGCTCTAAAGTTGGGCCGGACCGAGATTCACTGTCCTCTATCTCTTCACTCTCTCCTTCTGATGCACTCATGCGAGGGAAGTTCGATTATGAATCGGATGGTGCAACGCCCAGCAGGAAGGTTGCATTGAATAGGAGATCCATTTCTCCGATGGCCCCCCATGCCAGAACTAATTCTGTCACTATCGGTTCTGCCATTCCTCCAGTGCCACATTTCCGCTCAGGATCAACACCGCATCTCTCCTTGTCGTCATCTTCAGGTTCCTCATCAGGCGGGCCTGCACTTGGTAGCCCGGTCGTAATGTCACCATTGGGGCCCAAATCTCCTGGCTGGGGTCAGGTTCACATACCTGATTCGCCAACAGAAATGCGATCCCCTTCCTTAACGAGCTCTATAAAGACCACTATTCCTGAAGAGAACTTTGAGAAAACTCCTCTTGATGATCCTGTACGACCCCTTCAATCACGAAAGCTCAGTTGGAAGAAAACGCCTCCAACTGCAGGCGATACGTCTGACTCGTCTGTTCCTGAGTTTCCAAAGCGTAGTACCCGGGTATCACGCACTAAACGAAGCACAAAGCTCCCAAATTTACGGATACAGCAACTTGACCAGACAGCTGTGTCTGAGCATACTAACACGGTTAGCCCCAGTTCGCTCGCTGTTGAATGGCCTCACGAGGAGCAGGAGCTCGCTACAACACCGAAAGCGACTAGCTTTGATGCCGATTTTTCATCGTCGCCGAGATCTCCCAGACGGCCCCGAAAAGCGTCGGCAGATAGTCGAAGCCCTACTGCTACTCAGCGAAAACTATCCGGTGACGGACAAGAGCCTCGTTCGAGAAAGATTTCCACCGAGGGGCGCACGAGGAAAATTTCTGAGACAAAGGTGAAAAGGCATCGCGAAAGTAATGCGGACATGGGTGACGACGAGGGGTACGATGAACTGCTTAGCGCGTATGAGAGTGAGGAGGCTTAACTGATTATATATCTCTTTTGCTATACTATATCTACTAATACTTATGGATGATACTTATGGATGCTATGGCGACTGCAGTGGTGGGACTTGAACTGCAATAAGGTGGCGCAAGTCGCGGTAAATCTGTATAAGGACAGGAAAATGTGGAAGTATGTTCTTCTGTAATTCAGGTAGAGCATGATTTGGGAATATGGTCCACCTACCGGAAAACACACGTCGAGCGCAATGCCTGTAGTTCCCTCGTTGAGAGCAACCAGATAATAGCGAATATCCCACCTCTTGATTCCCTCATTTATTACAACGTCGCGTAGCATCGTATGAGGGACGAATCGTCTACTGATAGAGAATGTAAGCGGGGGAAATCCTCTGTGTGTTTCCAGTTGAATTCCGTGTTCAGGGAGGACAATCACCGATTCTGCATTCGAAAGATAACCAACCAGGTTGCATACAAACTCAATGTGATACGTACCGTGGATGACCTGCGTACACCTTGTCCAGAGAAATAGAATAACAGCCAAGGTCAATATAATGCGGTGTAGAGATCCAGCCTGATCGATAGTATTTTGCTAGCACCAATACTTGCAAGGAGCAGGAACATAAGCACCTTGGGCCACAAAACAGATATTATGACTGGCAGCAGCGAATAACTCCAGGACCAAGACGAAGCATTACGGACAACAGAACCACTACCATCACGCGCTAAATGCCAATTTTCGACTCGATATTCGTGAAAGGAAGCGGAGCGGAGGATGGAGAATTCAGGATTTGTTTGCAGCGGATGTAAGCGCTGCATGGACGTTACAGGCAAAAGCAGACCGGGCCGAGAATCTGTCTGTTGACAATTGAACCTCTCTGGTACATACCGGCCTTCTTCACGCTTACGATTTACCGGTGACTCACAAATTCTTCATCAACTCTCTGTTGGGAACATCTATGGCTTCCTATCTGTTCGCTAATCGAACAATCTCGACTCGGATTCATCGATGGCATCTGCAACTTGTACAAGCCGCTTGCATATCTACCCAATCATCTGCTCAGAAGCAATCGACCAAGATCATTTTATTTCCCAGAGGCCCTCAGCGAAGAGAAAATGCAGAGAAAGCGCGTGCTTTAGAGGAAGCTCGTGTGCTTGCCATCCCTCGAGTACTAGAGGAGGTTCTGTCCACTCTAACACCCAGAGCCAGGGAGGTGTTCACTATGGTGACTACTTCCGGTTTGAGTGAGATGAAAGCCTCTTCATCTCCGCACAAATGACTGATTCCAAACGAAATCTAATATAGCTATAGAGGAAATGTGTGTCAAGCTTCGCCCCCCTCCCGACAAGCCCTTACATTCCGCATCGGTTGTCAGTCACGTATGGAAAGTCTTAACGAGGGCTCCCCGCAGTGCCGACGAAGAACAAGCTCTGTATCATGCTGTTGGTGGTAAATCCGGTTTGGCTGAGTTCACGAAGCGCGGCGATCCATACCACTGGGCATATCACAATGCATACCAGTCCTACACGACCCGGAGATCAGAGTGCCAGGCCCTTGCGAACAGGCATAAAGAATACAAGGATTTCTTTTCCAGTATTGTAAAGGGCGAGGTAGATGCTGCAGATTGGCATGAGAGGAGGAAGGCTATCTTTGAGTATAGTATAGCACTCAAGAAGGTTCCGAGGGCCATTCTGTCCCACTTGATCAAGAAAGAAGGGCTTGCAAAAGCTTCAGAAGACGAGCTGTCACACCTTGCCAAGAGAGGTATTATACATAGACCCCCTGTGCCAACCATAGGAAAAGTAGATGAAGAGGCAGACAGAAGGACAAGGGAAGTACTAAAAATCGTGCGTGACATGGCCTTGTACTACGAAATAGGAGAAGTGGAAGATAGATGGACAAGGGAAGTAGATGACGACAACTGTGAGTCTTCTTATTTGAGAATGGAGTACCAGGTTGAAGTAGTTGTCCTGAAGATAGATGGATAAGGGAAGTGGATGACGACAACTGTGAGTCTTCTTATTTGAGAACGGAGTACCAGGTTGAAGTAATGGTCCTGTAGAGTTCGCTTTCGAAGGAGAAACAGTGTATTTGTATAATCCTTAGGCAATTATTTCATGTACTTTAGTCTGGAAACATATAGGTGCAACTCAACGCACGCCCACTTGGAAATTGCTTGATTACTGTAAGCACTACTTACGAATCTGCAGTTCAAGATCTGGCTTAAATTGAGGGTAGCACTTTCGATGGGTGGTTACAACGACGAGATGACATACAAAAACAAAAGAGTGCACAAAACTACATATTATCATGACCGTCTAGATATTCAGCCTAAGCAAAATTGAGATTTCCCTCTCCATATCACGTAACCCCTGCATAAAACCCTGTCGGTATGGATCACCTTCCACTTCCCCATTCAAGGACATGGATCTACCCTCCACTCCAGTTAACATATACTGGCCCATAAAGCCTAGCTTATCACCATGCGCCGCAAATTTCTGAGCGGTGACAGATCCTTCTTTATATCCCTCCTGATAACTTCTCGTCTCCGAAGACATATTCGAAGATCGATGTTGAGCTATCGTTTGACTACGATGATGGTAACGAGACAGACCAGAAATAGAAGGAGAGATGAGGCTTTGGGGCTTGTGAGAGCTAATCAGGATCTTTTGAGCCGGAGATACTGGCGAGCCATAAGGGAAGAATTCGCTAGGTAGAGAGTTGCCAACTGCGTTCAAGAAGCACCAATCAGGGTCGCAATCCTCCTTTTTGTACGCTTAAGGGGTTGAAGGGTAATAGGTAAACGAGAGCAAAGAGACAAAAAAAGCGACATACACCAAAAACTGTTGCCCGGTGTAGTCTGGGAATAGACATCCTCCTGAGCCATGCAGAAGGCACGTCGAGCTTGCTGAGGGTCCATTTCATCCTTCAGACTATCGGGTGTGAGAGCACAGGACCATTCTCCGATGATAAGGTTGTGAGGTAAACTGACATTCGAACTAGCTAGTTGAGCGGCAACCGTCGTTTGTACATCATCGGTATGATTTCTTGCGGGTTCAGCATTGTCTTTAGGGGTGTACACAAAGTAGGAATGATGATCTTGTACAATGAAATCAGGGGATTGTGCAGAGATATAGGTGATGAAGCGATCAAAATCGAATCCGTCATGCATATAGAGAGGGAAATCTGGCACGGTACACGCGCTCCGAAATTCCACTTTGCTACGTGTGTCTACAGACGATCAGAAGATGTTAACTGGCATAGGGATGAATCTCCACTTGCAAAAATCGGTGAGCTCTTCGCAGTTTTCCGGCTCATTCAAAAGTTGGACGCCAACCACATTTGAAACGCAACAGCTGTTCTGCGAGAAACTTGTATGTTTGAAATGTCTTTTCTTGATCGTCTAGACTAGAGAACAGGTTGGTTTTGCCGTCCGAAATGCCCGAGTGGGGCTTTAGACAAAACGATAAGCGATTGAAATAAAAGACGGATGTGCACTCACTTGGCCATTCTGACTACCTACTGCACCATGCACATCTACCAAGACACCTATGATGAACTTGACGTGAGCAGCTCCACGAAGTAGCGCCATCATACACTACTGTGGCACGCACCTATACCAGCCTCTGCCGCCATATTTATAGCACGAACAACCTGGGGCCAAGCATTTTTATAGACAGACGCGACGTCGTTGAAAGGCGTGTTTTGAAGGAAAGCCGGACCAAGAGACCAGTAGCCGATAGGAAGACGGACGGTGTTGATGCCCAAGCTGGAGAGATTAAAGAAGTCTTGCCGTGTGATAAACGTATCCCAGTGCCTCTCGAGTATCCCTTGAGGATCACAGCCACCAGTCGCTATATCGATCTCTGAATTTTGGGGTGCAGCGGCGCATTGAAAGATTGAAGGGACCATCCATTGCTCGCTCACGAACCTAATAGATAAATGTTGACACTTGGATGAGACGCATAAAGTACGCTGGTTCCAAATTAAAGTGTCTTTGACGTCTCCACATGTCAAGCATGTTTCCCTTTCGCCTTTGGCGAGTCCGATACAGTCCCGAATGCATCAAAGACACTCCAAAATAGTGCGCAGAGAGGTTTGCCTACATACCACGAGCCGAGATTTACTGATTGTTGTTGGCGATAGCGGTAGATTGAGGCGATTTCTGCATTGTAAGGGGGAAAAGGTTGTACAGAAGTATGGGGCGTGCGGTAGTTGTCTTGAGCTTGCTTGCATAAAACACGAAGAAAAAAGAGCGAGATAAAGAACGTGATGGTCATCGTAAGAATGGAAAGCCTCGGAGCCTCGGAGGAGCCTTTATTCCGCGCTTAGGCCGTGAGAAAATGATCTAAATGTCTTCTATCTTCCGGTCGATTCATCTACTCCTCACAGATGCTAAATATTTCTGGATATTAGCCTTTCTTGTAGTTCTTGGAGATGCGTTTCTCTCAGAAATTATCATTCGTTTTATTTCTTGCCAGTCACAATCTCAGTTATCCCTAATTCTCGCTGACAACTTGTTACAGACACGGAAATCGACTGGGAAACTTACATGCTTCAAGTTGAACTGTATCTCAAAGGCGAACGAGACTACTCTAAGATCTCTGGACCAACAGGACCCCTGGTGTAAATCTCTTCAGTGAGGCTACGGCGTATTGTCTGTCTAAAGAACTCCCTAGTTATCCTGCTGGCCACGTATACGTTTTCCGCTTCCTTTACGATATCACCGACTCCGGGAAACACATTCGCTTTGCCCAACACCTCTATGCACTACTCTACACCGTCTCGGTTGCACTCACCTGCGCGATATACGGCAAAGCAGGTAATATACCAAACTGGGTGTTGCTGATGCTTCCGTTGAGCAAACGTCTGCATTCTCTGTACATGCTCCGTTTGTTCAATGACTGCTGGTCTGTAGTAGCAGTCCAGGGTGCAATTCTGGCATTCCAGAACGAAATGGATGACATTGGAACTTTGTTATTCAGGTACGTACACGAATGGTATCGCAGAAATCACGGTTTTAATCTAATACTAGTGCTGCTCTTTCTGTTAAAATGTCCATTCTTCTGTATCTACCAGGATTGATAGTCATCCTGGTAAAACGCAACGGTCTCGTTTACACCTTGCGGAAAATGTTCAACATTATCGGCATTCAGACGATGCTTGCGTTTCCGTTCATTCAGAAGGACTTGCGAGCTTATGTCAACTCTTCGTTTGATTTTTCTCGTGTATTTTTATACAAGTGGACAGTCAATTGGCGGATGGTGTCGGAGGAGACATTTTTGAGTCAAGAATGGAAGAGGGGACTGTTGATTGGACATCTATCGGTGCTGCTTATCTTTGGACTAACATGTTGGTGCAGGAAGGATGGTGGGGTATGGGTCGTTCTGACTCGAGCATTTCGTCGACCAAGTCTTCCAGCTGGAACTCTGCCTGTCACTCCAGAATGTAAGACAAACCGATGTAATTTCAGGTTTCGCTCATATCTCTTTATAGACGTCGCTACTATAATGTTCACTTCCAACCTGATTGGGCTGATATTTGCAAGATCCTTGCATTACCAGTTCTACGCGTGGTACGCGCAACAAATACCTTTCTTGGTTTGGAAAACAAAATATCCAGTGCTCTTGAGGTGTGTATTATCATTATTGCCTTATTTCCACTTACAGTCTTCTAGGTTGATGCTTATTGGAGCAGTAGAGTACGCATGGAACGTATACCCATCCACTACGATATCCTCCTCCGTATTGTTGGGGGCACATCTTCTAGTATTAGCTGGAGTATGGTCTATCTAACCGAAATAAATAAATCAAGACATAATCACCGTCGTCCCCCCCTTGAGTTACGTTTCTTTGAGGGTATACCGGCTTCGACAACATCGTCATCTCGGTCTCTGTCATCTTGCCCGCCCCCCTCTCCGCCTCTCTTGCGTTTTTTCTTGCCATTCTGTTGATCCCTGAGCTCATTGGCAGCGAGACGACATGCTTCATTTGCTCGTTCTCGCAGCAAAGCTATTTCTTCCTTATCTGTCTCCCATAAATCCATCTTTTTCCCGATGACCTTTTCGATACGCTGTACAAGTTCTACGTCGTACTGTGTTACAAGGGTGATGGATTTTCCTGCTCGGCCTGCCCGAGCTGTACGGCCGACACGGTGAATGTAATCTTTTGAGTGGGTGGGGATATCAAAGTTGATGACAACGTCCACTGAGGGGATATCCAGACCTCTGGATGAAGCAATTTAGAGGCCTGGTGTTTGCTGAGATAATGGTACTCACCGGCTGGCAACGTCTGTCGCAACAAGCACTCGCTGGCCACCACTTTTGAATTTACCCAAAGCACCTAATCGTTGACTCTGAGTGAGCTGTCCGTGAAGAGGTATTGCCGGAAATCCTAGTGTGCGTAGGATAATTGAAAGCCTACCGAAGCCATTAGTTGAAAAAAATGAGCCTATTCTGTATAACATACCTTGCGGCATCGGACACAGTCCTTGTAAATATTATAATTGAGTTTTGAGCCAGTGTGTTGGCCAAATAGATCAGATACGTGTCCTTGTCTTTTTGTGGCATGAGACAGTAGTACTGAAGAAGTGTAGAGACGGTTTGATACCTACAGCAGATTAGTTGAATTGGATGGTTTGATAGAGAAACAGAGCATACTTGGAAGACACTTCTACCCGTACAGGATTTGACAAGCTTGCTCTCTGCAGCTTTGCAACTTTGGTGGTCATTGTAGCGGAAAATAGGTAAGTAGATCGTTCTTTCGGTATGACTTTCAGGATTTTGTCAATGACAGGGCCAAAGTCCATATCCAGCAGACGATCGGCCTCATCCAGAACCTACGAAAAGTCAGCAGTTCGTTAGCTTGCAGCCTGCGCGAACACGCACCAGATATTTTAAATTTCGTAGACTAAATCCCTTGGTATTCTCCAAGTGATCATTCAGTCTTCCAGGTGTAGCAACAATAATATGGGGTCTTTTAGCAAGCGCAACAGCTTGTGCCGTCATTTCCATTCCTCCTACAATTACCGCACATCGTACGCCCATAGAAGATCCCAGTGCCTCAAATTGTTGAGATATTTGATACGCAAGCTCTCTCGTGGGTGCTAACACACAAGCAAAAAGTCCTTTTGGATCGTCCCATAATTTCTGTAAGATGGGAAGGGCAAACGCCGCTGTTTTTCCTGAACCTGTTTCTGCTACTCCGATGATATCTCTGCCTTCTAGTGCGTAAGGAATGGACTGTTCTTGGATTTCGGTTGGTTGGGTATACTTGAGTTGCTCAAGAGCCTCGAGAAGAGGTTGAATCAGACCTAGAGACTGGAAAGTAGCTGGTTTTGAGGAAGTGCTTGCTTCCACTGATTCTAGGGTCGATGCCATGAGCGAACGATTCACTCTCAAAAATGAAGCAAAAAATAGTTAGACGCTGGGCGGGCCGGGCGACTTTCTCATGGTCGCTCGACGCGCGTCACCCCGCGTTTTGCTTTTGCTCATTGACATTCACCATGGATGAAATTGGTATTGAAATCCAGAAACATGTATGCAACTCTGCTCCTTATCATTATCATAACCTCACTCTTTGCAGGAACCTACTTTCGAGTCTGTCGTGACAGAGAAGACTGCCTTGTACCAGGAGCTGCAGGAAGAAGACTTGTACACAAAGTACAAAAAACTATCGCGCCATTTGGAACTTTTAGAGATTCAGGAGGGATACATCAAAGATGAACAGCTCAACCTCAAACGTGAACTGATTCGTGCCCAGGAAGAAGTCAAACGAATTCAGTCGGTTCCGCTGGTCATTGGCCAGTTCCTCGAAGCCATCGACCAGCACACTGGTATTGTCGGCTCAACAACGGGCTCCAACTATGTCGTCCGGATCCTCTCCACCCTCGACCGCGAATTACTCAAACCATCTTCTTCCGTTGCTCTTCATCGCCATTCAAATGCTCTTGTAGACATATTGCCTCCAGAAGCAGACTCTTCGATCTCAATGTTAGGTACAGAGGAAAAGCCCGATGTCACTTACCAGGATGTTGGTGGGATGGACTCTCAGAAGCAAGAGATTCGCGAAGCAGTTGAATTGCCTCTGACACACTTTGATCTGTACAAGAAAATCGGCATTGACCCTCCTCGCGGTGTGCTTCTCTATGGGCCTCCAGGTACGCCTCTCTAAACTCGAGCAAGGTACATGTACTCACCGTCTTCAAGGTACCGGAAAGACAATGCTGGTCAAAGCGGTCGCGCATCACACTACTGCATCCTTCATCCGTGTTGTCGGTAGTGAATTCGTCCAAAAGTACCTCGGTGAAGGACCTCGTATGGTTCGTGACGTGTTCCGGCTAGCACGAGAAAACTCTCCTGCTATCATATTCATTGACGAAATCGATGCCATTGCCACCAAGCGTTTCGACGCCCAGACAGGCGCTGACCGAGAAGTGCAGCGAATTCTCATTGAATTGCTCACTCAGATGGATGGATTCGACCAAGGCAGTAATGTCAAGGTACGACTGAGGCTCGAGGACTTGGAAAGTCATTGTCTCATGTATATTTTTAGGTTATCATGGCCACTAACCGTGCAGACACGCTCGATCCTGCTCTCATGCGGCCGGGTCGTTTGGACCGAAAAATCGAGTTCCCTTTACCAAACCGACGAGAGAAACGCTTGATCTTCCAAACCACAACAGCCAAAATGAACCTTGGACCTGATGTTGACTTGGAAGACTGTGGGTAGTTTGGTTTTATGCGAAATCTTCCTATTGACGCGTTGATTTTAGATGTATCGCGCCCAGACCGGTTATCTTCCGCCGATATCGGGTCTATTGTACAAGCCGCTGGCCTACAAGGTCGGTATATCTTGGTTCTGTATTCAGGGTATTGCTCATCGTTGTTGCAGCTGTCCGAAAGAACCGTTACGTTATCCTGCCAATAGACTTTGAGGAAGCGTGGAAAGTAAGTTATTTGGTCATTTGTTTGGTTCTGAAAATTCTCACCTCGTTCCTTCTTCTTTAGCAAACCGTCAAGAAGTCGAACGAGACACACGAATTCTGTGCGTTATTTTTTTTCTGCTGGCTTTCTTCGTTAATTACTTACATCTCTTTCTCTCTTTCTTCCAGACCGGTAGTCTATTATGTACTGTTT
This sequence comes from Rhodocollybia butyracea, assembly GCA_015501585.1. NCBI lineage: Eukaryota > Fungi > Basidiomycota > Agaricomycetes > Agaricales > Omphalotaceae > Rhodocollybia > Rhodocollybia butyracea. The sequence continues at coordinate 113,989 of JADNRY010000046.1, read as the reverse complement.
CTGGTGAGTTTTTTTTGGTTGATTGACTTCTCGTGTTTGCTAACAGGTATTCTGTCTTCTAGTCCTTTGTTCTCCCAGATAGAATACATTTGTAGAAAAAGCAAATCATGTGTGGTCGGATAAACGCTCGATCTTCACTTTGGCATCTCTTCGAATTTTTCACGAAGGGGCGTCCATTCTTCTGAGCAAGATTGAAATGCCTTGTGCCTATTTTTGAGCCGTACTGGCCTCTTGGGAGGAACTTCTGTCGGTATGACCTTTAGGATGTGTGGGTATATTTTACGTAGTCGTTTGACGACTGGATAATTATATCATCTTTGTGAGTAGTGGCGACTTTTTTTCGTTGTCTCGTGCTGATGGTTACTTTTTGTAGGACACATTGAAAATAACCCATAACCCCGTTATCTAAGTTCTGTTTTGCCAGTTATCATTTACAATAATACTGCTCCTCAACACTCTGGACGGCGTTCTGACACATACACGCACGTTCTCATTTTATGGGAGCTAGATGGACGGACGTACAAGCATTTTTATTTGCATGTTCCCTGTTGTTATCGGTACCTTGTTTCATTTGTAGAGGCTCCGAAGATGTTTGGGATACAGTTTCAACTTTGTAGTAATAATATTACTCCAATTATCATCCCGTTCAAGTCTAAATAACTTGTATCCTATTGACATGAACCAATGCCTTCATTACGATGGCTCAAGCGAGTAGCTCATTAGGTAGTATGAAAAGAGGAGTACTATTTATGTAGTGCATTTTTTACCGTCCTTGCGCAACAACCTTCGAGTACCAGGATAACGCCGCGAAACGCTTTGCAAATTGAGTGGGATTGTTGCATCTTTTACGACTTGTTGAGATAGACCCGATGTTGGAGGCGAGAGAGGAAGATAGGAGGCGTCTCTGACCGGACCCTGAAAGTTGTCTGTGGTCTGGATGAAAGCCTCGTCGATAGACCCTATGAAAGTCATCAGTGATTGGAAACTAAGGCAACTTCAGCGTTCGCGTCCCAACCTTGAAGGTCCTGTGGAGACTCGAATAGGTTGTCACCAGGTACTGGAAATGCCGCGTGTGGATAATGAACAGCTTCGATATGCGTTTCCTTTGAACCCCAAGCCAACCCCGATTCAGACACGTTTAGAGTTCCGTATGGGGCTTCTTCACGTATCTTGGAAGCATGCGTAGAAAGGTACCGCGAAAAACCATCACGAGTTGGGGTCAGAAGATTTCCATAGCGCGTTGGATGGCAGTCCCGCAGAGGACTGGAGCTGAGCTGAGAGTCATAGCCAATGTAGTCGATTTCAGGGTCAGAATGGTGCTTTTCATCTGTCGACACGGTGATCATTTGTCGACTCTGTACCTCAGGAAAGGCCTTCGATCTCATTTCGTTGGGCGGAGGCAGGAACGTGATCACTCTACGTGAAGATTCTGCAGACATACCTGTCTTCTTTCCCTTTCCTGAATTCAAGCCGAAACCTCTTAGCGTAAACCTCGAAGACTGGCGGATGCTAGAATCGCTGAGAACCAGATCAGCCTCAGGGGTAAATATAATGTGATATGAGCTGCTTACCAAACCATTTTCTTTTTCGCAGGCGCAAGTGTGGTCCATTCCTGATCCTCATCGGCTGGAAATGAATTGTAGGGCGTACAGAGGTTGAGCTGAGGAGTTGAGTTGCGAGGTCTCTTTTTAGGCGTCAACCGATTCACGGAAGATGTAGGAGACGAAAGCGGAGATTTGTGCACGTGGGCTTTCTGGCGAATGGCAGCATCGATCTTTCTCGTCGCCGGCACATATCGTGCAGGGGGTGTCTGATACGTAGCTGATTCAAACTGTAGCGAACGTGACGGGGAAGCCGTATCAGTCGGCAAGTTTGTATTGAGCATTGAGTGAGCAGCAAGGACATTTCGAGCAAGATAGGTTTGTGCACGGGGAGCAATGAATCGGTGAATAGTACGTTGTGCGGATAGGACAGGAGGTGAGCGGAAGTTGTGGCGATGAGAGGGAAGAGAAGGTGAGGATGCAGGCCCATTCAAGAGAGGATCTGGAATGATCGGGTTGGAAGCAAGAGAAGGCCGGGCTGGAGATGAGAATGGGTAGTCCTGTGAACGCGGTCGAAAAGGTGGAACTGGGACATTGTGTGCATTTGGCAGCCTATGACCAGCTATATGCACCACTGTAAGCTCATTAGAGACGTCCGCATGTTCAGAGCCTTTGAAGGCGGACGGTGTAGAATTGCGGCTGAGGTCAAGATCTTGCTTAGGTTGTTGAGTCGAGCTATTACGAAATGAAGCAGTTTTAGGTGATGGAGGCTTAGGAGAAGTGATTCGCGCAGTGGGATTAGTAGACTCTTTAGCTTTCTTCGCCTGGTTCCTGAAACCATCCATGATAGTTCCTTTGGTTGGCCCAGAATTCAATGTCGTTGATACTTTGGATTTAGCATCGGTAGGAGAGAGCTTCGGTTTATACGTAGCACGAGAAGCAGCGTTTATTTTAGCAATGCTGAATGGATTTGGTCTGTAAAGAACAGTTTCTTTTCTGGTTGAGAGATCCAAGTCGTCGATTAGCTTCGCTTCGCAGGAGGTAAGATTGGTATCTGAAGATTCTTTTTCAGGGTCAGAATCATCAGAGTCATCGAGATTTTGCGTAGTTCGAAGATTGAAAGCCCAAGCATTGGTTGACGAAAGCATTAGAATCTAGATGATGGTTGGTGAATGAAATGCCGGCCCGGGGAAGATGTTCAGCTTGGACATTTCTTTGGTGCGTTGACGCTGACGTTCATGGTTGATATGCGATCTGATTGTCTTCCAACCCATTCTTGGCTTTCTCTCTGCCGTGTTAGTACTTTTTGTGCATACCCCGGGTAGGAAACCGTTGACTTGCTGCGTTCGACAGGTTACGCGTATACTGATATTCACGTTCAAGTTCCGAAAACTGCTGAATCGGTCCGAATGGGTTTCCAGTACGTACCCATGGATCTAATTGCTTGAACATTGACTCAGTACTCATCATTGACTTTGCTTATAATTCCGAAACAGACTTCGTTCAACAGAGCTCAAGAATCATATAAGTATGCACGGAAAAAGTGATAACGATATACGGCGTTCCACGTTCAGCTCGTCCGTGAATGCTGCTTTTTCTCACCTTGCCAATGGTCTATCTTTCTTCACAGGCAGGCAGTGCAAACTCATGGGCTTGCCACGAACGGTTGCAATGTCCAAGATCGTGTCCGACGGGTACGCTCCAGATCACGTGCCCCGCTTTCGTCATAGCCATTGAGACTCCTAACGGATCTTATGCTGTTGGTTATAAAACTCAGACCGTCGCATTTTTCTCCCACCATAACCAAACTTGTCTTGCAGCACCACGAAGTACGTTATCTCAAATTACCATACAAGTACGTTCCTCGCCCGAGATCCTTTCTTATCTGAATACTCATTTCGAAGATCTACAAACGTCTCAGAAGCAGAAGCACCTCTGACGTCTAGTACGCAAAATCTTACTTCACAAGTACGTGTTCATTTTGGAATTTATAAAGGCTCTACTCAGCAACTTGACCTATCAGTATGATTCTTGAATTTCTATCCTCGCTCCCCCGCACAGCGGTCCTATCCCTCGTTGGGGTTACTATATTTGCCTACATAATTAGCAAACGCGTCAAAGCTAGCACCGACCTTCCTTTACCTCCGGGACCTCCTGCTGATAGTATCTGGGGCAACACTTTCGAGGCCGCATTGTAAGTATTTACTGATTATTTTTCCGCTGTTTGGATGTTAACTCTCCTCTGTTAGCTGCTATCGCCGATTTGAATTATGGACTCAGGAATATGGACCAGTGTTCTCGCTCCGACAAGGGATCCCAGGTTTATTCTACCATTTTTCTATCTCTATTTGCTCTCTGACTGAATTTCTCTTTTTAGGACTTGGTGGAACTAGGACAATTGTAATCGGAAGACATCAAGCAGCTATTGAAATAATGGAGAAACACGGCGCTGATATCTCTGATCGTCCCACCTCCATAGCTGCAGGCGAGACTCTCAGCGGTGGTATGAGGGTCTTGCTCACTCGGAGCGGAGACAAGTTTAAGAAACTCCGAAAGGCTCTTCAGTCACATTTACAACCCAAATCTATTACCTCTTACCACCCGGTTTTAACGCAAACTGCACGCCAACTCATGCTCGATATCATCGATGAACGTAATGACAAGACGCATACCGGCTCTGGCACTGCCGCGTCTGTGTCTACCCGACATCAAGATCATGCTCGACGATACGCTGCCGCCGTTGTGATGGCTCTTGCGTATGGAAAGGTCCCTCAAGGTTGTGAAGATCCAGAAGTCCAAGCTGTCAATCGTTGTCTAACCCGCCTCGGATACGCTATGCGACCGGGTGCGTGGAAAGTCGACGTTTTGCCATTCTTGAAGTTCATCCCGGGTTACCTGAATGAGTTGAAGCTTGGACACCAGGAAGAACTCGGACTGTTTAAAAGCCAACTACAAGAAGTAAGGGAGAAAATGGTAAGACATGTGTTTTAATGCCAAGGCCTTGACGTTAACGATGCTTCATCCGTCCAATAGGCTCGGGGGAAGAGATACCTGCTTCTTTTGGGAAATACCTTATCGAGCAACAACCTAGCTTGGGACTTTCTGACAATGAGACTGCATATCTGGCGGGCAGCATGTTTGGAGCAGGCAGCGACACGAGTGCTTCCGCGATTAGGTATTTATATTGTACTCCTTTCCTTCAAACGGTCCTTACGTCCTCTAGTGTCGCATTAATGGCGGCCACAAGCTATCCGGAGACTCAAAAACTCATCCAGGATGAACTTGATGCTGTGGTTGGACGAGGAAGACGTGAGATTTTTGTATGTTGTCTTTGCTTGTCTGACATCCTTTGCCACAGCACCTCTTTTCTCTGATCAAGATTCTCTCCCACAAACTATGGCGTTTGTCCAGGAATCGTTCCGCTGGAGACCAGTAACCTCTGGCGGATTTCCGCACCGCGCAACAAAGGATGTTATTTGGGTAACTCTTTCCCCATTCGTTCGGTTACAACTGTTGAATACTTTATATGTATAGCAAAACTATCTGATACCGAAAGGCTCTACTGTCATCGGCAATGTTTGGTCAGTGGGTCGGGACCCGGATATCTTCCCCGATCCAGAACGATTTGACCCTCAACGATGGATCGTGAAAGATGAATCAGGCAAGATGAAGCTGAGAGATGATCTCAAGAGCTATCCATTTGGTTTTGGAAGGAGGTAAGGATCTCATTCCGTCGTTCCGCCTTGACATTTAATATCCACCTTATGTATTCCTTTTTTAGAGTATGCCCAGGCCAACATATGGCTACTGCCTCAACATTCATCAACCTCGCTCTAGTTCTGTGGGCATTCAACATCTCCTCAGATCCCAAGAAGCCTATCGACACATACGCGTTTACTGAGTCAGCAAATGCTCACCCGATGCCGTTCAACATCGTTTTCACTCCCCGCGTGTCGGTGGGCCCGGAGGATAATGAGGGAAAGGGATGGATATCTTGAGGGAGGCGTTCGAGACATATGGCCTGTGATTTTGCTAAAAAATGAAAGTTAATATTGTAGAGTACTTTGCATCATGTATCGAGTAGATTCCTTGTTACTGATATGTACCAGTTCCCCACTGCTGTCGTCGGGTCAACGCAAAAGCCCTTGTTCCTCTTTGATGGGAGTATATGTTGTATTTTCATCGGTTTCGGTATAAACTGACCGGTGGGTCGCATTCAGGAAGATAACTATGGTTGGGTACACGGTCTGAAGTAAAATTTGAGTGAGGGTCTGATATCGCATGATACAGCGAAGCGCCTACCGTTATCTGCGGTACTATCGCCATCAACATCACTTCAGCGAAAAGACTGCTAAGAGCAGCATTCACAAGAACGAGTAGCTGAAAAGTTGATAAATTTCGAGTTGAGAGGTATCAGAAAACAAAAGCTCACCCAGAAAAACGAGTATATGAAACCAGACTCCAACATAAGAACCAATAATCTTCCTGTGGTCCGAAATCGTTTGCTATTGGACCCTTTATACGTAAGGTTCATAGAGTGTCGGCTCTCCCTAAATGGTGCATCAGTTACAAGTCGAATGCGACGCAAGACCTAGCGATACGTACCATGTAATGATTCCAATAAACGATGTAGCAACGACATTCGTGATTAAGAGCACCAAAGGAAGATAAATCTCCAGAGCAAAAGAAGTGTTCAGCGGCGAGTCTTCCGGCTGGAACTCTGATATTGTGATCATAACAGAACTTGTAATCACTGCGACTACACAGAATCGGATTGAGTAAGTGGGTCTTTTCTTCACTGTCAGTGTAGAAAACATACCACAGCTTGCTCCCAGGCATAAAACAAGTATATATTTGGCACGAGGGTATCTAACAGCGGCAAGAGTCCATGCTCGCCAGACAACTACGACATCACTTAGCAGATACTGTTTCAGCAATTAGTTAGCTGTCATTGCAGGAAAGAAAGATGAGAGTGCTGGCTTACGTTGACTCTGACGGCGAAAGAAGTAGTTATCGCGAGTGCTAGAGCTTCGTTATTGTGGTCGCGAAAAAAAGCGATAAGGTATCCGACAAATGTGAAGATGAAAGTTGTATCGCAGAGGAGCATGACGGCGATGATGGCGAGGAGGAGTTTTCTCGATGTATTAACAGTTGGCTTCTCGTGTCTGCTCATAATTTGAGAACTCTTTCAGCACAGGACCATCTCGAAAGAACGGCCTACATTAAGAAATAGGCAGAGACGCTAGAGATGATAACACAGGCTCCTGTGTAAGGAGTTATTAGCAGACTGCCATGGGAAGAGAAGCTTAGTTACCGTATAAAGTGCTAGCCACAGAAATACCTATGAGGGCCCATTGCACAGTATCGAGAAGGTCATCCTGGGAAGAGAAGTTGCTAGCTGAGGTAGAGTTAGCTGAAGCCATTAAAATGCAAAGAAAAGTGGGCGATCCCACATTTTACTACGATCCACGTCCAGATATGTATGCCAAGACTCTGACAGTCGAGTTTGATACTGACAGTAAAGTGATGGGTTTAAATTGGCGGGGACTGATAGCACGACTAGTCACAATTTGAAATCTACTGAGTTACTTCGTGTCACGGTACTCGTCATGGACTTATTTCCCGGCGTTTCCGTTTCTAGCCAGTTCTAGCCTCGTCACAGCTTTATAAAACTATTTTTCGCGTCAAGTAGACTGTGACACTACAGAGAGTTGAATGCATCTTCAAAGTCTCATGTTTAGCGCTCAGCCTATATGGACTGTTATGGAACTATTATGGAGCCAGAGCAGCTCGAGAACCCAAAGCATTGGTTTCCAAGGTGATGCTATGTACTGAACAGCATCAAAACTCAGATTTTTCAGGTACCAGAAAAACCATCCCTTTCTTCCATTGCCAACGACACGCACACTCACGCAGTGTGCACTACTACCACTATCGTTGTTCGAAATCCCTATCCATTATGTAAATTCCCAGCCATCCAATGACCTTAACAATGTAATGAACATCCACCACGATTACCCACCCCGGACGCGCGGCGCTTTCCGATAGCATATATGGAGAAATTCTATTTATCTCAACAGCTGAGCGCCGAGTGGCTGTTGAGCCTATATTGTATGCACCAATACCAGTACACGTATTTAACTTGGGGATGCTCAGATCGAGGATTATAGGCACACATATTTTCTGGTTATTGAATGGCTCTCCAGATTTGTGCTCTTGCCACAGATTTCTACCTTGGTAAATGTAGCATCACTATCGTTCGCGTGCATCCTCAACGTCAACGTTGCGATGCAGGTAGACTCAGTTACGAGTCCTGAATGTAATGAAGGCTCGTCCTTATGGCCGGTTTTGCGTGGGAATTTTGTCCCAATTGGGGCTGATCTTGCCCAAATTTGGGAGAATCGTTTCACCATATTTAGAAATGTCAAAGCGCCCGTCATGTGACTCCGTGGATTTATCGGCGTTCCCATTTTCGCTTACGCCGCTTACCGTCACACTGCTTCCTTTGTGTGCTGCTGCAAATTTCAAAAGTACACTTGAACCCTACCCTAAGCTTCTTGATACTTAATTGCCAAGTGCAAACCTCTTGCCATGCAGGGTCGACTGCAGTTATCAGTGCCTGCCAGAGGTTAAACAAGCAATTTCCGCTTAAAGTCCTGATTTTCTGACAATCCTTGCACTGTCAGTGTTTGTTATTGACTTTTCAGAATCTCAGGCTGATTCCGCAGCATGGACCTTTTACTGGATGCGCTGGGATTATTGTTACCTTTTCCATACTTATGAAATCTCAAACTAGCGTCTTGCAGGACTCGTACCTGCCGCACGCTTGGCGTGGTGGCCCACACTCGCAAGTGGAAGCCGTGTCGACGCTATCTTCAAATCTCGCAAGAGTTCCGCGTCAAGACCGGCTACACATTTGGCTTGAAGTGGACCAGACTAGTCTGATGCGCAGCATTCCTTTTGGCGGGAAAGGACTGCCCGTAGATGAATGCTATGCAACCACCAAAGACCGTTTTGGGCCTGGCTCTTCAAATGGAGGCGGAGGCTTCACCTCGACATCACACCTATCAATGAGTGTAAGCCTGGTAAGATGGGCCCCACATGCCAGGCCCCCTCCCCTGGATCTTTGACTTTCCCTACATTATTGCAAGTATTCCACGAATAATTCCAAATATTATCTATAAGGTTAGAGTCTATAGGTCTCTATAGATTATTGATGCGATAAAGTCCCGGCAATTATTATCAAGTCAGGGTTATCGGAACTGAGTACTAAGCGCTTAGTACTCAGTTCCGATAACCCTGACTTGATAATAAATCGCTGAGCTCCGAGATAATCGTCCTGCCTTTCGCCCCGGCGTTATTTTGGAACTTCTAGGTATGTAACATTGCAGAATGGTGAGCTATCCTTTTTTTAAGACCGAGCATGCTTTATTCAAAGGCTTTACCTCATGCAATCTCATGCACTTGCACACTTTTGAGTACCCATGCACCGAGAATTCGAAACGCCCGCTGCTGAGCGAGATTTGTCTTTGGAGGCATGCTTAGCTGAGAGACTTTGAGGGTTTTTTACGTGCTCATGCCCTGGAAATGCAAGGAACGGGCTACGCGTATTTCTTTCTTTTATTTAACACGTTCTTTTTTTCTTTCCTCTTTGTTTCAAACCAACTAATCCATTGACATCTGCAATCTCAGATGTTCGTCAAGTCCTTTCATATCTCAGTCCGATGCAAAAGGATTTTGACTTCTCCAGTGCCTCACCCATGCAATTTTGACTGAAGCCCGCATGACAACCTCAACAAAACAACAGGCTTTCTGTCACCTAATATCAGTCCTCGGGCGCCGTCACCTCTCTACATCCAGCCCTTCTTCACCGCCGTCACTAACTTGTGAGTGTGGGCCACCGCGCCAAGCGCGTGGCAGGTACGAGTCCTGCAAGTTCGCCCAATATTGCCCGAAAATGCTCATTCTGGCCACTTTGCCTTGAAAATGAGCACAACCTTTGAGGAGTTTTCAGAATGCTGTCCGATCGTTGAGCAAAATTGGGCAGAAACAAGCAGATATACTAGTGGGATTGAGCTTGTTCAGGCTCAATTCTCTCCCAATTAGATGGTAATTTTCATCTGATTTTGGGCACAAACGAGCAGGGACAGGCTGAGATACCAGTCCACACTACATAGCTAGTTACAATTACAATCGCGCTGATGACTGTCGATACAATGCCTCACTAAATAACAATCAAAGAAAGTAAGTCATATAATAGCATGTACTAAGCACATCTGAAACTCACTGTATCACCAAGGAGAACCTGCGTACAAGATAACTTCAGCAGTGCTCATATTGCGGAACTGTTTGGCTTCAGGTCGTGCTAGCAACACATGAAAGCCCACATGAAAGCCAGTCAATAATGGTAGTGAACTATAGCAGAGAATACGACACACCAAATAATTGACTGACAGACTATATCTATAATTTACTTGCCTTTTCTCATCCAATTTCCATACCAAAAAACATCTGCTTGGATTTAAACCATCATCTGATACTATGTCTGATGCGAATAAAAGTCGTCGATATGTCTGTAGGGCGCCGGAATGGTACTGAAGGAGGTGAATTGAAAGACTAAATGATGGAGATAGAGACTAGATGAGGCAATAATGACATGATACTATCAAATTTCGTGCACTTAAGCCTACTTAAGCCTGTCACGGTTTTGGAAAGTTTTCGATGCGACTTGATAAACTTGGACTCGCTAAGATAGTACATCGAACTGGATTTTATCAGTTTTGGGCACTTTTATACATCACCAAGAAATCAGACTTGTAAAGGACTTGAAGCAAGTATTCAAAATATTCAAGAACGACAGGCCAAAGAAAACCTACCTGTTTCAGCCGGAAATGCCCGTTCCTGCTCGTTTCTGCCTGTTTCTGTCCAATCCTACCCGTTTGCGCCAGGTTGAAGTTCACTGGAGTTGAAGACGAGCGAAGACGAGCAGACACAGTGAGCATCAGAAAGTCACATGTCAAAGGCTTTGACATTTCCAAATATGGTGAAACGATTCTGCCAAATTTGGACAAGATTAACCCTAATCGGGACAGAATTCCCACGCAAAACCGGCCATAAGGACGAGCCTTCATTACATTCAGGACTTGTAACATCTCTCCTTCCGATGCTATAATCCACCAGTTCAGTATAATGGGTAGTAGTCCCGATGCTCAAGAAACATATTCCAATGTTGATAAGTGTTCATCTTATCTGCACCCACTACCGCTATGCTTTTGCACCTCGTTACCTTCATTCCTTGGTTTTTTTCTTTTTTTTTGCTGGCACCTTCTCTCACAGTCGTTGTCTGTGGAATGGAGAGCACTTTAAACTGCTAGGGGAAGATTTAGCTAAAGATGTTCGTATTGACTGATGTTCGTATTGACCGACATGCGGGTAACAACATGACTGGTAGGAGAGCAGCCTGGTGAATATCCACGTTTGAAAGTTGCGATACATATCACATAGTTATGTACATAGACATGGAATATATCCGATTGCCTTTTTCTCTCTGTAAAAAGCATGAATTTGCGCATAAGAATGCCTTGAAGAGTTTACAGCGGAGTGCGGCCCGCCGCTCCGATACTTGACCTCAATGCTCGCGACGTTGAGCAAGATCAATCTAAGAAGTTTTAGGTTGTTTTTTTATTGTAGCTATCTTCTACTAAGTGTAACGAGCTAGTGTAGATAAGTTATATTGCATTGCTTCACATATGCTTGAGATACAGCTGTTCGAACCTTTAACACAAACTGCCACTGCAAATATGGCAGTCTTCGCTACACTTTTCAACCTTGTAAATTTAAGTAGATATAAAACTCATGCCACATTATAGATACAACTGTAAAGAGTCCTCGAAGCTAGCTAAATCCTCTACACTTGCGAGTGTGGGCCACCGCGCCAAGCACGTGGCAGGTACGAGTCCTGCAAGACACTAGTTATGAACTGTGCACTGCAACGACCACTGACGAAACGTAAAAAACAGAGGAAGTAAAGTGCAGGGGCTACAAAAATGGAAGTATTATTAAGATGGATAAATGCCGTGTGGCGAAAAGAATGTACAGCACCAATAATCTGCGCATTAGAGGTGCAACCACAACAATGTTTGATTGCAAGAAGTTCAAGAGTAAAAAGGTATCAGATGCGGTAAAGTTTTGGGTCAGAAAGTCACATGTCAAGCGCTTTGACATTTCTAAATATGGGGAAACAATTCTTCCAAATTTGGGCAAGATCAACCCTAATCGGGAAAGAATTCCCACGCGAAACCGGCCATAAGGACGAGCCTTCATTTACATTCAGGACTCGTAATGTGAATTATTTCACTAGAAATCGTGCCCGAAATACTCAATTTTACTAAATGTCAAGGCCAATATCCATACATGTAGGCCGCAAGAGGCTACAAAATTTCAGATTTGCAGTTAAGTTGTCTGTATTTCCTTCTTTATAATTCAGATATGTTTTATTTGGCATCCAAGCAGTAGTTCTAGAGTATGTTCAGCTTTATCACCTTTTGAAGTGCAGAGCAAGCGCAACTAAAGTAATAAATAAAGTGACTACATAATTAAGTAGGAGTAAAGCATAGCAGCATAGTAGAAGTAGTGTGCCTGCGGTACATGAGCCCAATACCTTACAAGCTTCAATGGCGGGGGTTTAGGCGCATGCCGACTGATGGTGGCGGGAAGTCTTCATTAAGCGCCCACTGACCGTTTTCGAAGAATCGAAATGCATCGCACACTTTTAATCATTACTTCAATAGAGAGTGCCACCAGCTGGTTGCTCTCCAGAAATATTATTTAGAGCACTCTGCAATTGTCCTGAGGCCTTCAAAACTAGTAAAATCTTGACTGTAGCTTCCGTTGAGGGGTTGTACCTCCCAACTTACTGCTCGGTGCTGCCGCCCACGCAGCCCGGCACTGATGTATGAGCATAGAATTCCTTGGCTTGCCTGTGTCCATGGTGTCAACTTAGAACATAACTCGAATGTGAATTGGCACAGAAAGTTGGGTGGACTGTGCATGCAAAACCCGATGAACACTTGTATTCCATAGACCCAATGACACGCTGCTGGCATACACTCATTTTTGGTTTATGGGCAGCGAACACTGTGAGAGGAGCGGCCCAGGAGATAAATAGCGGGACGGGAAGGCACTATGGAACTAGTGCGCCCGGGTAGGTGAAGAGTCGAAGACGGCGGGATCTGTGCAGGGGCTGCAATTAACGATGACAAGGCGGGACCGCAGGCGGGCAGTGTTCAATAACAATAAGCGAGCTCAAGCCTGCTCAGGTTGAGCACTGAGTTCTCTTGGCAAATTGATGTAATTATTTGCTGAAACATTGTTGTACCGGTTTTATGTAGCTTACATGAAGGTCCTGTGGACTCTAACCTTATCCAAAATAACTGGAATTATTCACAGAAATACTCGCAATGTAGGGAAAGTCTCAAATCCAGGGGAGGGGGCCTGGCATGTGGGGCCCATCTTACCAGGCTTGCATCTATTGATTGGTGTGATGACGAGGTGGGAGGCTTAAAGTTCCAATGACCAAATCCGGGCCATACCCCTCGACCAGAGGAACTCACACGAGATATTTGTGTCTAGCTATGATATCTGTGTCTACATAATCAATTTGGAGCGAGAATTCGTCATAGCGAGTCCCGAACATAATCTGATGAGGCGACCAGCGACAGCAGGCGGTGCGTTTGTTATGTGGTACCGTGGTTGAGATTAATCCTAAAGATCATGATAGAAGTGTTGTATGCTTAGGTTCATGAAGTTCTGAATCCTTTGTTTTGATTGACGGTAGTACATCTTGTTGGCTATTTTTTGAGTGCCATCCTGTGTCATTTTCAGGATTTTGATACATAAAAGCATCAAGTTTGCTGGATCTTGCCCCCCTCTTCTCTCAATCACTCTGCTGCGCACAAAGTATCTGAATTTCATGCATGCAATTTCATTCGGGCATGTCCTTGTGATGCTTCATGATGAAGTATACTACTGACTAGTTAGAGCAGTTTTCTCGTCGCTCTTTTGTTTGCGCCCTCGAGGTCGACTTGCTTGAGATTTTACGCGCTTCCCCCACCCCCTCTTGATAAAGATCCGCAGTCTATAATAATAGGCTGGAATATGAATACGACAAACTCGTCTGTTACTGGAGCAAATGTTTCGACAGATGCACAATCATCTCCTCAATTTCTTTCTGTGGTAACTCACTCGAAATTTTTCTCACAAAGTTGGGGTGTTCTCGAGCGGCTAGAAATCAATTCCTCCGAGCTCCCTGTGTGCGTTTCACTGTAAATTCTGAATAAGATACTAGAGTTCACTCAATTTATAGAAATATCACTGTCCAAGGCATTGGCACTGATAATGAGGCCTTGGGTGGGCCTACTAATCTCACATGGCCAATGGACCCTTGGTCGCCCTCTGCTATTACGATATACATCGGAACCAGGTGAGTGTCCAGCTCAAGCCATTGTTCCGACAAGCTCAGCTCATTCGTTTCTTTGTCCGAAAGCCCCAGCACAAGCACATTCCCTACTTCCACTTCCACTTCCACTTCCACTGCAGCATCACTGACAGATTCATCTCAACCAACTCACATCGGAACTCCTACAATTGCGGGCGCTACCATCGGTGCAGTAGCCCTTATACTCTTAATTGTGGCGTTCCTCCTATGGCTCCGGCGACGGCGTAGACAGACGAGTGCTTCCGTATTAAGGTTTGATAGAGATAAAATGGTTCGGGAGGTTGAGAGTGGAGAATTTGAATCGTACCAAGGCAGGATACCATCGATGTTGAAGAATCATCCGCGCGATAGCTTCGACACTCAGACCGTGTATGATCAGGATACCGATGTCAAGGAGTGAAGTTGAATTTGTACTGTACCAAGTAATTTATTTGTCGCTAACTGTGTATTAATATCTCGCTGTGTTATTATAGATCTTGTGCTCCAGTGATCATACAGTGGTCTGATTTTGATACGAACACGACCAGAAAGTTATCCTACTATTTTTTTGGTTGGCCCAGCTCGCTGGCACGTTCTGTCGCAACTTGGATACAGCGAGCTATTGTGGATCTGACCTTCCCATCTTCTAATGCGAGCAATCCAGCAATCGTACATCCTCCTGGTGCTAAGATATAGGTTAGCAAAAGGGGAGATGATGACCCAGAAATTTATGAAAGCTCACTTGTTACCGCATCCCGTATCTGAGCGGGGTGCTGTCCAGCTTGCAACACCATACGTGCAGCACCTTGTAATGCTGTGGGGGAACAAGGAGTGAGAAATATGTAAGCAAGATAACGCAATGGGATCCTACTCTGAGAAGCCAGTTCTAAGGCTTCCGCTCTGGGAAGACCCATCATCACACCTCCATCGGCCATAGCTTCGAGGAAGATACACGCAAACGCGGGACCAGAGCCTGACAGCGCAGTACATGCATCAAAATGCTTCTCATCTAAGAACCGACATCGGCCTATGGAAGAGAATATTTTGAGGATGAGAGCGTTATCGGATTGCTCGGAAGGAGAACTGGGTATTGTGGATACGACTGTCATTCCTTCACGGATCTGGATTATAGATATTCGCCTGAGATACAAGAAAAAAGTGTAAAGTATGAATACCTTGCAAGGAGTATTGGGCATCGCTCGAATGACTTTTGTAGATGGGAGAACCCATCCGGATAGTTGGGAAATGGTGACACCAGCAAGTATACTGATGAGTAGCTTTCCATCTAAAGCTTCCTTCATTCCGGGTTCAGATAAAATGGAATGTGCTACTTGTGGTTTACAGCTAAATTTGTCTGAGGATCCATCGATCGTCCATCCATCACAATACTCACCACAGCAGAACAACATCAGATTCTTGGACGGCTTGCACGTTTTGCGACGCGAGAACCTCGATAGTCTGAGCCATACCTCCCATTGAAGCGAAACTGCTTTTGAGTTTGATTGCGCTCGTTTCGCGTTTTACACATGCGATGAAGCGAGAGGGAATCGTATTGTCGCCTGGAGAGGCAGCTATAGGTGTTAGTGTTCCTGGAGTATGGGATTCCCATTTTTCGGGATGATGATTATTTGAGAGACGCGAGGGAATGTCTAGGCTGTCAACGACGCCAGAGAGAACAGCGATACCCATTGTTCCACATCCTAGAAAGAATTATTGTTTTTATCGGGGAATCAAGGGTATAAAAGTACCTAAAACACATAGTGTATAACCCATCGCCGAACGAAGGAGTAAAGGAAGAAAAAAGTCGCACAGTTGTTTGCAATTGACTCATGCTCGCGTTTGTCACTATCGGCTCGACGCGTTTCGATGACCTCGTTCAATCCGTCTTTTCTCCGACTGTATTATCCAGTCTTTTACAAAAGGGTTATACCCACATCGTTGTTCAATGCGGAAATTCCGAGTTTCCATATGCGCATTTGCTCGCTGGAGGCGAAGAATTATTTCAAGTAGAGAAAGAAGGTGTATCCATAGAATGCTGGAAATTCAAGCCTTCTCTACAGATGGATTATGACAGGGCAGATTTAGTGATTAGCCATGCTGGTATGTACAACGTTGAAGACGATGAAAATAATAGAATGAAATTGCTTCAAGGATCCGGAACAATTCTGGACGTGCTCCGACTAGAAAAGCCTTTGATTGTTGTTCCAAACCCTACGTTACTAGATAACCACCAAGAGGAACTGGCTTTCGAACTGCAAAAGTTAGGACATTTAGAGTCTTCGACTGTGTCGTGAGTTTTTGGAGAAAGGTTTTCACAAATCGCTTATATTTGGACGCAGACGATTGACTCAAACTATCCAAGAATTCGACCCGTCAGGATTGGTAAAATTTCCGTCGTTTGATGGTAGCAAGTTTGCGAATTTGTTGGATGAAGAAATGGGATTTCTGTAACCCGCGAAAGTTTACTTTCTTGCACTTGTACCACCATCATCTCAGTAATACATGGCGCCCCCGAGTGTTACATCAGCGACCATCTCCAAAGAACCAGGAGGTACGGCTTTGACGATGAAAAGGAGATTCACCTGCTGAGATATAGTTTTACAAGTCTACGAAGATGAATTTGTACATGACATCTACGAAAGAATCGCGCCGCATTTCTCCTCTACTCGTTATAAAGTGAAGCAAGTTGCTCATACATCCCTCACGCGTCATTCTCATCTCCTCAGCCATGGCCCGTCATAGCCTCATTCTTGTCAAATCTCCCAGCAGGGTGGGTTGGTCTTGATTCGGGGACAGGAAACGGAAAATATTTACCGCTCCCTGCTGAAAATCCCAGTCGCGTTTGGACGATTGGACTCGATAAGAGCCTGAACTTGTTAAAAATTGCTAAAAATGCTGGAGGTGTTTCCAGGGAAGTTGTGAGAGCGAACGTGTTGGATCAACCATGGAGAGAAGGCGCCTTTGTGGGTGCTTTTCCCCTGCGTTTCACGATCACAGTATAATCTTTGCCAGTACAGGACTACGCGATTTCAATCGCGACGATACATCATCTGGCAACGCATGAACGACGGAAACAGGCTGTCAAAGTGCGTTAGTCTGAGCTGTAAAGTTCCCATCTAACATTGATGCAGCGACTCTTGCAATCCGTGTCTCCTAATCATGGCCGCGTACTCATCTACGTGTGGGCCGTTGAGCAAGACGACTTATCAAAAAGAGAAATTCCTGTTGACGAACTACAACCGGGGGGAAAAGATGTTTTTGTGCCATGGGTTCTTCCAGATCCCAACGCCGATAAAACGCAGGTGTTCAACCGGTACTACCACATGTTTGCCAAAGGAGAGCTAACACAGCTGGTCTCTGAAGCTTCTGAGGAAATGGGATTACAGGTTGGAACGAAAAATTCTGATGCTCAAACAGGCATCGAGCTGAAGCAGGATGGTTGGGAGAGGTCGAATTATTACGTCGAGCTACACCGTTGGAGTATATGAATTGTCCTAAAGAATACACACGTAACTACTCGCTCGCTGCCATGACTTAAATAAAGCGTTAGAGAAAAGTCAGGCAATACGAAACAAGTCCACGTACTAGCGTTGATAAGATCTCCTCCGCTTTCTTTTAACACCCTTACAGCCTTTGCACGAGAACAGTTGACCTACAGGTGTCAGATCAGTTTCCAAGCAGTGGGAGACGCAACAACATACCTGGGTCATCACCAAGTCGATATCCTTCGGGTCAATGCCGGTCTCATCAATAGGACCCTCCTCCTCTGCCGGTTCCAGCTCGGGGATATCCTCATCATCTTCACCGCCAACGCCTGAAGTCTCGAGATTGGGGACACCTCCTGCACCGCCTGTAGCGAGTTGCTGGGCGGCAGAGAGCTGGTTTTGCGAGTTCATGTCCTCAATCTGAAGCAATATAAGCTTTTTTTACACGTTATCAAGGAAGAGATGACCTTGGCTTCACCGAACACGATGTAGCAATCGCTGTTTGGCGATTTGAAGACCTCGGGTGTAGCAATAACAAAGAGAACCTGTGTAGTCACAAATGAGCAGGTTAAACAGCTATTTTTGATTCTCGTACGTTCTTGGGCCTGCGAAGAGTAACACGGGTGATGTTGGGGACTTTTTTGAGGCCAAGGGTGATGAGAGCTTTGCGAGCCTTCCGCTCTGAACGCGACTGGATTTTTTCAAGCGCAGCGTTGGAGGTCGGGTCTTCCTCGTGGTCGTGACCATGGTGGTCATGGTCATGGTCATGGTCATGGCCTTCGTGGTCAGAGTGGTCTGAAGTCACTTCTTCAATATGTGCAGACATTCTGAGGAAACGGAATCAGTACGGAAAAGTCGAATCCAACGTATTCTGCCCCGAAAAACAGTCCAAAAAGACTTGTTTGAGGAAACTGGGCTCTATTAGACTCACTTTCAATACGTTCTGAGGTTCTAGCGCTATAGTACTGTGCTCAACGCCAATGACGATGAACGCAAGCCCGGTTCGTCGGGCCGAGAACTTGCTCTCCTCCGTCATCATGTCACTTTATGAATCACTTCGTCTTATATTTACCGAGGCACCAGACGCCATTTCTCTCGCGGAGCTGCTTTCCATAGCAGACAAATTGGCCGCGGATCCTGCCTCTGTCGACCCCCGAGTCTTTTCTGCTCAATTCGAGCAGGAATTACAGACTATACACGATGATGTTGTTGATCATTCAGTATTATACCATGCACAAGTCCTTCTCGCCGTCCTGTACCATTTAAAAGCCATCTTGACCCCTCTAACATTAATCACCTTTTGGTTTGATATCCTTCTTCGTCCAGCACTGCGAGAACCAAAACTCGCGACTTCTGCCGTGAATCATGCCAAGGAATTGATTCTTTCTGCTTTGCATTCCGAGGACGAGCAGTATCATGAAAAGATAAGAGAGTTTAGGACTAGGCTTTTTGATTTCTATCTCCTGGATGCTATGAACGAAGGCTCAGAAGAAGACTTACTCGAATGGGCTGAATTAGATCATCCACAACGGGAGAAAAAGGCTTGTTGGAAATCTAATCTGGAGGACATCCTGCTACGCTTTGGAGAGATACACCCTAACGTGAGCAACCATTCAAACGCTGGGCCTACATCTAATGCCGCTATAGGACCTCATGACCGATCTTGACGAGCATTTTAATGTACCCTCTTCACGACTTCAACTTTTAATGTTTATGAACCTGTACACGTCTTCACCGATGTTTGAGAGGCTGTCAGCCACCCTGGCACTTCACCCACTCCTATCGAGCCTCTTCTCATCGCTATTATACGACAATTCCTCAATATCTTGCACAGTAGGCCTGACCATCCTCGTCAAACTCTTGCCTATGCTCGCCGTGCATGCAGGCACGGAACTGAAAAACATGATACCACGTCTTTTCGCGGTTTTTGCGCGTGTCTTGTGTTGGAAGGAAAGACTATCGATGAACGATAATGAAAGCGACGCGGACTTTGTGGACGATGATAAAAACCTCCGGGTACCCGCTCCTCCACCTGGAATTAAATGGCAACGGCTGGATCTCAAACTTGGAAATTCATCTTCCCCACCATCCGCTGTAAGGTTTTTCACGTATCTGTATTACTTATTCCCCTGCAATATACTCAGATTCCTCCGTGGACCATCAGAGTATTTTGCGGAAAATAACTTTGAATGCCCGTATGTAGGTGGTTGGGCGGAGGCTTTGGATGTGATTGAAGTTATGACAAGGAGCGAGGTAACGCATCCTCCATCTTCTTCCAGTACCGGATATTGATGTGCTTTTTAGCACCTAATCCGAGGGCACATTTGCCACCCTCTTATCATTTGGCAAAATTCTGAAACCGAATTTTCAAGTCCATATTATTGGAAAGACTATGATGTCGCAAGGATAACCAGTGAGGCCATGTCGCTTGATGTCCGATACACAACTCTGGCCCTTCGGGAACGTCATGGCAAAAAACCTTCTTCAGACTATGCCTCGTCCAGTGACGAGGCGGGTACCACACCTCCGAAGGGACATAGTTCGGCTACCCCGGCACGTTTATCGCTTCAAAGCATGGTTGCCACCTCCGTGCTCCTAAAATCTACTAGAGACATTAAAACAGAACATGTTACGCAACCATGGCCCTTGGCTACCTTGCCTTCATCTAACAAAAGGATTACTTCCAGGCCCCCATCAGAGACTATGGAGGAGTCTGTGTTTCTACCGGATAGCCCACAATCGCCTTCACATGCCACACAAGCTATATCCAGTCTTCAGAGGGATGTTCTCCTTCTCCGGAACGAGCTCAATTTTGAGCTTTGGTTATCAAGGGAGAATGTCAAGCATATTGGGAGACTATTCCAGGATCGAATTCTATCGAAAAACGCAGAGGTGGAGCGACAGGGACTAGTGAGTTTCCGTTTTTACTTTTTCGTTCGTGGGCTTGATATTCGTCGTTAGTACAACAAACTACGGAATTATCGAACCCAGGTGGTTCGTTTAGAGAATGAGCTTCGAGAACACAAGGAGATGGCTTCTTCTGCTAGACAAAAACACACAGATTGGAGCTCGGAATTACAAACTAAACTGCGAGAATTTAGAGAGGAAAAGAAATCTTGGATTTCGGAGGCTGCTAGCCTTCGGACGAAGCATAAAGAGATTCAGGTGGGGACGTTGATTTGCTTCATTGACTAGTCCTTATGTGGAAGTGGAATCCAGACTCAATTCGTTGCACAAGGCAAACTGTTAGCTGAGGCCAATGCAGAAGTGTTCAGACTTCAAACGTTCATTAAAGAGCATCAGCACAAGATCAACCGACTATATGATTATGAGGCTCAGATTGAGCAGTCCCGCAAGATGCAGCGTCTATGGTGAGTTTGATGAAACTTATTTAATAGCCCAGCTGTTGACAAACGGTGAACCAGGGACGCTGATTTTGACAAGTTCAAACGTCGGGGCGAGGATATCGATATCATGCAAAGTCGGTGGAAGCAAATGCAGATGCGACTTGAAAGTCTGGAAAAAACTCAGCTGGAGATGGAAGACCAAGCGAGGTCTGTTTCGCATAATAGTCTATGTAGTCTGAATTTACTAACGGGAGATCAGGCAATACCGACGTCAAATAAAAAGATTGGAATCTCAGAGGGCCCAAGATCACCAAGAAGCACAGGCATCACGTCGATATCCTGCGGCTTTAGCTGCTGTTACCGCTGAAAAAGCAGAGTTGTCAAAATCGTACAAGCGACTTGAGGAGAAAAATACGGATTTGCGTGAGGAGATAGAGGAGCTGGAGATTATGATAGAAGAACTGAGAGCCCAAGTTGGGGGACAACGAGGGTTAATTTCGCAGAGTCCAATCAGTAGCCCGGTTCTGTAGTAGTAGGAGTAAATTACACAGCTCCGCGACCATCCAGTGGGGTCCCACGAGGGAACAGCCGGTCCCCAACGATAGCTAAGCAGCGATCTCAACCCACACAGGTAAGATAGACTGCAAACACTCCCGAAGGGTAGTTTGTAGCTAACACATTAGCTACGGAATAAATGATTAAGGATTCTCTTCATCCTCTGGTAATCCGAGTCTAAGTTGTGCAAACCCCCGGAAATGAAGCCTCTCCAATGACAAATCCTCATGGATAAACTTATGTAGTTGGGGAAATAACATGATCCCTGTGGAAGATAAACTTCCAAAGATAATACAATGCCGTAGAGTCGTTATTGACATATTGACAGGCTATTAGGACCCAGCCACCGATAATAACAAGAAAGCTATTGCGCGCTGCAGTGTTACAACAGGAAAATGTGCTGTGTTTCGATGTGCATTGCAATCCCGACACCTCTTTGAAAGCCACTCGGCCTCCAGAGAATGCTGTAGTATTATGATTGAATACGGAAATATACAGTGACTTCGCGAATGTTCTCTATATTTCCATATATAGTAATTCGAAGAAACGCGGCCCTAGGGTTAGCGCCTTCTCGAAAGTTCCTGGGGTTATAAAATCTGCGGCGCCTATTCAACTTTTCTTTCAACTTGTTCTTATCCTCCTCTCCTCATCCCCTACTTTTACTCAAAAGTACGGAGTTTTCTACGTGGTCTTCTTTCATATTCTTATACTTCTCTATTTCTAGGATCAATGGCAACTGAAAGCTTTGGATTCCAGGCTGAGATCTCTCAGCTCTTGGACTTGATCATCAGTGAGTGGCAATTTTTTTTCTTTCGAGTTTGAAAAAATCTAATTTTCTTTAGACACCTTCTACTCGAACAAGGAGATCTTCCTTCGTGAAATCATCTCCAACGCCTCCGATGCTCTCGATAAAATCCGATACGCGTCTTTGACTGACCCGTCGGTCCTCGATACCGGAAAGGACCTTGTTATCCGTCTCATCCCCAACAAAGAGGCAAAAACTCTTTCCATCATTGATACTGGTATCGGTATGACTAAGGCTGACATGGTCAACAACCTTGGTACTATCGCAAAATCTGGAACAAAAGTTCGCTTTCTCTTTTTCTTCTTTTAATTCCTTCACTGACTTTGTTCGTAGGGCTTCATGGAGGCTTTGAGCTCTGGTGCCGATATCTCCATGATTGGTCAATTCGGTGTCGGTTTCTACTCTGCTTACCTCGTTGCCGAGCGTGTCCAAGTCATCTCCAAGCACAACGATGATGAACAGTACATTTGGGAATCCGCTGCTGGTGGCACTTTCACCATCACTCTCGACACCATCAACCCTCCCATCGGACGTGGTACCGAGATTCGTCTTTACCTCAAGGAAGACCAACTTGACTACCTCGAGGAGAAGAGGATCAAGGACATTGTCAAGAAGCACTCCGAATTCATCTCGTACCCCATCCAACTAGCTGTCACCAAGGAGGTTGAGAAGGTAAGTTTTTTGTCCTCATTTCAATGCCGAATTTAATCTTCTCTCGTAGGAAGTCGAAGATGAGGAGGAGGAAGCCGCCGATGAAGAAAAGCCCAAGATCGAGGAGGTCGAAGATGAGGAGGACAAGCCCAAGGACAAGAAGACCAAGAAGGTCAAGGAGCTCGAAACCACCAACGAGGAGCTCAACAAAACCAAGCCCATCTGGACGCGTAACCCCAGCGACATCACCGCTGATGAGTACGGTGCGTTCTACAAGAGCTTAACCAACGATTGGGAAGAACATCTCGCTGTGAAACACTTCTCTGTCGAGGGTCAGCTCGAGTTCAAGGCTATTCTCTTCATTCCCAAACGGTACGTCGTGTACGTACATTTTCGAGTCGCGTACTCAATTTTATTCTACAGTGCTCCCTTCGATCTCTTCGAGTCTAAGAAGAAGCGCAACAACATCAAGCTCTACGTCCGTCGTGTCTTCATTATGGACGACTGCGAGGACATTATTCCCGAGTACCTTAACTTCGTCAAGGGAATCGTCGACTCTGAGGATCTTCCTCTCAACATCTCCCGTGAGACTCTGCAGCAGAACAAGATTCTCAAGGTCATCCGTAAAAACATTGTCAAGAAGTGCATGGACGTGTTCTCCGAGATCGCAGAGGACAAGGACAACTTCAGCAAGTTCTACGAAGCCTTTGGTAAGAATTTGAAGCTCGGTATCCACGAGGATGCTCAGAACCGTAGCAAACTCGCCGAGTTCCTGCGCTTCTTCTCCACTAAATCAACTGATGAGCAGACCTCGCTAAAGGGTAAGCTTTTCTTACGATCATCGGATTCTCTATCACTGACATCCGCGCTACTTAGACTACATCACTCGCATGCCCGAAGTACAGAAATCGATCTATTACCTCACCGGCGAGTCTCTTGCCGCTGTCCGCGATTCTCCCTTCCTCGAAGTCCTCAAAAAGAAGGGCTTCGAAGTTCTACTCCTCGTTGACCCCATTGACGAGTACGCTATCACTCAGCTGAAAGAGTTCGACGGCAAGAAGCTCGTCTGTGTCTCCAAGGAAGGGCTTGAGTTGGAAGAGTCTGATGAGGAGAAGGCTGCTCGTGAAACCGAGGTCCAGGCGTACACTGAGCTTTGCACCGTTGTCAAGGATGCCCTTGGTGACAAGGTTGAGAAGGTCGTCGTGTCGAACCGTATCACCGACTCTCCTTGCGTTCTCGTCACTGGTCAATTCGGTTGGTCATCAAACATGGTTAGTGGTTTCTGCTGTCATGATTTTTTTTTTTTTTAGTGCTAACGAACAATTTTAGGAGCGTATCATGAAGGCACAGGCCCTCCGTGACTCTTCAATGTCATCGTACATGGCATCGAAGAAGACCCTTGAGCTTAACCCAACGAACCCCATCGTCAAGGAGCTCAAGCGCAAGGTTGCAGAGGACAAGGCTGACAAATCTGTTCGTGACCTCACCTACCTGCTCTTCGAGACCGCCCTCCTCACTTCTGGATTTGCTCTGGATGAGCCGACATCGTTCGCCAAGCGTATCCACCGTATGATCTCGTGAGTTATTGTCCTATCGTTTTTTCGACCTTTGGCTGATGAATAATCTAGACTCGGTCTTGATGTCGACGAAGAGGAGGAAGAAGAGGCTTCGACCGACGATGCTCCTCCACCTTTGGAAACCGTCGCTGCTACCTCTGCGATGGAAGAGATTGACTAGACCTTGGGTTTTCGGTTGCTTGCTTAGTTGTAATGTTTTTCTTGCATGATATATAATACCCTCCCGCATCCAAAATTAAATCGCATCTGTATTTTTTAGTCTACGTTCTTTTTAACGTTCTTATGTCTATAGAATACAATTTGAGCGTTTCTTTGTCGCTTCGTGGTGTGGTTGCCAAGTGTTATTCACGATTTGCACAATCATTTAGGTTGTCGAACAGTTTACGGGGATCGCCCTTTTTCACCCTCATCTCCGTGGAATCACAGGGAAGAAGCTGTTTGTTACAGCGAGCGGCTTCGGCTCAACAGCAAGACTCCTTTGTACACGATAAATGACTGAGTCAAACCAAGTGTTTTACATAGTATCCCACCACAGCAAGGCCTAGAGTCGGTATTTTTAGCCACGCTCCACCAAGGCATTCGAGGGTCTGATGCAATCTAGCAATTTCCAGTGTAATCCTGCTGTTAACTGTTAGCATATGTCCATAGTGAGCTCTGCACTTGACCAGGTCCGGGATGAGCGAGCGATTCTCTACTCTGGGCTGTTGATAAGTCTTCCCCACCTAGAAAGTTCCCAACCAAGATACTGAACACGACGAGCTAACCGAGTTGATTTCTTCTTCGCTCCAGGTTGTAGTATTATTGTTCACGACTGAGGGGACCAAGCGAGTTGCCTCAGGTTGCCTCCTGTTCCAGTGTGAGCTGTCAATTATAGTGAGATACTGATGTCGCGACGTCAACGCTACGCCTGGAGGATCAAGCGAGTTGATCCCTTCTGCCAGTTTCAGGAAAACCCACCGCTTGTTACATTCATTCGTCGTTATGAAGTCTTGGTACTTACTCCAAGTTACGTCAACCACTAGCTGTATCCTTGACTTTGATACCAGCATTTTACCTGAGCTCTTGTGTTTTTATTCGAAAGTTACCATGGGCGCTGGATGCTTGGGCCAAAAAGGAAATCGTGATGTCAGATAGGTGCCTTTTATGACTCTTGACACGGGAGGTGAACATGTAAATTTGACGGTAAGATTATCAGAGATCTTTTCGATTTGTATGCAGGTCCCGTCGGATTACTAGATGGGGAGAGAACGAATTTGTTCGGCATAAGAATTGACTTCAAGATTGGTCTCAGAGCAGATTTAAAGGCCGTAGACACAGGGGTTGCGGATATAGGAAACATCAGAGGCTATACCAAGTATGATCCCCAGCCATGTAAACCTTGAATGTCGGTCTTGATGTTGACGCAGAGGGAGCCGATGAGGCTTCCATCGAGGATGCTCCCAAGTGCCGCCACAGGAGGCGACGACCTGCGATGTTTCCTTTTGTGTGAGATATATAATACTCACCTCGCATGCCACGCATGGATGGCTGTATCGCTTTATTTCAATCTTTTTAAACAATCTTGGGCGCTCGGTGTTTGCGCCTACAGAGATGCGGGAAAGATGACTCCTTGACCCGGGATCTCCACGAGTCAACAACGAGTCGATTTGACTACTGTTGACTAGTGGGCGTGGGCTGATGTGTGTGCTGCTGATGCATGTTGATGAACAGCAGACAATGGTCCTTTTGTCCTTTCAAGATACAATTGTGCTTTGTGCTGTACTAAATGAATGTTGCTATACGACAGGAAAATTAGAGCGTTTAGTGTTGAAGCAAACTTGGAGAGAGAAAGCGTCTCTGCTTGCGTCCACTTGTGCTTTACCTGAAACTCGGCTTGAAACTCGGCCTAAGCGTCAGTTACTATACCGAGCGACTGAATTGAGCTCGAGAGCCTCGTGTGAAGGAGGACAAAGCTGGGGAAACTTGCGTAATAGTATCGTGGTAACCGCGCTGCATTTGTAAGCATGTTCCAAATTCAGCCTCTTCTCATTTTCTCACTCGTTCCTCATTGTGCTTTTTCCCTTTTGTCCTCATGAACGTTCTGCCATTTATTAACAGACAAACTCACGCCCTCATTGTATAATTATCTGCCCACCTGCGCTTTGGCTTTCATCCTTGCCAAACAACGAGAAATGCACCCCATTGTTTTCCCCTCCAGCCAAAGCTCTGAATCCCCAATGTATCAACCACAAGACTCTAATGTTCGTCCACCATTCTCTCTTATCATCTGCTCATCATCTTACGCGTTTTTCTCCAGTCTCTTATTGATGCGCCACCTAGGCTACTTTCTCCATTCGAACTCGCATCAGGCTTTGTGAGTTGCAAATTTTCTCCCTCTAGCTACACGACGACTAATATGTACCACGCTCGGCAGCAAACTCTAGAAAAGCCAGGCCAAAGCTCCTCTAGTCGGGCTCAACGCCGGCGCCACTGCGCCCGCGAAGAATGCCCAATGCAATCTTCATCGTCGTCCGCTCATACCTTTGACAAGCTGTCATGGATATCTGCAATGGACACGACCTCAGAGGACCACGGTCTTTCTGATATTGCCGATCTCTCACAGCTGCCTGTGGACGACGCGAAATCCAGAGCCGGGCCTGTCAGGCGGCGAAAAACGTCTTCACATCGCACTAGTCCTGTCAGGGCTGCTTCTGGCTCGTCCATACAGCCTACATATTATGCATCTGTCCTCAGACATCGGCCAATACCCGTTCCATCTTCTCCGCGACCTCGACCATCTCGTTCTCGCGTTGCTTTCCACGATCTGATGCCTTTGTTTACCTGCGACATCCACAAGTACCGCACTTCTAATCCATCTTCGCCAGCTCATTGACTGCTTTGCATCACTTCGTATCGCTTTGTTTCGGTTTCATATCACGAATCTCCAAATCACGACTCAAGTTCCCGTTTTCCTCAGCATAATATATATACAACCAATCTCAGCGCTTACAGCTCCCCCACTCGATATCTGTATTACCGCCTCTAGCTTGCGGTCCTCATTTCTCGCCATGATTTATTCGATGATTTATTCGACTGCATAATATTTGCATCCTGCTGATATCCTCTGCATCAACATTGCACCCATCTGGAATTCTTTCGATGCTATGAATAACCTTTTGTACTGCCCTTTACTCGAATTCTGGCAGTTATACTAATAGTTTACTTTGTTACCTGTGCTTCTGCTGCTTTTCTTATTACTCGCTCATAATTAGTGCTCTGAGTATGCATCTCTCTGTCCAATATTTACGACCATATCACATAGACCGCGAATAAATGTATGTACCTGTTCTAGTTTTCCCTACATATGCAATACTCGAGCTACGACCATGCAATAGATATTTTCTGACTCGATTTGGATTGTGTGACTCGGATCACTGAATCAATATACAAAAGTCATCTGTTCCAAGCTTACTATCAACTCGTCATGTCTAAACGCCCTATTAACTTTGGGGCTGGGCCCTCTGCGTTGCCCGAATCTGTCCTCAATGAAGCTCTCGGAGGGATCCTCGACTTTAAAGGAACCGGGATTGGTGTAGCAGAGGTTTCTCATCGCTCGAAAGAGTTCGTGTCTCTTCTTGCTGATCTCGAAAACAACATCCGAACGCAGCTGGATGTACCTCCCACGCACAAAATATTGTTCACCCAAGGCGGTGGCACAGGCCAGTTTTCCGCTGTAGTATTAAACATGCTCGCCCGTCACCGTTTACTCCATCCAACGCTTCCCGATGAACAGCGGGTGATGGACTACGTGATAACAGGCTCCTGGAGCAAAAAGGCTATGGATGAAGCCAATAGACTCGGGGGCGCATCTGTCCACATCGCAGCTGATGCCCGCACAAAGTCTAAAGACTCTAAATCCACTGATGGTATCCCGGCTCACGAAGATTTCGACTTTTCTGCCGATCCGGTGCTCATCCACTATTGCGAAAACGAAACGGTGGATGGAGTACAATTTTCTAACGATGAGCAGTCTCCGACATCGTTTCCCTTCCATCTGCTGCCTGCAGGAGGCTTGTGGCCTCTGGTCGCAGATTACTCTTCCTCGTTCATGTCTAGGAAGATTCCTCGCTTGGCCGATCATGCAGTGATCTTTGCCGGTGCTCAGAAGAACATCGGACCTTCGGGTCTAACGATTCTTATCGTTCGTCAAGATTGTATTGTGGATGTAGACGCTGCTGCAAAGTTGGGTGCTGCTTCCGTACCCATCTCGATGGCCTACAAACCGATCGCAGACGCCGGAAGTTTGTACAATACGCCTTCGACCTTGGCAATATATATTGCTAGTCTCGTTCTAGAGAGGTCGAAGAAGCTGGGCGGAATCGAGTACTATGAGCCTGTCAATAGGCGCAAGGCTCAAAAGGTCTACGCCGCACTCAAGGAGGGTGAGGAGAAGGGAGTTTACTGCGGCAAGGTTAGAGAAGGATCGCAGAGCTGGATGAACGTTGTCTTTGACGTCCTTGGCGATAACGCGGATGCAAAATTTGTGGCCGGGGCAGAAGCACTGGGGATGGTAGCTCTGAAAGGCCATCGGTACGTTTATTCATTCTTCGAGGTTCCTAGGCTATAGGCTTATTTCGCTATCCTGAAGGTCAGTGGGTGGTATCCGAATCTCGCTATACAATGCGATATCAGAGGAAGACACCGACAAGGTTGTATCATATATGAAAGACTTTGTGGCTCAAAATTCCAGCGCATGATATGTATCGTTCTTATGTTGAACCCATACCTAATACAAATGTACTACGACCTCCCCGAGGTGATATCAAAACCTTCTCTGCGCCATGCACCTGATAAGTCTCTGTGTTCGGGATGGCCATCGACCCCATCGTATCGACGTCGGCAAGAGGTAGAGCATTTACCATGACCTGGATATGCGCGCTTAAATTATTCGAACCGAACAAATAGAACAGTCCCTCACCTTCGGCAATACAAACTCTCCATGATGCAAAGCAACCAGAGTGAGCGGTACACTGAATGTACCCTCGTCCTGTATTGGGACTTAGGTACGGTGGGCGGAAATCAAGCATAAAAAAACCGCTTACCGTAGCTATGAACGTACCGCGTTTCTTCCCGCTGACAAGCCATTCCTTGACCATCTCTTCCACATCATATTGCATCACATATTTTCGCTCCTTGTCATTGGCGCTGGTGCCCCAATGGAACGACGAATGGACACTGAGGGTAGCAGAAATAGGTTGGCCGGCATATAAAGCCGTATCCTTCGCTGCTGATATCTGTATCCGTGCTGCAGCCACGATCTTGGGTCATTTAATACCGCATTGTTCGTTGAGTTCAAAACCAGCTTACATTCATAACAGGCACATCCACAGGAATCTTGATCTCATGCCAAGGTCCAGCGAGGGCGGAGGGGCGCTTATGAGCTTGAAGCATCTGTAGCCGATAAGTTTCTTTGGTGGTTTTGTGACAGAACTCAGGCTTTCGTAGCGTACCTTCTTCACTGCATCAACAGGGTCCTGTAGGATATCGTCTGAACCAGGTGACCCAGCTATATGCAGTTCACCGGATATTCCGTACATCTCAACCCAACTTGCGTCTGTTTCTAGCATTTTAATCAGTTTGCTGATAAGGGGTATTCGATGGATTTTCCAGCTGGGTGTTTCTTTGATGGCACATTCAACTGCCTCCTCTACTACAAACTCGACCTCTGCATGCTCTGTGTCAGCGCAGTATGGTGCAGAAACAAAACACCAGCTTGCCTTCACGTAGCATGCGATATGTAATATCCAAACTTAAAGCTTCGCGGACTACAGGGAAACCCAGTTCAATGATTAGCGTAATTTTTACACCACAAGAAACTCACCAGGTCCATCGGAATTGATTTGGAAAAGAAATTGTGCAGGCTGGGCAGGAGTGACGGTCTAAAAGCATTCAAGACTTCTAGTGCATGTAAGTTTGAAAAATGTTCTTACAATAATTCCACGCTTCGACGATGAGCATGCTAATATTTTCAAACCGCTGCTTTCGTCGGGTGGTTCTAATCGTGCGTCTGATATTCGTACGTGCTGATGGCTTATAGTAGACACGATAAACTTGGAAAACAATCTATGCCAGCGATGAGTGATGGAGCACATACACATTGCAGCGCCAAAGCTTACCGGTTCCCTCTAAAAAAATCCTCTACATTGACAGAGACAGGAAGAGTCGTTGTAATGACTCTCGTTAGGCGTAAATTTCGGTTGATCGAGGGCTCAGCGACCGTTGTGTAATTGACTTCTATGGTCACTTTCTGAGAAACACGGTTTATCAACATTGGAGACAATATTATCATGGCACAACTTACAATTGAGTGCATGGTAGAAGCGTCAGAATGGGGTATGAGAAGCTCAACTTCCTTGTCTTTTGGTAGGTCTCGGAGTAGAATATGGTCAGGTGTACTATCGGGCTGCGTTAGCCCCTCTGTGAACAAAGTCTCGTCAAAAGGTGTGCATCGAGAGAGGAAAAAGTAAATACTCGTGAAAACGGTTACATCTTCACAGTCGAAGGTAATCGAAGGAGCGGACAACTTGAGAGAAGCACTTGATACTTCATTTCTTCCAGTGGAAACAGCGACTAGCAAACTTGGTGGAGCGCCCAACGCAACTAACGCGCATCATCTTAACACAGGATGCATAGTCAGAAAGATAATAGGTAAGCTTACCCAGAGGAGGTTGCCGAAGGCGGATATCAAACGCGAGAAGATCCTGAGGAACCCGTACGAGTACGTGATTATCTTTTGCAATGCTTCGCGCGCTTGAACTCTTTGTGTTATGAATAGTCTTTCGATGGGACCACTGTAAAAGTAAACGGTCCATTCGAACTTCACTGCTATCAAGCAAGAAGCTACCATGACAAGGGATCTGTATTCTACTGAGAAAAGGGACAGACATATTTCGAAAGAATACGTACAGGGCAAAAAAGCTTGAAATCTGTCTTTCCTGGGGCAAGTGACTCGCCAGGGAAGGTGAATCTAAATCGCTCCGAATCTCTTCCTGCGAGGACGACAGAGACTTCGGTTATAGGGATAGACTACAAGACTAATGTAAGAGGAGAGGAAGAGGTCGCAGGAACGATCCACGTACACAGGGAAGGGAATTATGAACAGAGACTTCTAAATAGGAGCCATCACGCGTCTCATCTGGAATAGCAGAAGAAGAGACTCGAATTTTGAAGGCAGGATGATCGGGGTGAGATAAGTCTGGAGGAAGAGAGATTGAGCATTCAAAGATCTAAGATGTTGGATGGAACACCACACACCAGTGGTCAACTCCGATACCGCCTTTGACAGTGCCCCCACTAACTGTGAAACATAATCTACTTTGCTCTCCTCTGGCATCAATAGGTCAGCTCCTAAGGTTTCCGCATACGTTTTGAAAAACGCAAGAAGAATATGGATCCATTCTCGATCTTTCGACTTGTTCGCAATATCGTGAGTTTCTAATGCTCTTGCAAGCATCACAGACTCGAGTGATATCCACTTATGAGGAGCATAGTGAGCAGGAAGGGAGTTATATGTCGTAAGAGCACTCTCCAGCCGAGTAGGAGTGGTTTCCAGCTGACCTCGATGTCTGTGGACAGGATGTTAGGATCGGCGTAAATTATTCGGCGCGTATCTTACAAGTCGAGGGCAGCAAGACTACCATGCAGTTTAAGAGCAAATTTACGCCGGCCGGATTTTGCATATAGGTCGATAGCTCTATTCGTGGTATGAATATAAAGATCGTAGAATGATTCCTGGTTTGTCACCGCAGCTGAAAGTTGCGTGTTACTGATACTCTCCGTCGAGCTAGACTTTTGATTTCGATGAGTCGAACTCAACAACGCGTTCGTGAAAGGGGGTTTCTTGGGAAGAAATTCTTTTTCTATTCCAAGCATATCGAGCTTGGAGGGCAATGAGATTGAGAGATAAGGGGATCCATGACAGGTTACGAACTTGGTTTCGCGCAAACTCCAAAAGCTCGGCTTTTCCGGCGTTGAAAGCAGGCCTCTTGGCGTCCACATCCGCGTTGGAAGCCCAAGTATCACATTGATCTACTACGCTCAAAGCAGAAGAGTATATCCATGATTCAACGAAGTACGGGGCCATCTCAGACTATAAAAAGAGGTTAATATATAGCACGGGAAGCATAAAAGACGATGCTACTTCAGCTTCGCGTAACCGTCGCCCAAAATTACTCAAAAACACGCCTACTTTCTGGCACACTTCAGTCAGACGACCAGCCTTCGCGAGTAGTTCGCACTGTCGAGAGAGAAGGTATATCCGGAAATCAAATACTGAAATGTTGTTTGCGAGGATGAGCCCTCGATATGGTTTCTTTGATATGGTGAGTAGAGGAGCGGAATCATCGTTTGATGTAGGTGTAATGAGTGGACCGAACCAGGATAGATTCTTCTCCTTGAGAACTTGCTCGAATGAAACTTCAAGTTCTTCATATACTACCAGAGCATCATCATACACTGTCATTCCTTCGAAAGATGTAGCCAGGCTTTCCTGTTACAATGTGAATAATCGAATGAAATAGCAAATGATGACAATACGCACTTTGAGAATGAAGAATGTACAAAAGTTCCATCCAGGCATCTGTCTCTGACCTTCTGAACGTCGAACTTCATCTTCGCGTTGAATAACAGCACTTTCAAATGCAGATAAGATGCCATCTCGGAGTTTGTTCAAAAACTCGGCCCATGCCGCTGGTTTAGTACCTCCGGGGGACCATACGAGTTGAACGCATCTGTAAGGTATGTCAATAACAGTGCTGGTATTATTTAGTGTGCTAGTGTCACCGTTCTCGTTTTTCCGTGTTGAAATCTGCTCGTACTTTGTCCAAAACAGAGCCTTTGAGCGTGAAGAAGGCCCCGGATTGAACTCTGGTGTCTGCACGGACAACATGGAGAATGAGCCATTCCTGATTCTTTCTTGGAGAGACAGTGGTATGCCATTCCTTTATTTGCCTCTTTACTGTAGCGCGATACGCTTCAAGATCGTTGTTCTGGCTGAAAGTTATACTTGGTAACAGGGAACGTAAGATCGTACACACCTCGCAAGTAATTACGTAGATATTCAACAAGGGCCTTTCTAACAACGTCGTCGGTACTTGTGAGGCAAGTTCATCTCTAACATTGTCTAGATTGACGAGAGAGACATCAAGTTGGTGAATTGTCCTGATGGAAGTCCGGGAAGAAGATTTCCAGTGAATGTTGCGAAGTGGAAGCTGGGATTGAAGGGTCTGAAGAATCTGTGTCCAGCTAGAGGATGTAATAAAAGAGGGTGTCGCAGAGTAGGAGACAATTATTGATTTCTTGGTACTGGACATTTCATGATATAGACGCGTCAAAAAGCAAAAGTACCGTGTGAATAAATCTTGTATCTTGAACTTGCACTACTTACAAATTTAATCCCTTTTCATTATGAGCCACGTCGTCCAGCCATTGGACCAGCCATCCAACTACAAAGACTCCCAGACCCGCATCGACCGTCAACGCCAAAATGAACTGCTTTCCCATTCCACTACACTATATGTACGTTTTGGCACAGGTCCTAAACCGCACAAATAACCTCGACTTCAGATCGGAAACCTAAGTTTTTATACTACTGAAGAACAAATATACGAATTATTCTCAAAATGCGCAAATCCTGAAGATGGAGGAGGAATCAAAAGAATCATTATGGGTCTTGACCGGAATACAAGGCAAGTTATATAAATTTTGCTACAAGTCCTGCTAATTTCTATATACAGAACACCATGTGGGTTTTGTTTCGTCGAATACTACACACATGCAGAAGCACTGGCTAGCATGCGCTATGTCAGCGGTACTAAACTTGACGAACGGATAATTCGGTGTGATTTGGACTTGGGATACAAAGAAGGGAGACAATTCGGTCGAGGCAAAAGCGGCGGTCAAGTTCGGGACGAACACAGGCAGGATTATGACCCTGGTCGCGGAGGCTGGGGCGCACAAGCACAAAGACTGGAAGTTGAACGGAGAAGGCAAGTTGAAGAACGGTACGCTGATGCTCAGGATGGACCTGGCGCTGTTGCTGGCGGTGGAGAAGACTGGAAGGAAGTGGAGACGTCTGAAGGGAAACTCAAGCGTGAAAGGTCACCCGATGATGAAGGAGAGAATACTAGATCGGTTTGTCGTCTTTTACTTGTTTAGATTATAATGCTTACGCGTTTTACAGGCCCAACGCACGAAAATGGAAGAGGATGTTGAAGCAGATAGAATGTAATTAATGTAAAACACGCGCCAGCAGTATTTGTGTCCATCTCAGGCCTCCCAATGGGTTCTTCAGGTGTAAATCCCTCACAACTCGATAAGCCTCTGATTCTGTTTTGCATTTAAGTATCAGGGAAATGGGATTTTGTGGCGAATAACTAAGCAGCAATGAGTTCAGCGCACATATGATACAAGAATACTCACTCAGTCAGGATAACCGAATCTTTAAAAGGTCCAGCCAATTCATACTTCTCCAGAATAGGCTCATAAGCCTGTAATATGCTCGTCTTGGGCGGGAAGTAAGATAGAACAACGTTCTTTCCTATGTTATCCATGCTAGCATTTGGCCCATATCCAAAGCGAGGTTGTGGAGGTCCAGTTTCCGAAAAGTCAAGGGCTTCGCTGGTGATTACTTTTCCACTCAGTGTTCCATTCTTCAGTTCTCTTAGACTATCTTGCATATAATTTGGTCGAGCGAGGGTGATTACGGCTTCTTTTGTCGGGACAAAGTTTTCATATAAGAGTGCAACTTGAAAAAGGTGAAACAGAGTTCCTCCATAGTTTATGGATCCACTACGCACCATCAGTAACCCCATTCACGTTGTGCCGAGTCAACATACGACGAATATCCCCCTGGGTTGTTAGTATCGGGAGGCCTTTTAGTAGAATATGTTGAGCTCTAGATAATGCTGAAGCAAAATGAGTACACAGAATGCTAGAAAACGCAGAAATCACCCTCAGTAGCAATGCCAGCCATTATTTACTTTGAAAGTTATTGAAAGAACTTATAGGTGATTTGAGTAAAGATGCGCGTTGCAAGAAGTCACGTTTTTCACAAACAGCTTCATGTCTTCCCGCGACCATCGTCGACGAGAACGAAGTTGGGAAAGAGACGAAAGAGAAAGAGATCGTGGCGACAGGTACTCTCGTGGAGGCCGAAGTAGCTATAAGGACGATTCTCGAAGAAGGTCCAGTAGATCTCGGAGTCCACGAAGAGGAGATCGCGACCGGAGAGGTGATTTTTATCATTTCTTCTAATTACAACCCTCACAATATTCTACTCAGATTATTCCCGAAAAGACGACCGCAGGGAAAGAGACTCAAGAAGGAGAGACGATTCTAGGGAAAAAGACTCTAAGAAACGAAGCGATTCGAGGGACAGGCCAAGGAAAGACGGCGAAAAGGAGGCTCCATCTACAGGACGGCAAGTGCCTCCCCCAAGAGCCGCTGGTAAGCGCGCGAAATATCTGTGCATTTCGCTTACAGTCAACACTGATATTTCCAGAACCTCCCAAGCCAGATTTTGACTACTTTGAAGCACAAGCTGGCGAACCCGGTGAAACAGGTGAAGATGATGATGTTGCTATGATGGCCATGATGGGTCTGGCAGGTTTCGGTACTACAAAGGTTCGTGCACAGCTGTACTTTCCATATACATCTTTATCTATCTCTCCATTTAGGGGAAACAGGTCGAAGGAAACCAGGAAGGCTCTGTGGATATCAAGAAGACACGAACCTGGCGGCAATATATGAATAGGTGCGCGTTTCGGGCTTTCATTCAACGATTTTCTTTTCTAACATGTTGTTTAAGGCGAGGAGGATTCAACAGGTCGGTCGCTCTCCCTTTACACGTGCTAAGCTAATGTCTTTCTCTTACTCAGACCGCTGGACAAGATCAAGTAGTCGTATCAGATCAGATAAGTCTACTACCAATCTTTCCTCTGCACATTATTTCACAGACACATCCAGAAGTCTAGATACACTATACTGTACCACGAAAAAATATTTACTTACTTATAAATCTACTCAGTTCCCTTGGCCTTTAGACTACACTTGTCAGCTCTGATAATTCACGACGCTAGACCGTTACTCCATCAATTTTGACGAGGATTTGGTCCACGCAGCGAGCAGTAGAAAAAACGAAACCGCGTAGTCTGTAACTCTATCAAGCACCTGATTCAGGGATCTGATGACACCGAGATTAGTCCTCTAGCAATAGCATCGCAGAGTAGTAGTAGTAGTAGTAGTAGTAGTAGTATTTTACTCGGCTCCGCCCTACAGCGGGGTCCCGCAAGGGAACAGCCGAGGAGAGACGTAGCGATCCCTACCCACGAAGGAAAATTCCAGGGTATGATTCCCATCATCCGACGAGTCCCGATACATTCCTTCGCTGCTGTTGGCCACAAACTCCCTCCGACAGAAAAGAACCTCGTGAACAAACTTCGCAGTGGGTACAACGTGCTCCCAGCGAAAGGTGAATCGTTTCGGATAGAGTAGTGCCGCGGCGTCAAAAGGAAGTAAGCGGACATGGTCTCCAAGAACTGCATGTGTATGTGAGGTTCCGTGGGGGCATGTTGTGGTGTCTCGGTTGCTGCAAGCGCGGTATTTTTTTCTGGTACCACCCCGCGCCAGTAAGTGGGACCAGCTTCCCCAGATAGGCATAGAAGCAGAGGGGTGGCTTCCTCACAAAGGAGCCGGGTAAGGGAGATGCGGTGTACAGTCGGGACCCGCGTGAGACTGGTGAACCACCAGGTCTTCCTGGGGTTCACGCCTACCTCGCAAAAGGGCTAATCTGGTTCAATCAGTCAAGCCATCGATCTTGGACTGAAGGTCCAAGCCAACCAAGCGGCGGATGCACCGTTGGTGTCAATCGCAGCCGCGCAGTGACCTGACGCTTCCCAAAATAATCCAGTTTTGACAATGTCGGGCTCCCAGCGGTATAGTGGAGGTCGGAAAGCCGGCAGTGATGGCCTGACTTTCGCAGGAGATCGTTTTAGCTGAGCGTGCGGTTGGAGTGCTGGGGAAAGTCTCAACAGGTAAATGAGATATCTGAGCGCTGGGATTATGCTCTGGCCAAACGGGCATGGAGCTGGACCTCCCAATGCCGAGCGCCTCAGCAGATCATATTCAAACAACAACGGTTCATCTTTGGCCTTCTGCTAATTCGCTCGCGGAGATGCATAATTCGGCACAGAAGCGTGAATAGCGTTCTTTTAACACGAAGTCATCTGAGGTGAGGACGTTGAATGTTGTGATGTCCCCGACTCTCAACTGCGCATAGATAGTGGACCAAATTCGCTAACTGGAAAACGGACCCTTGGCCGAACGAGATCACTGGGTGCGCCGGTGAAAATATTACTACCAGAAACGAGGTAGGTGTAGTAAGATGATTCCTTCAATGGCCGTTCCTGCTCGCACAAGTATCCTGGACTCCAACCGATTATCTGACTTTGTGCTCTAGGTGCTCTCCGTCAACATATCCAATGTTGTCCTTTATTATCATGTTATGTCTAACATATATGGTGGAAAGTATATTGAGATTAACCAGGTTTGGATCGAATGGGCTCCGGCTTCATTATGAGTCCAAGCCCTATTTTTTCGATCTTCCTTGAAAAAAAGGTTTGGCGGCAGCAGATACAAAAGTGATGTTCTGTATAAAATATGTAAATTGGGCAGGTTAGTATGGAGGAGTGTTTGTTTTGACAATAAAGAATTTCTGCGCTGATCTTGTTTTCAAGCCAAGGGAGGGGCTAACTCCGATGGTATTGATTTAGGTTCACTAGGGATTCCGAGGAAGGACGGAACGGCTCACTTTTCACTCCCCCTGACCCAGCACTGGGTGCCGTTCCTAGTATAGACCGACTCTCCACTCTTCGGAATGATTTCACTGATGATTCTGTGGTGCGGCGATATATACATGAACTATTATAAGTGATATAAATTTAACTTCTGAGTCGCAGAAATTCATATTTCAGGAATCATCGTTCGCTTTCTGATAAATATTCAGTAAATTCTGTGATCCATTGAAAAATACACAATTACACTTACTTATTTTGGCCCCTTCTTTCCTTTGTAATGCTTTCGGCAAGCTCCCATATCGATGCAAGCCTTAAACTTTTGTTGAAAAGAGGCTCCGTATCATACAGTAATACAAGTCTGGGATCGTGAACTGAAGGGAAAGTATTCTGAACATAATCCTTCGAGACACCCCCGGGGCGTGATATCCTGACAATGCATATCTTCAATCTAGCACAACGTTCAAACACTCTGTCAAGGGCATGAAGGACCGCAGACATTTTCCCAACCTGGAAAGGACGAAGTTCGAGATTGAATGAAATATGTGTGAGAGCAGGTAACAGTCCAAAGTTGCAGGCTGTCCAGAGCTCCCAAGGGTCTATAACAACCAGATGTGTGGTGGATTGAAACAGGGTTTTGTGGAATGGCAAAAGGGGATCGTAATATACATTTCCCGCGACGGCGGCCAGCTCCATCTGCACCTGGCTGGGACGTAGGCGACTGAGAGAAAAATGAAGTTTTTCGTAGTTCCCCGATGATATATGAGTCTCTACACCGGTCAATGAGGTGTGCACTACATATATGGTTAGATTGACGAGTGCAGGACATGCGAGGAGGATTTTTGGGACGAAAACTTCCAAGGGGTTGAAAGAAACGCAGAGGGAGCGAACGATATATGAAGCACCCCGTTTTGAGGTCTCTATCGTCCGTAAAAAAGATCTACACGCTGTTTGACGCAGTAGTACCACATCTGAATATAAAATTGGGTCTATCCTGCCATGTGAACGGATAAATTCAAAGAAAACCCGGATATGCAATGCGAGAGTTACCAGTGTTGAACTAAATGAGATATTCGGGCGAGCCGTGCAGCTGATCGAACATCATCTCGAGCTACCTGCTCAAAAATGAAGCGGATGAGCTTGAGAGGAAGAGGACGCTGATTGTCAACCTGATACATTGATAGCGGATGAGAGTAGACATCCACGGGATATGGGCTTAAATACTTATAGCAACATCTTGAAAACTTGATGTTCTCCGCGGATTGAAGGCCGCCTACAGGGTTACTTAAACGGCCCCCGCGGGTAACACATCAATATCTTGCAGCGTCATGATATCTTGGTCCTGAGTCCTGTGAGTCCTTGTTTTAACTTTGCAGCCTTCAATTGAGCACCGGACTCATTCGTCCGAATCTTAAATAACCCATGTCGCCAAGCAAGAGATGGATGGAACATAATGGGTGTAACGAGGCCCTGCGTCCGCTGAAGAGTATTCAAGCACGAATGCTCACATCATAATAAGAGAAGCGTTTATGTCCTCGGATATGTTCAAGACAAATCCCCATTAGATATGAGCCGTAAGAGCCTACTCAGTCAGATTCATGCCGGACCATGGCCAGGAGATCGTATCGCGATATGGATTAGATCAGGAGAATTTGAAGTGCCGTTCAATTGCAGTGAAGTTGGTACTGTTGGTTGTAAAATTTCGTGAAGCAAAATTTCGTGGAGCTTCTGAAAAAACTCCAGCGCTCACAGCTGTAGCACACCCAGTAGTTGGCGCAGATTACATTTTCTCGCGATTTCGAAGTCCAGAGCTGGTGAATGGGAGCTCAGATTTTCCTGAGAGTTTGGTGGTTCGATCAAATATCCGGCATTGATAGTGTGAGCCGGAACACGTGATCGTGGCGATCCGTGTAAGTCGGAGGCTGACTCAGAGCCTCAACGAGCCGTTGGCGTCGGGATGCGGCGGCCTTGGTTCTTCTAATTATCAATTAGGCTGCCACTTCGAGTTTATGCTCGTGAAGCACAGAAGAAATGTTTCAAAGATCCCCTCAGCACATCCACCATATCCAACCGCTTCGCGGCCACACAAGTGACAAGGCAGGTCAAACATACTGTATAATTACGACCATAAGTTCATGGGGTGTTATGCGTTATGCATTTATGGTCAAAGTTCAAAAATTACATGTTCAGGCCCCAAAGTTATGCGTTACATACTTACTTATTGTAAAGTTCAGTTCAGGCCGGCGGAGCCGGCCAAAAAAATTGTTATGTTTTATGAATTTTTGCAGTTCAAGGGGGCCTGTGATGCGTTATGAATTCCAAAACACCCTAATTCATGGGGGCCCGTTACGGGTTATGTGAACTTATATACAGTAGTATGCATCATCGAGATTGCAAAAGTTCTGGTCAACAGCTGAAGCACATGCAAGGAACGCCTGAGCATACTTATCGCGATCCGCCCTTTTTACCCACTTGCATCGTAACACTCTGAGCAGACACTGAGGCAGTCTGAAGTTGTTAAAGGAGTCTTATCACTGGCCTGGGAGACTGCAGTAAACTACCCTTCGGGAGCGTTTACCGTCTACCTTCCTTGTGTGGGTCGAGATCGCTGCTTGGCTCCCGTCTTTGGCCAGCCATTCCCTCGAGGGAGCTAGATGACGGAGCCGCGTAAAAGTAAAGCATAAATCATAACTTACAGTTCCTTCCTGACAAGTTACAACTTGAAGAATTTTTCCGTAAATCAATTATCAGATGATAATGCTAGTACCTAGTCTTTGTTTCACTCTCTGGTTCTTTTTGTATAGTCCTCGGTTCGTGACCGTACCTTTCCCTTTTGTAAGTTCCTTAGGATTTGGAAAGAGTATCATAATTCTCTCCGAGTCCGCTAGATTAAATAA
This sequence comes from Rhodocollybia butyracea, assembly GCA_015501585.1. Taxonomy (NCBI): domain Eukaryota; kingdom Fungi; phylum Basidiomycota; class Agaricomycetes; order Agaricales; family Omphalotaceae; genus Rhodocollybia; species Rhodocollybia butyracea. The sequence continues at coordinate 72,827 of JADNRY010000046.1, read as the reverse complement.
TATCTGTGGGAATATGATGGTATAGTTACGAGGAGAAGTAGCAGTGAAGGAACTAATGATATTCGCAAGGGATTCTTCATTTTTTTTCCATAATCGCAACTTGAATACCACTTGAATACTACTCGAGTATGGTATTAACACCTTTGAGTCTCAATAGAGAAATTCTCTATGGATGGGATTATAATTCAGTTGGTTGTTCCTTGTTATACAAATGTTACACTACGCAGCAGTTGCGCAGTGGGCTGTCTTGTGACAGATCTACTGCCGGCAAGAACTTGTGCCTATAATATCTTGCGAAGTATCGAGCACTCTCAACCCAGAGTTTGCTCTGTGGACTCGTCTCACTCCACTTCATGAAACTCCTGCTCATTTCACTCATCACGTTCGTCGTGTCCGCTGGAGTCAGAGGGGATAAAGATACCTTTGATGCTATTGACTGGAGTGCTCATCAATGGCAGGCTCCCTTGCCCACTGATTCACGAGGCCCGTGTCCCGGGCTGAACACGTACGTACATTGTAAGAATGGCCCCGACGCATTCCGATGACTGACCATTGTTCAATAGTTTAGCCAACCATGGTTTCTTGCCTAGGAATGGGAGCAACATCACCATTCCCGTTGTTCTGAATGCAATCAAAGGTGGGTAGTCGAGTGCAGACTATCAATTTTGCAATGACAATCCACCATACTTAGATGGATTCAACTTCTATCCCACTAATCTCTTGCGTACTGCGGCAAAAATAGGACTTCTTGCTACCGAGAATGCAGACAATTTCTCCTTGGAAGAACTGGCACTGTGCGTAATTTTTGAGTTATGTTACTGGAATCGTGTCAACTTGCGGTGTTCCAGCCATGGTACTCTCGAGCATGATGTCTCTTTGTCGAGAAGTGATCTTTCCTGTGGTGACCATATCCACTTCAATGCGACCGTATTCGCCACCCTCAAAAACTCGAACCCCGGCGTGGATTATTACAATGCCACATCGGCCGGACAAGTATTGGTTCAACGTCTGGCGGAGGAGACAATCTTAAGTCCAAACCTCACCAATACAGTAAAGGAGCTTACTGTTCGAATTGTCGAATCAGGATTCTACCTTAGTGTAATGGGGAATGTTACTACTGGTGCTGCACCTAAGAAGTAAGTGGCGATTTTGCAAACAAGCATGTCATTCAAACGCGGAAAGATTTGTACAGATATTATTTGAGCAGGAACGACTACCGATAGAGGAAGGATGGCATCGCTCTGAAGTGCCTATTATGGATGACAATTTCGGTACTCTTATAATGGCAATTGGGAAAGCGACGACTTGGGCGCCTTCCGGTAACATTGTTTGTCCTTGGATCAGACTTCAACCTGAAGGATATGTATCGATTATTCCCCCGGTTCCAGGTACTGACCGCAATGCGGATGACGAGATTACTAATCCGTACATAGAAAGTAATCCTGTATTCTTCATTCAGTGAGTAAATGTACCCTGTTGTATCATGATAATACAGTATTAGTCTGTATATCAAGCTTATTTTCTTCCGCTAGTATCTAATGCGAATTTTGGCTACTCCCGCGTCCGATAACTTGCGATGATGATTAGAGCAAATATGACGGCGTTGAATAATACTAGCTTTGACTTTTTCGGAACGGGTCTATTGATCCGTTCGCACGGCCCCAAAAGACCCAGCTGGAATTGAATGATCTGAGTTTGAGCAGTGTTTGAGCTTTTGAATTCTCGAAGTTGATGCATATATTTCCTTTCGACAGCACATTTTAGATCTGAGATGACTCCTCTAACTTCAAACACTCCGGGATACTTTGTACTTATTCTTTCAAAATGTATTAGTTTAATCCAATCCTTGAACAGACAACGTCTTCTCCAGTCAATTCGCGTCCTCTTTTACATGTGTGGGATCGAAACCCCAAGATCCCATCTTTAAATGTTACAGGCTTATCTGGCTTTGCGTTACGAGTGCCAAAGATTGATTCCCCGGACTTGCAATTATCGACCTCGCGTTCCTTTGTGCCTTCGGGATACCGTTACGATTTGGAGTCGAAAATGCTCCCATATTTAACGTGTGGGAATTTTTGGTACAGTATGGCGTGAAAAGGTAAATGGGAGTAGGCTACCATTTAGAGCTGTCCGGAGGAAGTGACTAGCCGTGTTTTTTCATAAAAACTTCAGTAGTTGGCAACTCAGAGTGGGGAAGAACCTGCTCGGTAGTAGCCCTCCGAGTGGCAGGCAATTATAATCAATAACACGAACACTAACTGAGATAGATGCTGGAAGATAACAGGTCTAGAGTGAGAACTTGATAAGCAGACTACGAAACTGAACCAAAGGTTAGGACCTTATATACAGTCCATAGATTGCGGGAAACACTCTCAAGAGCATGCATTTACCGAAGGCCTGGGAGAAACAGGAAAATGTCATAAGTTGTCGATCAGAAATGCTAAAAAAGTACCGTTTCCTGTTTGCTCCAGCCTCAAAATTCCCAATGAGCTCGTCTGCGGAATTTCACTGAGGGATTCCGAAAACTAGTTGGCGCACTAGACCGTAGGCGGTGATGTTTGGGAGATTTGGACAAGTTTGAAATCTCAATCGCAAGCGTATCTCAATCGGTACGTTACTAAACGCCTCAAGTGTCGGAACCCGACCTCGCTGATAAAATTTCAAGTCGGATGCTTACCTGATTTCCACTCTTGATTCCCATCCGGCACAGGCCACTATAATGATGTGCCTCGCTGGCACAACGTTCTATTACTACTGGTAATTTGACGTGCCTATCCCTTGAACGCCAGATACCGGCGATACTTCATTGATGTTACGGGCAGAGCCGGAGATGCCAAATTGGGCCCACAGCTGTTCGAAACCGTTGCATCAGTGAATGTAATATTGAAGGAAGAACCATCGAGGATCTATTGCATGGGTTGGGTCCAGGGCAAATTCCAGACAGGTCCCGAGATCGTGGCAAAGCAGAAAAGCTCGTTCAGAAGTGATATACATACGACAGGAAAATATAAAACGAAAGCACGTCCTTTGTATATGTTAAAACCGCAGGCTCCGTGGCAATGGTGGCGAGTAACTGTATACAGACCATTACAACTTTCTCTCGCTCAGAATCCATGAACTTTGATGGTAGCCTTCTCTATCCCATTATCGGTGAGGAACGTAGAGATCTTGACTCGCTGGTCACCCTGAAGTTGGATGACTTGACCCATCTTCTCATCGTCGACTAGAGTGCCATTGCAGGCAAATTCCTGATAAAAGATGATTAAAGCAGAACGATGATGATCCAGCCGAGCGATACCTTCTTGAAAGCTTTCAAGAGCTTCTTGGGGTCATATTCTGCAGGAATGTCATCAGACGTTTGTGAGACGAATGACGAACGACGCACGTTTGGGTAAACCCTGAAGAGTAGTCAACGTCTTCCTTCCGTTTCTTTGCTGGATACGAATATGGATGTATTCCGACTGAGAACCAACGTCGTTGGTTGCAAGGATTTCCTCCTCAGCAAAAGGATCTTGGAACCCGGTTAACTGTTATCGACAGATAAGAAAAAATTGGATTTACCGACAGCGTTGAGGTTCTGCACGCTCATGCGATGTTCAGAAATTACAGAAAAGAAAACTGAGTGGGGAGGTTTATAGAAGGTGAGAGACAAGAGGAAAGGATGAATTTGTAAAAGTCAACACTGCTTCTAGTCACTCCTCTTGGTGGCGATGAAAGATTACTAAGCAATTTGGCTCATTCAGACGACGATGGCCCCTCAAGCTCATCAAAAGAAAAAGCCTCCTACATTTACGCACTACCCTGCGCTACGAGGTATGTATACATATATATTTGCAACGGTGTATTACATTTACATATCTTTAGCCAAATCTCTCAAGAAAGCATGGGTCGAAAAGGCGAAAATCAAGAGTAAATGGAAAGCTGAGAAGCGAAAAATGGGATTATCCAGACGTGTACCGGCTGAGGGCCGGTCAGATGAGGAAGAGGAGGAGGAGGAGGAGGAAGAAAAGAATGAAGATGAAGAAGATACCAAGGAAGAAAGTGGCATAGCTCCACCTGCGAAACCTCCGCATACTACTCATCTAAAATCTACTCGGTCTGAAGCTCCCTCTACATCTCAGGCAAAGGAACAACCGACTCCAGACCTCGACCTTCGTGAAATGACTCGAAAAGCTTACTCTCGAGAAACACTCCACACATACAAATCAGATCCGTTGAATCGGCGAGGAGGAGCACACAGTGGCAGGGGAAATTCCCGAGGCGGCGCTAGGGGAAGAGGACAGCCAAACATGAAATTACGCATGGGTGCCATGCTCGAGAAAATTAAGAGGGAATATACATGACTTGCATCTCTGCTGCCTCCGAATGCAACCTTTCAGTCTGGTATATATCTACGTCTCGCTCATTACAACGACGCGTCAGTTGGTGATAGATTAGTGCACTACCTACGATAGCACACTGTTTCTTCAGCGGAAGACAGCATGTATGTAGTTCAAAGGTCTAGCTCGAAGCACAATCCTTGGGCTTAATTTCCCTCCTTCTAAGTACTTCGCGTAGCTTCCCAGTGGGTTCGCTGAAACTGCACCAAGATTGGCGATTAAGCGCTGACCAGGACTTGAACCAGATCTAGGCAGCCAATCGTTTGAATGGGTGGCTACAGTAATCTGCAGATATCTAACCTCAAGGGAAAAAGATACCGTGGAACGACAAGTCACTTACTATGAAATTATGTGCTTTCGTTCTCCTTGTTTTCGTCAACAGCCATCCCGTCGTCATCCTGCGCTTTCACGAATCTGGATTCCAGACTCTGCACGATTGGTGCGCCCTCTTTTCCATCATCTACAGTAGTCACAGCAGTTAAAGCGGTTGGATGATCGCTCATGTGCCCCGGGCGGATATCATCCAGTTCATCCACCAGCCCGAGCCCTTGTGGTGATGGATCGATCGATAAGCTTTCCGGGTGAGCACCGCTAACTGGACCAACGGAGCTTAACGCAAGAGGAGATGGAGGAGGACTAAGTGATTTCGAGCGGCGTGCATCAGTGTGTAGGAAAGGGATTGGTGAAAACAATGGGGTATTCGGGACAGATAGAGGCTCGGAACCTCCAAAAATTACATTCCGTACATTTAAATCCTTTTCCTGTTCGGTCAGAGGCGGGAACTCGTTCCACGTCGATGTAACAAGTGTGGATTTTTCGATGGCACGAAGCCATTTGCCTACACTTTTGTAATGCTTCTTGGGATCGACACAAAGCTCGCAAAGTCGTTGTATTGTGAAAGGTGGGTCCCTGTGTATCGCCATGAGACATGGATAAAAATTTGGACAAATAACGCACGAATCAAAGCTATCCAACTGAATGACTATGTTGTCTAACAGCTCATTCGCTTGCTTCATAGTCATGGAACTCTGCGGTGCCTCGATCATGTTGATGTTAGCCTGACGTGGAGGAAATGGGGGAAGCTTGAGCCCGCCATCCTGCATCTGAATGGGAGTAAAGGACGGAAGAGGTGAAGGTGGAGTTATGCTGTTCATGTACATAGTAATATTCTGCCCTCAGAATCAATTAAAAGATATCGACGCGAGAAAATAGAGAAATTAGAGACCTGTTCAATCTTTCTCTTCAGAATATCTTTCAGCAAGTCCCATTTTACTCTGTTGAAGACATCAATCGAGAAACATATCATGGCACAAAGCGCGTCATACTCAAAAGTATCTGTTTCTGCAATCTGCTTTAGCACGTTATCATAATCTAGAAGAATATATATGAGAAATTCCGCAGTAAAGAACTGATTGAGAAAGACCTGAGTTCCACTCAAACTTAGTAGGTGTCGCGTCGGTAGACATGGGAGTCGAGAGGAAGATTGCCGTGTTTTTTTGCCGGCGTTGATGTGGGGCTTCCTTGATTTAGCTGTCAGCTCCCTTCCAACAGCCATCGCAATGTCCTACGCAATGCTTCCTAATAACGCTGAGGGAGCGAACCAGTCGAACAGGGTACAATCATTTGCTCCTCTTCCCAAGAACAAGCTGGTGCGTTCTTATGCGCCGGATTGGTATGTGTTCTTCGAGTAGTATTACAATGACCTTATGCTAGTTTACAGGACTATTATGATCATTCTGGCGTAAGACTTGCCCTTTTCTCCTCTATCATTCTTTCATCTGACTGGTCCCGAAGGGCACTCTTCTTCTCTCTAGACAACGTCGACGGCTATCAGAGGCTATTTTCCCTCGATGATACTTCGTGAGTTTCCGTTTATGAGATAGACCAAAAACTCAAATCTGTCCTAGTTTACGACACCCGTACGCCCTTTCACTCCCACACGAATAGATGTGAATCTCACGAGGGTTTAGTTATGCTGTTCATGAACGTGTACCAGTACGTATCTGGCATCCCAGGGTACGAATCTTTGATCCTCAAATCTTCAAGGTTTTCGCACTATACATGCTTAGTATCGTGGCTCCACTGCTGCTTCAGTGTATCATCAACTTCTTTACCATTCGTTCGTGGTGGGACTTCCACAACAGTAAGGATTCTTGCTCGTGGATATGCTTCTGTTACTAAAGATCATCCGTGGGCAGGTACTCTTGGATGTTCGTGTTCTCGGGGGCTTTTTTTTTATCATAGTCACATCTAATATCCTTACTATCCTGCAGTGTTCCTATCCCTGGCATTGACCGGATCGATAACCCAATTCACGAAGATTACTGTTGGTCGCCCTCGACCGGGTAAGTGACAATCATTCGTGCCTGAAGCCCATCCTAAAGCTATTTTATAGATATTATCGACCGTTGTCAGCCTCCAGCTGGCTCGGCAGATCCTATTTACGGCCTCTCCTCTGCTTCTGCAATATGTACTCAAATCGATATCCACATAATGCGCGATGGCTTTCGCTCTTTTCCTTCCGGGCATTCTTCCCGTAAGATTGTTGCCTTATTGGGCTCTAATATGCACTTCATCGATTGTACGTAGTGTCCTTTGCCGGGCTTGGATTTTTGGCATTTTATCTCGCTGGTAAGCTTCATCTATTCGATCATAAAGGACACGTTGTGAGGTCTTTTTCACATCGATATGTATTTGGTATGCCAACACAAAATCATAGGGAAAAGCATGGATTTCACTTGCGCCATTCGCCGGTGCTTTGTTGGTGGCTATATCACGAACAATGGACTACCGTCGTAAAGATTCTATAAGTACCTCGTCAGAAGATATGATATGACTGATGAAAATATCTGAAGATCACTGGGAGGACGTTGTTGTAGGCTCTCTGCTCGGAATCCTCATGGCTTATTTTTCCTATCGCCAGGTCAGACTACATACTTTATTTATGTTTTATGTTTTGACCGATGTTTTTTGTAGTATTATCCTGATCTAGCATCGAAATCATGTCACCGCCCTTATGCTCCTCGTATTAAACGAGATACAAATATCCTGCCTTCGCACTTCCATCGGCAACCCTCCACCACATCTCATCACTCTGCTGCATCTGCGCTTGGTGGCATCTCACATCCACCACCCGGAAACTATTCTGATGATCCCATTCTCGAGCTTGAGGGAAGACCTTTTGAAGGTACGGTGGCTCGACCGGAACCTGAATCTCTACGAGAAATATGGGATCGGGACGATGAATAGCGTAACTATTCAGGAACTAGTTCCCCCAATCGATTGCATTAAATCTACCTATTCCCTATCTTATGGTATCGCCGACGATTTTCTGTCTGTGCGAACCAATCAGCGCATGTAGAGGTGGATATAATATACATTGAACCTGAGGCCCGTTATTCAAACCAACACGAGGAAAAGGGGAGGATGCGATTAGAAGTGTTGCTGTACATAATGAATTGTCTAAAGATTGTGAAAGGGAAAATCTAGGGATAAATCGTGAAAGACTTCATAGATAGTCGTCAAATGAATTATCAAAGCCAGGAGAAAGTGGTCTCCAATCATCAATAGTGATCTCGTCGCCTCCTGCAGAATCGGGGTACGATGCACTCGTACTCGTGTCGTACATAACTCCATATCCATCCACATCTGATTCCTTGTCATCTTTATCGTCCTCGAGGACTTCGAGCCCCAGGAACTGGTATGCATCCGGATCGCCATAACACATAAACTCGGATAGAGCGTCCAGGTTTATTCGCTTTGAGGTCGGAATCGGGCCCGCAGAAACAAGGCTTTCGGAACCGGCATGAACCCCTTTTGCCTGTACGCGCTTATCATTGTTCAAAGCCGCAGTCAGTTTTGCTTTTTCTATAGCATCAAAGACACCCTCTTCGCGCCATCGTTGTTCGAGTTCCTGCATCTCCTCCGGGGTGCGCTGCATAGCTTCCCACTCCCCTTCAGCGAGAAGCTCATCATCAAGGATAACGTCCACGTCCGCTCCACCGCGGGCGATTGATAGTTGTTGTAGGCGGGAAGGTAAAGTGCGCACGTCTGTGAAAGACGGAATAGATATTAGATACGAAGACATCGTGGAAGTATCGGGTGGAGTTTTGGTTCGCGATGTGGAGCTGCCAGCTCTTGATGACACGGAGGCATCCAAAGGATTAAGAAGAAAATGAGTGGCGCCTGTGACGGCAGAATGAACTCTTTTCCTCTTTCTAGAAGGTAATCGGTCTTTACTCCTGAGGCTGGCAGAGCCCGCATGGACATCCAGAGAAGATTCGCCTTCCGAATTCGGATCACTATCCACGCCGTTCATGTGAACGTCTAGAATGAGCTTGCCTTCAACCTCTATCTGCTTCTTCCAAAGAACTTGCTTCCAGTTGAGCGCATCTTTTAATCCTCGGGCACACAACAGTCTTTTGGAAACCTTGGACCGTCGACCACGTTTCTGGTAGGAGTCCAACCATTCCACTTCTTCAATCCACTTGGCTATGTTGTCCTGTAAAACTTGGTATCGTTGCATAACTAATACTTTTGACACTTGGCATCGATTGGCAAAAGAGGCGGATATATCGGTCAAATGACTAAAAGGGCTGCGCTTTTCCGCTTCCAAGGATAAGATGAATACGGCGCACGCTACCGCAGCATTTGAGAGCTGAGAGAGGGTTGTTTCGAAAGCAAAGCGAGCCAGGGTATCAATAAAAAGATGGGCAGTCTCTATGGCAGACTGGAGCGAAAGAGACTTGAGCTCGGAGTAAAGGAAAACGTTAATGCCGGAAGACTCCGCTGAGGATTGTAGAATGGAAGAGATATGGGATTGGAGTGTTGGGAGATACTGTGTCGGGCCGGTTGGAGTGAGAGTTATTTTCAGCGCAGTAAGAACGGAGGAGAGAGTGCGTTTTACGCTAATGTCGTTCTGTTCTGAGAGAAACGCAATGTCTTTGAGGAAGTCTGGACGCCCGGTCTCTCGCAAAGCGATGGATAGGCAAGCTCCAGCGACCATTTTTGCTTTTGTGCCCCAGCGAAACTGCATTGTTTGCATAGCTTGGTCAAACAGTGTACAGACGCGAGGAGATAGACCGGGCACAGAGAGAGTGAGTGTTAGGGATTTAATAAATGCATGGATGGTGAACTGAATGAAATTTGAGCATAGAACAATGCAAGTAAATGAGAAGCGCGTACTGTATTATTCCTGGCTGTTGTTTCTTTGCTTTGGCCCGCCAAGTTCCAGCTAGAACCGCCACGGAAACGCTTGAGAGAATTCGGAGCAGACGGGTTGAAATACTGACTATCGGCAGGGTCATTACTATCTGCAAATACACGTTGAGTGGGATCAGTTAAGGTGCCACAAGATGTACAGATATTAGAGCCAGCATCCTCGTTCCAAATGACAGAACCAGCACATTCTGAGCATCTAGACATGAAAGTTTGAGACAAGAATGAAAAGGGAAATACTGCCGTTGATGGTGGCGCCGATGATTGATCATATCGGAGATGAAAATCTGGAACCTTGCCTCGCGCTATGTAACGAGACAGTATAAAAGGACTCTACTTTTTTACTTGTTCCCTCTATCATGGCTCCCACTCAAAAATTCGAATCTGTTACTTCCGAGGCTGTCAGGCGTCGTCTTTCGTCCGTTAGCGATGCTAAGAGGCCCAACATCGCCGCCGTTGCCTACAGCAGTCTCACCGTATGTCTCATCCTCATCCTCTCGTGCAGATACGTGTTTATCCGTGTCTTTTTTAGCCTATGTGGGCTGGCATCGCTGGCAGCGTCGTCAACGGCACTCAGTTCGAAATCTCCATATCGATTCATGATTCAGTGTATGCTACTGATTGGGGAAATGTCGTGGTCCCGTACTCTCCCAATGCTCTTGAAAAGACGGGCAAGGAGATCGAAAAAAGTATCCTAGAGACTCTCCGCAAGTTTTCTAAAGAACATGTTTGCAAGTTTCTTGGTGCGGGCGTTACTCTCGCATTACTGAAAGAGGTAAATATTTTATGTCTTCACCATTTCCTTTCAGATCTCATTCATTTTGTTGCAGGCACCGAACATCTGTACCAGACTCTGGCTTGAAATGGACATCGTTCCGATCGTATTCAACATCAAACCATTCCACACCGACTCCCTCACGAAGAGTGTCAAGCACCGCATCTCTTCCACCACAGGTTCTTACCTCGCGTCGGGTGCTGAGACTCCCATGTTATATGCAGATGCCGGCCACCTTACCGCTGGGAATACTCACCTCAGTGTTAACGCCTCTGGTAAACTTCCGATCCCTCGGACTCTTGACGAACAGGCAGACTCGGCCGCGCGTAAATGTCTTATGTACTATGGTCCTGGCAACAACCCTCGTTTGACGATTGGTCCTCGCAACCAAGTCACCGTCGATGCAGCAGGTAAAATTCATTTGCTGGACGATCTGGAGGAATATCGCAAGACCGTGGGCTCAGGGTATACTACTTGTCATGCATATCTTTTTCACTTCTCAAGTTAGGTTTTAGAACCTGGAATGCGATCAACAAGCTCGCCGATGAATTACGGGAGAAGAACATTAAAATAGGGTTCTTCTCTTCTACCCCTCAAGGAGGTATGTTAAAGGTGTACTACCGCGTATCAATTCTGATTGTCTTTTTTTTGTTCAGGCGGTGTCGCTTTGGTAGGTATTTTTGACAGCATTTTGAATAGTTCTTTTATGAAAGAACCGTTATACAGATGCGACACGCCTTGATTCGTTTCTTGAACTTGCTTGATGTTGATGCTGCGTGGTAAGTACTCAATTAAACGCGGTAGTTACCCCACAAAACCCAATGACCCCGCGCTATTGGAACGCACTGACTCTCGGCATAGGTACGTTCCGAATCCATCGCCTAGTGTTTTCCGGACGACAAAGAACAACCACAACATCCTCCAAGGTGTTGCTTCTCCAGATCTCAGGCTCACCCAGGATGCTAAGGATAATTTCGATGCATGGATCCTTAAGAACGGCCTACGATGGACAGCGGATGGAGGACCTTTGGCTGCAGGAGGTGTTGATGTTGCTTTCATCGGTTGGTCTATGATCGAACTTATCGTTACTGTTCTGACATTTGGCCTGTCCTATTTAAGATGATCCTCAGATGCCGGGTCTCATTCCATTAATTCGCAAAGTTCGACCAGAGTTACCGATTATCTACCGTTCTCACATTGAGATTCGTAGCGAGTAAGTTTATACATCGATCGTTGGGAAGCGCAATTACTGATTTCGCTAGTCTTGTCCACGTACCAGGATCACCACAGGAGGAAGTGTGGAAATATTTGTGGAACAACATCCAGCTTGCTGATTTGTTCATCAGTACGTAGTTTCACTCTTTCGGATGTTTTGTAGTTTAAACTGCCATTCCAGGTCATCCTGTGAACAAGTTCGTCCCAAAAGATGTCCCGACTTCAAAGGTTGCTCTTCTAGGTGCTGCTACCGATTGGTCTGTTGTGCCTCAAACTTTATTGTATTCAACTTAATCCATCTTTTTTAGGCTCGATGGTTTGAACAAAGAACTTGATCCATGGGATTCGGCTTATTATATGGGCGAGTTCCGCAGTCTCTGCATCAGGGAGAAAATGAACGAGCTTCAATGGCCGAATCGCGAATACATCATCCAAGTCGCTCGCTTTGACCCCGCTAAGGGTATTCCTAACGTCATAGATTCCTATGCGCGATTCAGGAAGCTCTATGCATCACACTCAAAGGCCGAGGAGGACATCCCGCAGTTGCTAGTCTGTGGTCATGGCGCCGTGGATGATCCCGATGCGAGCATCATCTACGATCAGGTTATCCAGTTGATCTATTCCGACGCGTATAGGGAGTATGCTAAGGATATCGTTGTCATGAGGCTGCCCCCCAGTGATCAATGTAAGATTTTTATGGTAACTTTGAGGGTCCACAGAGACTGACTTGTTTCCAGTGCTGAACGCTCTCATGTCAAACGCCAGAATCGCGCTCCAACTGTCCACCCGCGAAGGCTTTGAAGTCAAAGTGTCTGAAGCTATACACACGGGAATCCCCATCGTTGCATGCCTAACGGGCGGTATTCCTCTTCAAGTTGAACATGGTAAAAGCGGGTATCTCACGACTCCAGGTGACAATGCCGCTGTAGCTAAACATCTCTTTGAACTGTACACGGATCCCGAGTTATGGAAGAAGATGTCTCAGTACGCGAAAACTCATGTATCAGATGAAGTTGGTACTGTTGGTATGTGGTTTCTTATTCAAAATATCGACAAAATACTTATTATGTCTTGCAGGAAATGCCGCGGTATGTGTTTTCTTTTGATTCCAGTATCAATAATGCTGATCCATGGGTTTAGGCTTGGTTGTACTTGGCCGTTATGTTCGGCTCCAGGAAAACAAAAATTCAACCCAACGGAGCATGGTTAAACGACATGCTACGCGCCGAGACCAACGAGCCCTACAAGGAGGGTGAACCTCGCTTGCCAAGGGGGGGTCTCAACGTTCAAGGATAAACTCAAAATCTTTTTGTAACAGATGGACCTGAGCATCAACTGACGTGTTCCAAGCTCATTTTTGGTAACGGCGGTGTACTCTGTAGAAATTTGCCTTGGGTTGTATTTAGACATGTAATGTGTACACTTTGTAGTAGTGTGAAGAATTTTGATTTTATCTTCAGACGCGCAAAATATGAAAATCGTGATTTACATGCGATCCGAGTTTCACCTTTGTTCTTCAACCATCATCTTCCCGGCATGATGACCATGGAGATTGATATGCAGTCCCCTTCATCGCTGCTACCTTCGTACGGCCACTCAAATTCCACCAAGCGCGCTCGTTCTCCAGACGAAACCAATTCACCCAGTCGTCCATCGGTGAGCGCGTCTTCCGCCAAAACTTGCGCAAAGCTGATCTTTTTATTGCAGAAACGTCCTACATTAGCCGCCGTGAATGTATATCCTTCTTCACAAACAAATCATTCCTTCCGCAATACCTCCTCTGCAGGTAGCAGTCGACAGCCTTCAGAAGACTGGGTTCAACAAGCTGGTAGCTTGACAATCGATAGTCCACTGTTTACAACACCTTCAATCGAAGACTATGCCATGGCCACTGAGTCAGGCATAGTAGTAAGTCATGGTTTTTCATGCATTACCGTTGAGACTAATTGAGCGTAGCAAAATCCGTCTACAACGGCCTCTGACACTTCGGGTCGACCACAACTTCCCCCTCTACAAACATCTTTTTCTCGCACTCCCGACGCAAAGCCTCAGTTCACCACTGCCCCCATTCTTCAACACATCGCTCCATCTATAAATGTTCTTCCTCCAACGCCAGAAGTAACATTTCCTATGGGTTTCTCGACTGTTATTCGACCATCTACCCCTATGACCGACAGCCCTATGTCAATTTCGACATCTGCTTCCAGTCCTAATATCTCATCGCCTTCACGGAAACATCGGTTTGCCATGGGACCTCGAGCAGACTGCGACAAATGTAAACAGGGTATCAAAGGACATTATCTCCATCTTGATTAGAGGACGCTCGTTTTCAGAACTTTTCACCGGTACTATAAACACCGCTAATTCGTAAATGCTGCGACATTAACAGTACATATGTAACTCCAGTTGTAACACGATTAGGTAGTTTTGCTTGGACGCGCTTGGGCGCCTAATTCCGAAAGCAAGGATTGGTCAGCCTTTTCGGCTTTCTTTTCGCTTTTATGACTACGACTCTACCTTTGTTCTGGCACCTTTCTTCTTCCTCCAAAAAGGACCGCATAGATGCTTCTGTGAAACTCATATCATCGTTGGAACATTTTCAAGCGCATTTTGAAGCTTCCAGTCCCAGCGAAGAAGACGACGGAAGCGATGAAAAGCCTGATGATTTGGAGGCTTTGAATGCCCAGGACGTGTCCTACTCCGTCAGGCGTCTCATACGAGGACTAGCAAGTCCTCGGGAAAGCAGTAGATTGGGATTCTCAGTTGCTTTAACGGAGGTGAGTTTACCTTCAGATCAGTATGTGCAAATTTCAATGGACTATTTTCAGCTATTATCTCGTCTAGACACCGTGACATCTTCTCAAGTATTTGCGCTCATAATGGATGCTACAAAATCTCAAGGCTCAATGACTGGTCAAGAGGAACGGGACGTGTTATTTGCTCGGTTGTTCGGTATGACCGCAATAATACAGTCCGGCTTGCTCGTCCGAACCAAACCGCTGCCCACCTCTCAATCTTCTGCTACTTCAGCTTCTTCGCTCGCCGGCTATGAACAGATCCTGACTGAATTACTAGTGTTGGGTGAGAAAAAGACATGGTTGAGAGAGAGTGCTTGGTGGACGATAGGTTTGGCAGTCGATAGCCTAAGAGCCGCAGAAGTTACATGGAAGGCGGAAGCTGTAAACGCTACTGTTCAGCACTTGCTTGTTGAAAACAAGGTCTGGTCTCCGGAAAAGATTGCTTTGACTCTCAAGCTACATAACTCGTTTGAGGGATTGAATTGGCGCACTTTGGTTTCACCCACCTTCAAAAATCCCGATTTGCTCAGTAACACGAACCTTCAAACTGTTGCTCTGATTTTGAAGGTGTGCAGAGATCCCAAATGTTTAGGATAGTTTGCTCATTAATGACAGGACTCGAATAACGATGGCGGGGAAGGAATAAAAACAGCGGCAGCTGGGGGGTGGAAAGCTCAGCTTCACTTTGTGTGGGATGTCATGCTGGACCGATTGTTAAACGCATCAGACCCGTCACAAAACAACTTTCCTGAATTTTTCCGGATCGTCGTAGATGGTAACGTGCAGCGCCGTCATTTATCAAAAAGTCATCCTTACTTGTGTCACTAGAATCGTTGTTCTCCTCCAACGCGTCTCCGGAACGAAAATACTGGGGTTTCCAGGTGTTCCAAAAAGCCTTACCCCGCGTCTCCGAAAATATGCCCATGCTTTTCACCAAAAACTTCATGAGAACTTGGATAAATCATTTATCCAAACAGGATCGCTACCTGCACAAGGCCGCTAAGCAAACAGTAAGGATAGGCCTTTAATTATTTGGTGCACTACGCTAACAGCGATTGAATAGGCCTCTGAAATTCGAACTTTTGTGGAGAAAAATCCCAAATTTGGTCTCGCCCTCATCCTTCAACTTACGGGGGTCCATGGTTCTCAACAATTTGACAAAATTACGAAAACTAAAACTGTCGAGTCGATGTTATCGGTTCTGGATGCGAACGATATCAAGCAGTATATCGACTATCTCCTAAATCAGGTAAACGACGGCGAGTAAGTGTCCGAATCAATCTGCCATTCTGGAGTGAATCCTTAATTATCCTCATAGTGTCGAAGTGGAAGTTATCAATGCTAGGAGGCGATGGATTATCGATCAACTTGCTGCTTTGATTCGCAACGGTTCTATATCTAAAACAGATCAATGGGTAAAATTCGTCTTGGACTGGTTCGTTGTGAACGGATTTTTCGTTGTCAAGAAAAAGTCGGAAAAGAGCCAGTATATTGGTGTATGTTATTTGTTGACTCCTTTTCCTCCATCCTGACGATTGAACTAGGTTCAACAAGTGCCCAAGCCACAATTCTCTGACGAACTTCGTCAGGCTTGCCGAGATAAACTCCTCAGCTGTGTAGCCGACCTCACGAATCAGATTTCAACTATCGAAGGGGGTAAGTTATACCCACTCATTGCCTTCCTACATAGTTTCATATCTTCTTCAGCAGACACCATGAAAGTCAAAGTTGCTGGTGTTGCCGCAGATGGCAATTTCTGGGTCGCTAAAGTCCTCTCTACAATTGAAGACTTGAAGCAAGACTCGAAGCACCTTTCTTTAATTCAGGAAAAAGATGAGGAAGAAGAGGCATTGAGGTCAAAAGTCCGAGATGTTGCTTCCAAACTGAAGGAAATCTCAGGTGACAAAGAGGAGCTGGCTAGTGGGACGCAGCTTCTTCTACTAGCGTCATTATTACAACAATATTGCTCAGAAGAACTAGTGCTTTGGGAAACCATGGAGGTGTGTTTCCTGCTGCTCGCCTTTCGTATATTGGCCTGACACTCTCTTGCAGTCATGTATCGATGCTGCAGTTCGCGAGTTTTCCCTCGAGAAAACCAAAAAGAAAGGTCACCCATCGGCTCCCGTTGAAAATGGTGATACTGATGTGCCCGAACCCGTGGATATCATCGTCGACACAATTATTGGCTTCATGGAAAAGTCAACGACTTACATGCGCACCGTCGGGAATCAAGTCTTTTCGCTCATATCTGGTCATGTAAAGAGCACAACCATAGAACTTATTCTAACAGTGAGGAACTTACATAACTCAACTGTGACTTTGTTTCTAATATTTAACCAGCAACTCGAGACACGCGACCCAACGGCAGAAGAATCGGATGATGAAGAGATGGACGATCAGGGTGATGATGGGGAGGAGGGAATGAGTCAACTTAGCGATAGTGATTCATCGAGCGATCACGATGATCACGATGAGGGCGAAGATAGTAACGAGGAAGAAGTCGATGAGGAGCTTCGTCAGAAAATCTTGGAAGCACTATCGGTGAACGGAGTAGAGGCAGCCAACGAGGATGATGAGGAAAGTGAAGAGGAATTTATGGATGACGATCAGATGATGGCAATTGACGAACAACTTGCTGAAGTGTTCAGGTCAAGGGTGAACGAGAAGAAAGCATCCAAAGGTCTGTATAAATCTCATCTTGCACGCATCTCTAACTTTTTCCCTGTTCAGATGTCGATGCACAACGAGAGGCCACCCATTTCAAAAACCGGGTTCTCGACCTTGTAGATGTTTTCATCAAAAAGCAACCGACAAGTCCCTTCATTGTCCGATTGGTCCTTCCGTTGGTCGATTTGGTCACTCGGACGACTTCTGATGAGAAGCAGCTTTCGGATAAAGCTCAGGGCATCATTCGATCCCGGATAGGCAGATCGAAAGAGGTAGCTGTATCTGTCTCCAACGAAGAGTTGAACGCCATCTTTGAAACTCTCCATAGTCGTGCTAGAACTGAACGCACGCCAGAATACCTAACCATCCTCAGTGATTGCTGCATCTACCTATCCCAGGTAATGCTTCGGTCTCAAATGCGAGACGATGTGGTCTCCGCCTACCGACAGTCTCTCATGGACTTCATCTCCCGAAAAAACTCCTGTCTTAATGTGTCTTTCTTCCAGCAATTCCTGCGTCGCTCTAGGACAGCTGCATGGGATCTTCGGAATGAGTTGCTCCAGCTCCCTGAAAAAGCTGTGAACACGTACAGGCGTTTGCAAGTGTATCAGTTGATTCACGATCTCCTCGCAGAACCTCCCACCGATGTAATTTTTTTATGTTTTCGAAAATTCCTCATCATTAATTCGATTTTAGGCTCAAGCGGAAGTTGCCCAATTCCTGGCCGCGTTGTGTCAAGACCTTCTTGGCGTAATATCCAAAGCATGCGATGAAAACCCGTCATTGATCTTGACCGCTGCTCAGATGAGGGAGGTGTTAAAACTAGTGTTGTTAGCTGCTCGTCAGACTCGGCGTATAGCACCGCAGCACGTTGCAACGACCTGGGACTCTTCGGTGTGGTCCAAAACAGCAGAGATGCTAGGTGCATCTGAACGGTATAAAGCTACCGCTCAGATGTGCAGACAGGTAGTGCAGATTGCGAGCGTGTCCCTGAAGGAAGCTCCCACAAAAAGAAAAGCGCATTCGGTTTTGGAGGGCGCACCCTCAGAAACAAAGAAGTCCAAGCGCAAAAAGGTAGCATAAAGTCGATCGTGTATTTGCAGCTTCTAGCGCTGGATTGCTTTGACTAATTATAAGCACCTGACTTGACAAGTTACCTGACCATACATAGGCCCAAGTTACTGTTTACCTTTTGGGACAGAATGAGTTTCGAAAGAGACCTCTGCTATTGTTGTAGTGAATTTTCTACATCCGTACCGAATATTCAGCACGAGTCGTGCAAAATCAGAGGTAGCAATACTACCTCGGGTCTCAGCAATTATCGTAGTTTATGTACAGCATGCCAATTCCATTTCCCTTCCTTTAGTCCATCAAGTCAACGACAACAGGTCTAAACCCAGCCCCACCAAAGACGTGATTGGAGGCTGCTCCCCAACTTCTGCGTTGATAATTACTGCGCCTTAAACCCATTGGCCAGGCTGCAGCATTGGCAAAGACCGTCGCAGCAGTAGGTGCATGTTGACTACCCCAGACACCTTGGCCGTTCCTTGACTCTAGTGGTCTGTCCTTTGCAGGCCCCTGCTCCCCGTCTCCAACCTCTTGATCTCCCACTTTAACTTTCTCTTCAATAGACCCCCCATTAGCCTCTGAAGGCTCTGTCTCCGGTTCATCCGGAGCGTTCTGGATGTTCCCAACCACATCCCCTCTCGCCCATTCATGGATATATGCTCCATGCGCTTCGTGTATATGCCCGAAAACGTGTAATCTCGGTCTAAGCCGAGCAGACTCAAGAGCGGAAGTCAGAGAGGGACATCCTGGAGTGTCTCCGCGAGTGGTACGGTCGAGTATTTTGTGCGGAGGGCCGTGGGTAAGTCTGAAGAGGAGGTTCGTTGCAATTCAAAGTCAATGAAGAAGGGCCTACAGTATGTCAGTTTTTGGAAATTTAGAGATTAATGCTAGAAGTGGTATAAGCTATTGGTTTGAGACGTTATGTGAGTTACCGGGCGCCTCTCTTGGTGTGTAACCAAATGCCCCACCACTGAAGAATGCCGGGGTCCACTAGAATCAAAGTGGGATCATCTATATCATCGATTTCACATGCAATACTTACAGGAGACCCATATACGGACCATGTCCTACCATTTCCTTTAACCTTGAAAGAATACTTTTCATTTTGAAGGTATATAACGTTTGCGGCGCGTGCTGCCGGTCCCTTGAGGAGTTTTAAAATTTGGGCAAGTTCCTAGGTGCCAATGAATGTTATTTAGATTAAGCCAGAAGATGAACGAGATTTACATTTTTAAGAGAGTGATCTTTGTCGCGCCACCTGTAATGGTTTTTCTTGAACCACTTGGTGTGGAGAGGTAAGTCATGATTTCCTGCGATGATTCTTGGATACAGTGTAGGCAAGTCGACTCAGTTCCTCGAGTTCTAGACGCGTACATTTTGACTTTGTGTGGCAATTTTCGAATCCACTCCATTGTCATGTCAAATTCTTCCACAGTCCCGGTGTCTGTCAAGTCTCCACTATGAAGTAGGACGTCACCATCTGGGACCGGAAATGACCTTGTGTGTGTATCGCTAATACATACAAATCGCGTATATGAAGGCGATGTCGGCGGAAGAGCCAATGGATCATCATATTCGACATAAACCACTTCTTTGTTGTCTGACGAGGTTAGCGTTTCGTTACCGTAGACCTCTGAGTTGTTTTCGGACCCAAAGTCAAAATCAAAGTCATTATCCGTGGTAGAAATAGGCAAGGGAGGAGGCGGGGAGGTTGCTTCAGAATTTGAACGCTTCTGACGTCGAAATGGAGAGTACTTTCGATACAAGTTAAGCATAGCAACGGGCGCTTAATGCTCTCAGTAACTCGCTTCATCAATCACAACAAAGCAGACCAAAACACAACCAGAACCGCAGGAGTACAGCTAAAATATGGCTACATAATGATCAAAAATTGCAAGTTTGCGATCGAATTACATACGACTCAATTAGGGTCCGCCAACTTAGAAGGAGGGTTCTGAAGATGCACAGTCAAGGATTCATCTCCTTCGTTCTCGCTCTTGTGTTCACTCTGTTCGATGGTCTTTCTGTGACTGCTGGCGAATTCCAAAACGACAAACATGACATGAATCTCTTCAATCTCAGCGGCGATTCATCTGGTTTACATTTTCCTATCTATCGCGTGGGTTCGACGGACAGGCTTCTCGAAGGCAAGATCTTCACACACAGGAAACTGGAGTCCCTGTGAAACTGGGTGATTTTATGGATGTGTAAGAAATCTCTCGCCGTATGTTGGGACTGTTCTAACAAGTTATCCCCAGAACATACAGTATCATGATCAATATTGGTGGAACAGAACTCCGTGTGGTGGTAGACACCGGCTCTTCTGACCTTTGGATTATCGCCAACACCTGCACATCTAGTGCTTGTACGAAAGTCCATGGCGAGACGGGAATGCATTTGTATCCACAACCAGAATCTGACACGTCCTTCAACACCAATTGTTCAAGTGGTTTCCATTCTACATCTTTGCCCGCAACGCTCTTTTACGGAGATTCAATCACTGGGACTCATGCTTTCGGCGTGGTAGGAACGGACAGTATCAGTATCGTCGTCAATACAAGCGTTATTCCTGCTCATTCAAAAAGCGACAGTAAGGGACCCACCATGATGCCTATGTTTACGACACAGTATTTCGCCGCTATCAATGACACGAACACGAGTGTACTTGATACGGGATGTGTAGGGATACTAGGATTGGGATTTCCTCTCAATAGGCGAGCATCAAACTTTACTTTCTGCCTTGTCTAATCGCATCGTGGATAGTGCTCTTTCCCTCGAAGTATTCGAGAAGGATCACCCCGAACTCAACTCTGTCACGCGCAAAGGGTATCATGACCCGACCGATCCTCCTGCTGAGGGCAACTACGGAAAACAAAGCCAGCGGAAAGGAGGAAGAAATATAGCAATGGCATCTAGGATGTCCTACAGTCTAAATCGCAGGACGTTCCCAGACTTATCCAAGTTTACTGATGTTCCGTTCAATCGCTCAGCTTCAGATCCTAGGATGGACTCCGGCACAGAGGATCAACAGTCGAGCGGATTGCCCAGACGTGACTCATCTCTATCCTCCTCCTCCTCGTGGACTCCGCTCCTCTTATCTACCTTCAGTATTTCTGGGCCGCCAGTGTGGAGACTTGTTACAGATACTACGAAATCGCGCCTGGTTAAGTCAAAGCAAGCCTTGGCAAAGGCTTGTTCTAGTGATACAAAGAAGAAACAGACCGCGACGCTGAGGCCCATGTTCAGCGTTAGCCTGCAAAGGGAGACTAACATGGACACTGATGGCCGAGGATATGATGCTGGTACAGGTGAACACGACAGGCACACGGGTGTCTTGACCATTGGGGGTCTCCCGCCGGGCGTTAGGGACCAAAATCTTTCCTGGGCGGAGGTACGGAGGTATGGAGTAGAAGATGGTGGGGTGAAGGGAGGGCGGGGTGCGGAACATGAGGTGCGTATCAAATGCTTGTTCTTCTCCATTTTGTCATACATTCTAATAGGTATACCCGATAACCTGGGAGATCTTCATTGACGACGTGTTTCTCGACGGGAGAAAGTTGCCGAGGTCAACGCTTGTTGATCCCGGAATTGGGGTAACGGGTTTGATTGACACAGTAGGTCTTCACGTTCTCCCTTGCGTTAATAGCTGATTGAATTTTCTACTTGTGAAGGGAAACTCGCGCATTCGTGGTCCTGCTGACGTGATACATTATATCAAGAATCTTCTCCGGGAAGATGGAATTGAAACCAGGAGGGAGAAGGAAGGATCGACACCCATCTCCTGCTCAATTGGTCACTCTCTAGCCTTTCAAATTGAAGGGAGATTATTTCCTGTCGCTTGGAGGGATATGATTTGGTTAAACGAGGATGAAGGACACTGCTACTTGAACATCGCGCCTACGGATGCGCCTACTCGAGGAAGGCATGGAGGAGGAGGTTATTTATACAGCTGGAGTTTGGGGGATCCATTTCTAAAAAGGTTCAAGGCTCGGATGGATAATCATCAAAGTGTTTCATTCTAACTTTACCGTTTTAGCGTCCTTGCCTCCTTCTACTACGGCAATACTACCCATCCATCGTATGATCCACCTCGAATTGGATTGATGTCAACCTTTCAGGCACCTGCTAATTAGGCACCATACGTATCCCAGATAGTACAGGATAGTACTCGGGAATGATACCAAAAACTGTGGACAGGATGGCAAGATGGCGCAACACCAGGCTCATTCAGCGTAGGGTGTGCTGTTACTAGAGGGGATTTATTTGCGCAGTCTAGGAAAAGTAATTATATGACTCCTTGTATTTCTGCGACCTTTTGTTTTCTATTATATTTCTGTATATTCGCCTGGGTTAATTTCTTCAAACCACTACCTACAACTTTCCGCTCGAGAGGATCCTTCGGAGAGCGGGTTCATTGTAGCTGTCGAGTGTTATTGTATGGCGTGCAAAGAGGGGTTGGGAACAGAGACATTCCATTTTGAGTCCCGCCAACAACTGAGCGCTGAAAGCAGTGAAAGTCTCCAATATCGAATTTGAGATTTACGCTTCCTCCTTTTTTCATCAAGTCATCATTTGCTCGGGTCTTTTTGCTTCAGAACATCGCATATATCTACGTACGTACATTTACTTACGGTATAGAATCTGCAAGTTTTCTCATTCTTGAGAGCAGTTGTTGGGATGAACAACCATTCTTCAACTCCTTAATGAGTTTGACGGTGTTCAATGCTCTAGAGGTAAAGGCATCGGAATAGAATTGTGACGGATCAGACTACCCTTACCTGTTTCGAGCGATACGGTCTTCAACCTCTTTCTGCATCCTGGAAGATTTATGCGAAGCGGCATACAGTATTTCTTCGGGCAACCCTGCTAGTCTCCCACACTCAACTCCAAAGGAGTCTGTTTATTTCTGCTTAGGCGATGCCGTCAAAATTAATAATGGAAACACACCAGAAGCGAGTCCTTTGGTGAGACGATATAGAAATGTGATATCCCTCGTGCCATCAATTCTGTCTTCTGCGGTGTAGCCCATGTGCAGGTTCTGAATTCTGTCTGGATATTGCTTTTCAATTTCACCAGCTACTAATGGGTAATGTGTGATGAATAGAGTTTTGCACCGCGTCGACTGCACCAGATGCTGCAGGACTGCATGAGCGATGGCCATCTATATTCATTAATCAACAACTGGCTTTGCGTTTCACAGTCCGGACAAAGCAGAAGAAACACACCCCATCAAAAGTTGAAGTTCCCCGTCCCAATTCATCTAGAACGACGAGGCTTTTATCCGTGGAAGTTTGGAGGATTTCACTGGTTTCTGACATTTCCACCATGAAAGTTGAGCGGCCTTGCATCAAGTCATCCCAGGCTACGCATCACGAATTTAATCTTGAACACGAATTACAACGGGCTTTAAACATACCTCCCATCCGAGTGAGAACGGAGTCTAACATCCCCAATTTAACCGAGGCCGCAGGGACATAACTCCCGATTTGGGACATGATTGCTATAAGCGCGACCATTCGAACAGAAGAGCTCTTCCTATGACCGATAATGGAAAAATTGTCCACAGAAAATCCGCGATCTGAAACTCACCCTCCCATATTAGGCCCAGTCACAATTTTACTTCTCGTTTCCCCAAAGCTACCCATTCGAACTGTATTCGGGATGAATGGATCAGAGAGCAAGAGTTCAATCATCGGATGGCGACCATCAACAATTTCCAGTTCATCCCTGTCACTGAACCTTGGTCGGGTGTAGCTTGGGCTAGACTGGTGAGGCATAAACGGAACGTAGATTCGCATCCAGAGTGAGCTCACTTGTAAGCCTACATGAGCTAAGCTGGTTAAACAATCTGCTTCAGCAAGCCTGTTGGTTGCGTTCCGCATGGGACCGTAATGTTTCTGCGAGATTTCGTGCAGAAATGAAGTATATGCACGACCCGCCTCAATCTACACGTAAAATATTATTAGAGGCGAGGGAGATCACGCATACGAACGAACGTCGAGGGTCTCTTGCCAACGAAACCGCTCCTCCAACTTTTTCTGTACATCTGTTGGCCGATATCTTGCTTTGGTTTTGTTTCTAAGGCACTTATGAGTAGTTGATTGACTGTCTTTCCGGAAAGACGCACGCCGATATCAAAGTCCACGAAACGGGGATATCCATTCGAGCGCTCTTCTCAACCTCGACCAAGTACTTGAGTTGAAGTTAGACCATTGTAGTTCATGCAAAAATGTTCCACTCTTACTTCTTCGCCGGCAACAGTTTCATATTTGAGTGAAGGACGTTTGAGGATCTTCCGAACTATTTACGGTTATAAATATTCTGGTTAGTTGGGAGAATGACTGACTGGACTTCAGCATCTCTTGAAGCTCTACCTCTACTGAAAGTAAGCCCTAACATATAGTGAGAACCTTAATGAAACCTTGAGATGGAAAACAAAAGCCTCACCATTCTTGTTTCTTCGATATTAGGATACTTCTCTTTATCCAACCATAGCTCATCTTTGGCTCCTTCGGCTGCACGTTTCAGACAGATTGTCTGCATAAGCTCGTTTACTAAGCTTCGCAAAGAAGGAAGAGCGAATATGATTTTGTTCAAGAGCGGGGAATCGAATCCCACTCCGGAAGGATCTTCCATTGGTTCAAATGCAAAGGCAACCTTCTTAAAAGCTGATAGTAGAATTGCGAGCTCTTGCGGTTTGCACTAGAAAGCGAAAAACATACATATCAGCAGTTGAACAAGTATAAAATTAAGATCCTATCACTTGGCCATATTGTATTCTGCACAGTCCCCGTGCAAGATCGGGTAAATTCTTCAATGTTTGACGGAGGGTGACAAGCTTGTCAGAAGAACTAGTGATGATCTCTTCCACTGCATCAACCCTTTCCTGGAGAACCCTATATGCAATAATCAGCTATCCATAACGCCCACACAGCGAGCATACCCACCTTTTGTCTGTCAAAGGATGCCCAACCCAATTTTTCATCAGCCTTGAACCAAACTTGGTCTTCGTATGGTCCAGAACCCAGAGGAGCGAGCCATGCACAGTATGGTCTGTCTCGTTTTCAAATATCTCCAAGTTCCGCAGCGTATTAGCAGCAAGAACCATGTGGGACCTATTACTGAACTTCGTGAAAAACTGGGTTTCGGAAAGTACATCGGCAACGTTATAAGTTGACAGATGTTGCACAATGTGAGCAAGGGCTATGACAAGCTGAGAGGAAAAGTCAGTGATAGACACCATCACTTTACCTAAAGCAACCTTAGTGAAAAATCGAACGATTATAGAAGGAACAGACCTGATTTGAGATGTTCTGACGCTCGGGCTGAGCTTCGCTTGTCTACATAAAAACTGGTAAGAAATGAAAAGGCTTGTGTGTAGGACATGAGTTTTGGAATGCATTCCATTCGAACTCTGTCGGGGCCAGTAGACGATGAACTACTAAAGGGATATGACGAGAAGAACATAAGAGTTTTGGTAGAGAACCTACCTTGTCAGTTCACGCAGTAGTTTCTCAGTAGGTCTTGTTAGCCCATCGCTCGAGCATAGCAGCTCAACCGGTTTGAGATGCGCTAACCTCGTCTGAAGAGAAAGTTGTCATCTATGACTTGAGGAAAATGACTTGTCCTACTTCGAGCTCAAGCCTCATCAACGAATCTTCGAACTCGTCATACACGACATCACCAGTACTGGGACAAACGCTAATCAAGGCGACGTTCACTTCCGTCTCCTTGCTGCCTTTCTTATCTTCCACTATGCACAGAAATGGAGCTGGGGAGGCACTTTCCAGCATATCAACAGAGTCTATGGTGTCGACGTATCTGGAGAAAGGTGAAATAAGCTGGAAAGACGTGAATCTGGACATACGTGGCAGCAGTATACAGATGAACGAGTTTCCGTTCGAAAGGTTGGTTTCGGTTGTCACCGACCTTCTTGAGTGCGGCAGTCTCAATCTGATTGACGATTCCTACACGGTACCCTCGGGACAAAAGGCTGGATGGTATTAGTATGGAGTTTATCTCTGAGATTGGGAGACATACTTCTTGAGGTGGACGTCGCGACGGTCCACAGGGATAGAAGCGACGGTAAAGTTTCTATCTTGGAAGGCCACCATCCCTAACACAGTTGCAGCGACCTACAGAACAAAGCTGAGATGATCAAAAAAGGAAGCAGGATATAAGAAAGATATACCTTAGCATCTTCATCAAAGAATTTGTATTTGTATCCAACTTCGACCATCAAAAGCGTGCCAGGATTTTCTTTTCTGAGCTGGAGCACCTATGATGAAAGAAAGACATGTAAGAGACGTGAACAAAAGGGAGAGGCGTAAGACTACCTGTTTCTCAAGAGGTGTCCAGGGTTCGCCGCTTGGGCCAAGCTCTTCAATCCGTTTCGTTCTGGATTTGGCCGGAGAGGTTTTCTTCCCCTTTGCAGCTCTACTCGAAGAGGTCGCAGATTTATCCCAGAAATAATGCTCTGAATCTGAGACCGAAGTTTTCTTCTTCCTGCCCACAGCCTTACTCGAAGAGGGACCTATTGTCTCCCGGTCTGAGTTTGAGTCATCTTCGATAATCTTGTTCTGTTCATAATTCAACTTTGAGGACGAATGCTCTCGCATAAAAAACGACGACTCCCTCTCGCGTAAAAGTTTATTCTTCAAAGCCTCTGTACGCTTCGATCGAGTCTTCGACTCGGAACTGGAGGTGCCAGCTTCAGCTGTAGAGGTAGAAAGTGAGTTGTTTGACCAGTTTTCTGCTCGACTAGAGCCTAATTTGGTACTAGATTTGAATTTGGAAGATGGAGAAATATCAAGAAATGTAGAGGAACCTCTCTGCTTCTTCTTAGATGGCTGTTCGTCATCTGTCGAGTCTTCGGTCAGATCGACAACACTACTGGATCTTTTCGCCCTGTTGGGAGTAGCATTCGGGCTAAAGTACGAGGAAAGTGTGGACTGGTGTTTAGGCTGAGGACTGTACATGAATGTCAAAAAGAAACAAAGCGCGTGAGTCAATAAATGACGCCACGCGCCTGAAGCTTGAACACGTGCATTATTTTGGCCACCTTCTATGCTGCTTTCTGGCTTGCACCACGCTAGACTTTTGAGCGCGTCAAGGTGCTTTCGCTACCCGAGTCGATTAAAATCTACTGCGGCAGATTTCGTGGATGGACCCCCAATTACAGAAACAAATCGTGTGTCTTCCGAATGGAACTTACATTCATCTTACTAATTACTTTTCATCTTTTCAGGTGCTGAAACAACCTTGAAACGATTTTGGAAAACTGTAGGAGTAGAAAATCGGAACGAAGGGATAGCAATAACCCTCGACAAGCGTGCTCTCAAAACTCCTTCGGGCAACATCTTACTTCTTCCTCATAGCAAGCGTCTGGTAGCCACCCTCATAGCCGCGGAATGGGAGAATCAAAAGACAGTCATAAAGCCTTATGCGTTGCCCATGGTTGGTGTAGTATCGTCAAAGAATAGTCGGATATTAACAACTTTGCAGACTTCACTAGCTGCGAGAGCAATTGACTACTTTGTGGAATCAAACTCCCGTCAGGAGGTACGGAAGTCATTGCTGGAATACTTAGATACAGATACTATATGGTAAAGCCGTCTCTTAATTCGCAATTCCGAAGGCTGACGCCTGCCTAGTTTCTACCAAGACTATCCGCCACCGCTCGTATCTCAGCAAGAAACACATTGGGATCCATTGTACTCCTGGGCTGAAAAAATATTCGACGTAAAGATTGAAAAATTCACGTCGATACTCTCCAACTCACAATCCGAGGAGAGTAAGAAAAAGTTGTTGGCGGCTATAGATGATTTCAACCAATGGGAAATGGCTGGTGTGTACAACTTGTCCTTTATTTTATATCAAACTTGACCCATCTTCCAGCCCTTGAACGTGGAACTCATGCCACAAAATCATTTATTATTGCTCTAGCATTGGTTAAGCGACGACTTACCGTAGACCAAGCATCCGAAGCTGCCAGAGTGGAAGTAAATAGTCAGATAGAACGCTGGGGAGAAGTCGAAGACAGTGAGTTGCGCATTCTATACTCTCGATGGTGGCTAACATTTCGAATTCCAGCCCACGACGTAGATTTCCATGATATTCGCAGACAACTAGGAAGCGCTGCTTTATTGTTGTCAAATGCTTAAATCTATTTGCAGTGTAGTATGGTTGTGCTAGACCTGACGCAAACCAATTAAATGAATGAATGTTCTTGCTACTCTTCAGCGCTCGTCCATTCCTGTGAGAACACGATTTGAATAGTGTAAGTTACAGGAGAACTAGAGCCTGAGGGTGTGAAGGAGAGCTGAACCCGCACCGTTCAAGACTCGAAGGAAGTTACCGCTCGGTGCGGCCCTAGTAGGACTTGGAGCTTCCATCAACGAGCTCTTTATTAATTCGATAGTACGCATCCTCACGGTTTTACTTACAGTGACAGCAACATATACGTCGCCAATCGTCTCTTTGCGACCTCTGCGACATACTCCAGGATCTCCTGTGAGGGTTCGGACGAAGCTGCCCTAGTAGGATTGACCTCTTGAATCCGTTGATCCATACAAGAGATGGAACAAATTTCGCCAATTACTTACCGATCATCTTGGCCCATCTCCAAATGATTCAACAAGACTCGGGGATCCCATCGAAAAGGTACGTAGGTAGGTAAGCTGGCTTTTGAAAGTGGCCTAGAAGACTATTTCTGTCCTGTTTTCCATTTGACCCTGATGTACCCGCTTCGACCTGGGATTACGCAGCTCATTCTCGTTCCCAGTCGTACACACTGACACTGACAGTGGACAAGCGTTTCCTCGAGAACCACACAGCCTGCCTTCGATCCGCGGTACTCCCATGTAAATAAAAGTTAGTGTACAATGCAGCTCCGGAGGTATACTTACAAACGTGGCGACTCTTATATCTAAACGTTCCGCGCTGAATCTATGCAGAGTTCAGCTTTTATCTGGATTCAAGTGCCAGTAGATGATCCAGGTTAATAAACGAAGCTTGAATAATAAAATTTTGAGGTGGTGATGTGCAATCGACTTGGTTCCATTTAGGAACCGTCGGGCCCTAGCTACACGTATCGCACCAAATGAATGTCTCGAGGTCGTTAGCAATTATCAACGATTACAAGCTAACTTGTATCAGAGATACCAACGGTGGCTTTATATCTCTGTATATTTTCTTCTGATGTTCCTTCCCAGGACTGACCCTCAATGTTCGCCGCTTTCCAACTTGGCAGTTGTTGCCACTGCGTGGACATAGATCTGAGCAGTCCTGGATCCTGGAAAGGATTACTGAACAGAAGGTACTGTTGACCTGGTCCCTCAGGAGAATCTGTGGCTGTTTCACCACTTCTACTTCCACTTTCAGCCCCGCCCCTAGACATTGGAATTAGCTCATAATCATCTTGACTGTCAGGAGTATAAGAAGGAGGAGGCGGAGAAGATATTGGTCGGTCAGAATACCAAGGATGATGCCCTCTTGTTCGCATCTCCTGGACGAGGAATGGAGCGGGGAAGGGATTACGGACATGATTTGGATCAAGAGTAACTGATTTGCCGTGATATTGTTCAAGTCTTGGGTATCGAGAGAAGTTAATAAATACAAAGACACGCAACTGTTGAGAGTTAAAACAAAGGGATCGTCAGTCACACAACCGAGACTTACCGAAGGAACCCAACGGATAAAGAATAAGTATGCATTGAAGTCACCATGGTGGGTCACAGAACAATACCATTTCGGGGCTCATGCAAAGCAGATTTGGAAAACGCTGGTACACAATTTATGTCCTTTAAAAACTGCCACTGGAGAAACTGGGTAACTTATCGGTTGTTATAGCAGAAAATAATCTCGTACCACAGTATCCTCTGTAGGATCCACAACATGTGCACGTTCCACACCAGGGTGGCTACCACCACGCGATTTTTCCCCACGCAAGTTCTACTGTCTCGATTGTCTATTCCAGAATCAAACACAGTGGTGTTTGAGGCTTGAGAGATGGTATGAGGATAGTCAAATCCATCAGGAAGTTTCGTAAAATCACCAGGCCGTAGAGGCTTAAACAAAAGAGTCGGTTCTGACATGAACGCCGTAGTCCTCTCTAGGGGGTTGACGTTGAAAATCGCTATAGGGGCTTGCAATTTATTTCTTAGCTTATGTAATTAGGAATGGGTCTCTGGGGCCGGTCGGGCTCAACCGCAAACGCAATCGTTTACTTTTCTTTGTTGACGCGTTAGCTACATCCTCGACGCTCGGAACATAATTTTTATTTCTGCAAACGAACTAATGGATGCCAACAGCAAATTCAGTTTCCTCTACCCGGATATCCTCACGAATACAGGATGGGCAAGGATCACAGATGAAGAAGCCTCGAACATTAGGCTCTCGTCAGAAATCAACGCGTCGACGAAGATGATGGGGAACCAACAGCTCCAAACGTCCCAGGTCCAAAAGTCATGAATCGCTTCATCTTCGTGTCCACCTACTCCTGTGCACGCGTCCGCTCACTCCGTTACATTCTGAACTTGTACCCATATCGGATATAGAGCTTGACGAACCTTTGGCCTTTCCCTCTGCTTCAAGTACGAATCTATCTGCGACTCTGGCACTGTGTTCCTATCACAACTTTTCTGCTTGGCAGTCCTCATCGCTGTAGAAGCGCAGCTCTACTCAGGCGGAAGACAGAGTTGCTCAGCATCACAGAAGATGCCACGATGAAAACTTTGCAGCAATGGACAGAAAATCGAATATACATATGGCTAACTTACACCGCAATAAAAATCCATCTTTTCTCGTACTTTAAACAGCGCATTGCGCCTGCAGCCTGTCTAGAAAGACCAACGTTTCTTTGCCCATCCGCTTCTGCGACTGGCGACTATCTGAAAGTCAAGAAACCATAGCGTACGGCGGCGACGAAGTAGGTAGGCCTAAATTAGCGAAATCAAAGACTCTACACCAGACTGTTGGTTTGAGACACCGAACGAGCACTCCACAATCGAATTCAAGATCTTTCATCTTCCACGACTATACAAAAAAACGCCATGATGGTACACTCTTTCCGAGTAAGGGTTTGGCAGGCAAAAAATGTATATCTATCAACTCTGGGTGTTCATGTACATATCCCGCTTCTCACAGGTACTATCCAACGACAAACTTGGACGACGCCAGCCAATACGGATGACTCTCAACTACATATCCTCTTTAGGATCCGGCTCTCATATTCTTACTGGAACACACCTAGATCTCGTCAGACGATACGATAGGGCAGCACGGAAACCTGCGATGAGATTAACGTAGTCATAGCGAGGCGTTTGTCGGCGACACAGGCTCCAGCTTGTGTACCCCAAGGAAGGGAGACATACTATACGTTTAGTACAAGGGTGTGTTCCATAATCGATACATACACCTTTTTCATACGAATCTTCGCAGGGCTGGCTGCTACTGTGACTTCCATATCGATACTGTCGCATACGCAGCACTTTTTCTGCACCAGCTCAACCCTGTCAACAACAGGAACACAAACTGGAAGTTTTTTATTTATTTACAAAAAGCATGCCCACAGCAGTTGTTTGGAACGGCGACAGTTCCTGCCTGGACGTACCCTTAGAATTCTAAGCTTGAATCGGGTGAGAAGAAAACGTAGTGATGACGAAAGCTTCAAAAAAAACAAAGAGATAGTAATTAATTGCCATGTTCATTGGGAGCTTTGTTTTATCTTTCCTTCGCAGGAAAGGGGTGGGCTGCAATTCGGCTGGAGGTTCTCAGTACTATTGATAGACCTACCTTCCGGACATCGTTTTTTCAAGCGGTATTATTTAAATGGGTTTGATTTTTTTTTTGATTTTGTCCGAGTAAGTATGTAGCACGAGCCGAATACACATACTGTAGTACGACTTTCAACTGGCAGGGACCACTCTCCAATTCAGTACGTTTGCCTGTTGAGTTTGCCAGGAGACACACTCCAGGAACCGTATCGTCATTCGTTATGAGGTATGAATGCCCATGCTTGAGGTCCAGCATATAGCGGCCAAAAGGGGCTGGAATACCCCCAACTCGCTTCGGGAGACATCATACAACCTGCAATCAGCTGGTGCGATTACTGCAATGTATTGAGCGCAGATTAAACCTTACATACTATGTAGAGGGCCCCCTCGAATAGCACGATATGGAGCCAAACGTAAAAAAACAACTCAATACGCTCGGGAATCTTGGGCATAGTGTGTTGTAGGAATTGTCGGGCTGCGAGGCTGGATGTTCTATCATCAGAGATAAGGTGGTTCTAACGCATCTAGTGAATATAAAAGAGTAATCGGCGGTGTACACCAGTACTTACTAGTTTATATGTGGCTGAAGAATTGATGGCATCAAATATCTGGATTAGGGATTTGTTTTTTCTCACTGAAGCGCTTATTTACTTACCAACTCCTCGTGGTCTACACAAGGCTCTACCCGTTCATTACTTCCTATTTCGTCTGCAACGTGTATACAACGAGGAAGGAATGAATCGTCTGCGGTCAGTATTAACAATCTGTTGTTTTCGCAGAATCGCGTATCTAAATTACAATACTTTCCAGAAAGAAATCCGACGCCAAGAAGACTCAGTATCCTGTTCTCGCTCCTTTACAAACTTCGGTATCGCCGCCGCCTTCACCAAACCAAATTCCCCAAATCCTGCCCGAGCTGCCTTCCGAAGACGACTTTCGCACGTCGCTGATTCTCCCAGAGTTTGTTTCTGCTTTTCCTACAACGTTAAATACTCAGCCTGCAATCTAGCCTCACCCGTCGCTTCTCTCTTCTGCGCAATTCTTCTGGAGAACCTTTGCCGGTGGACCTTTTGCGCTCCAGATTGGCCGAACAGCGAGCCCGCGGCGTCGAGAATCAGATCTCAGAGGAGGAGGAAGACATGATCCTTGAGAGTCTTGGTCTGCGCACCAGGTACGCAGCGCCTGCAGACAAGTCTGAATCCATTCGCTCAAGCTCTAGCCGGTCGACAAAACGCTACAGCAACAATCTCTTTGGGTCTGGCCGACTTAGAGACTACTCATATGTCCGTAGTACCACATCTCCGAGCAAGCATGCCAGTTCTCGTATAGCTTCTGGCGCTCCATCAGAAGCCTCATCAAATGAACTCAGGCCAATCACTCCAGAAATGCGATCTACTCCACCCATAGCACCGGCACCCCACACTGAGGACGGTCCAACAGAATATCGTCTCTCAAAGTCATTCGGTCCAAACGCCTTCAAACGTGCTTCACTGGCCCTGGAAGAAGCCATAAGAGAGCTTGAAGAAGATGCAGAGGACGAGATTCTCATGCCTCGCTCAACTCCAATCACACGCGCGAGCGTAGAGCCTCGGACAACAGTGCGTGATTACCTGTTTTTGGCTCGTCTTGTTTTTTAATCCTACATAGGACAATCTCAACCCAGATGTCTTTGAATCTGGCATGGCCATATCCTCTGACCATCAAGTCCGAACCGAACCAGAGGAAAAGCGAATGTCACCTCTTCCATCTCATATTCTTCCTGGCTATATTCCTGGAATGCCTCGCCCAATGACTCCGCGAGAAGACATGGACAACGACATTCTACGTTCACATTCCATAACTCCTCGAGCTGCAAATGGTTCGGGTGTCTTTTCCCCACCAAAATCCATGACGCCGCCGCCGCCGTCTTCCACCTCGGATCACTCGAGGCAGTTGTCTTTGTCTCGGCCGATGTCGCCACCTTTCTTGCAGCGGAGTATTGACCCTGCACAACGTGGCGAACGTGGCACGGAAGTCACAGATTTTGATTCTTCTCCTGTGCCTGGACGCAGACGTCCAGCATCACCTCTTTCAGGGCCGTCGTATCAGCCTTTCACTGCCGCTGCAGTCTCGACATCGCGACCCAGTACCCCTTCGAATGTAACTTGGACGTTTCCTGCTACGCAATCTCCCCCACAGAAGAGTACATTCAAGCACGATCGTAATGGTAGCTGGTTTAGTGACGCAGAGGGTAGCACTGACCCTCATGGAGGATACACTGCGCATGGGCACTCAAAGTCGACTTCACGATCGCTGCGATCGCCTGCTTTACCTGATTCACCGATACTGGAGCGCAGCTCTCCGTCTACGGCTTTTTTTAGTGCTAGCTATTCAGGCGGATCCTACGATAATCGACCACCGTCGACCATCTCTGGCATTGATCTTAACTCGCCTACTGTTCGTTCTCCTACCCCGACTCAATCACCCGGTCGGTCCCCGATATCACCAACCTTTTCAGCTATGGATACCTCTCCGAGGCAAGTGAGCAAACGGTCGTCGAAGCAAAACTCGAACGGGTTATCATCTATTCCCTTCTCCCTATCGCCGTATAGCCCTGTTCTTTTTTCCCCGATAGCAAATTCTTCCCGGTCTTCGCTCGAATCTAGGGGATCTAGCTATCACTCTTGGGAAGATGACAACAAGTTTCTATTTGTAGATGCAGAACCCCAGCAACTTCCGTGGCATGATCTGGCATTTTCGTCCCAGTCCGGCTCTATCACCCCAGGTGGCTCTCCTGATACCGAGTGGGATCCGGAAGATGTGATAGGAAGTTATGCAGGACTACACAAGTCTGACTTCTCTGCTATCCAGGATAAATTGGTTAGTGCAGTGGCTTTCAAAAATTCCGCAGTTCTCGAGCCACGGGAGCGTGTTCCTTCATTGCGGAGGCGTCGTCCGTCGACTTCTCAGTCAAATTACTCCCTTAATCACCGGGTTTGTGACCATTATTATAGTCCTGTTGGCAATCTTCTCATCCTCTCCATAGATCGTTACCCCACCACCGCAGCAAACGCCCCCGTCGGAGACGACGGGTGGATTAAACGTTGATCAGATTTCTAAAGCGAGCGCCTTACTCAATTCGGTTCTGGACAGCATCAATAGAGATGCGTCTCTTCCCCCTATCAACACTACGGAGGTTCCAGCTTCTTCTCAAGATATATCCCCTTCGACGCGCAGAAACCGCGACCTCGCACAGGTTCTTTTTGGCGAGAATACTCCTGTAGAAACAGATGCTTCCAGGCCGCTCTCTCCCCATGATGATATACCGCTCTCCCTTCATGATAATATATCGCATTCTGACTCGATACCCAAGCAAACTGAATCCATTTCTAATTCACCTTCACTTCCTTCCTTTAACATCCAACCTTTGAACATTGCGGGCCTCCCCTCACCTTCACCCTCCTCTTTCTATAACCCTCTTCGAAGTCCTTCAACTCCACATATTCCCCAAACTCTCGAAGAACAAGCTGACCTTGCACGCGAGGTTCAACGAAAAGCAGATGCTGCCATGTTGGCTCTTCGAAAGCGACCTTCCAACTCCAATCTATCGAAAGAGGGACTTGTCTCCACCCCATCGATTCGGAAAAAAATAAGCCCTCACCAAATATCCACTCCCACGCTAGTATCCGCTTCGACGAGCGTAGACACGATACCTCTTCGCACGCCGTTATCCACAACTTCCTCCAGTGGTCCACCCTCTAAGATTGGCTCCCGGTTCAGAAAGCTTAGAGGGACGCTGCGGAAAGGCAACCTACCTATCGAGGAGATAAAAATAACTCCTTACCCAGTAGATATCCAACCCAATACAACTAGTAGCAGCCAGCCCAATACAACTAGCAGCCAAACTCAGTTCGCTGTATACGACCCGGTCAAACTACATCCCGTCGATGCCGTCAGCGCCAGTGAACTTGGCCGATTCAGAGTCCCGGTTGTTCCAGTTCCTAGTCCGCCTGCTTCTGCCGGGCCTGGATTAAAAGGGTTTATGGCTCGTTTCCGGGGCAAAGGACGTACAGCAGACTCTGTTGATTACAAGAGCCAGCAACTGCGTGCTCTGCCGTACCAAATGTCTCCTGCCCAGGTCCCATCACCTGTTTTCCCAGGTTCGCCATTGAACGAAGAAGCGAAGTCACCGACAGCAATAAATTCTCAATTTACATATGCTTCTCATTCATCACCTTCGATGCCTCAGGCAACACACCTTTCGCCTAACAATTCGGACCAACCGGCGGATATGAATCCACAGGAAACTTTGGCTCTGAAACAGTTGTTCAACGCCGCAAATGATCTTGGTCTCGATCGAGGACAGTTGAGCGAGCTACTTGTTCGTTCCGGCTCGATTTCGACCAAATCGACGATGTTGAACAGGAACAATTCTACCGCTACGAAATCAAGGCAAGAAAATCGTGATGAACGTCAGTTCCGAAGCCCTACACCCCAAGGTGATTGGTCTACGTTCGAAGATCCAACCCGCAAAACCTCTGTATCCCGAAAATCATCCATGAAGCAGAATGATAATGTCGGTGCAAGTGCTAGCCCGAGTGTCGGTACTCGTCGGCCTCGTCAACGTGGTCAGGATGATACCAATACCATCGTACGGAGGACTATTATATATCCTGAAGATCGGGCCATTTCTGTTGCCGATTTGAATGGTTTGGCGAGGAAAGGTTCCCGTCGTCGTCGAGCTAGTGCGATCAGTGCTGTTTCGTCTAATCGTTCTGTTTACGAGCGAGCCCCGACACCACCACCACCCCGTTCGCCAACTGCACGAAGATTCTCCACCGATGAATCACCTCCGGTTCCCCAGTTGCCTCCATCATGGAACAAAGGAATAGGCGTGTCCCCGGTTGGTGGACATTCCAATAACACGTATGATGGGTATGATGACGGGTACTTGGGTGAGAAAGGCTCCCAGTCGGCACCTCCAGAAGCCGGTAGCTCGTCTGAACCAGGACCGGCGCTGGAAGTAATCGAGCTTGCGAATGGGGAGACCATTTGGTGAGTGTTTTTTTTTCTAAATAAAATCCGATTCGATTTCTGATGGTCACCCAGGTCTATCGTCAATGGACTTCGTGATGACGACGCTGATTCAGAGTACGCTGGTCGGAGCAGTTTCCAGTCCGATTATGATGATGAAGGTCTTCAAGTATACGTGAGGGACCATACAAGACAAGGATCTAAAGGAAGTAACTCGTCTTTCTTGTCTCGTAAAAAGCTACTCCCTGCTCAAGGAAAAAATAGACCTGAGACGAAGGCAAGTACTATTTTGCGCCGCGGCATGTATTTTCCTCACCGTAATGTCACTACAGGTTTTCTACACTTCGTCTGCACAGATTGGTCGGCTGATTGAAAACCTTTCACAAGGGATGGATGCAGGAACTTTCAACTTTTCGCAGGGCCACCCTGAATATTCTACCTCCGCCACATCTTCGATGACTGGGCAGACTGCATCTGATTTTTTGACAGTCGAAGAGCGTTTGGAACATATGCTCGGTGCCATGAAAACCGCTTAATTTGCTTTAACTTATCATCTCTCGTTATCTAGCTGTTGCTTTTTTATCTATCTGGACACACTCATTGACAACCTCAATAATAATAATATGTGCATAAATCGTTACATTCCATGACGGTCGATCCACCTAAACAGGCAAAGTGAGAGGAGAGCTTCTAGGAGAAGGTGATCATTGGTGAACTGATATTGAAGTAACGCATGAGATGGTCCGACAACTGTCTGGGTATTCATTCGACGGAAAGCAGCTATTTGTGCGTTGTTAGGCAAGAGAAATAGCTGTGATTCAGTCAGAGACGGGGAGCAACAAATAAATAGCCAAGAGACGTACATCGTACGCTGTGGTGTCAGGATAGCATCGTCTCCACTCGTATCTTCTCCCATCGCTGCTTGATACAAAGTTGCGTGCACTGGTAACCGGCTAAACATTTGATAGTCAAAGAATAACATGCGGAAAACTCACTTGTTGGTAGAGCCAGGTAGAATGAGATGGGACATAGGCACCCGACGAGCATTCGAGAAAACAACCATTCCTAAATGGTTTCCTGGACTCCATTCCAGAGACGCAATCACGTCTTTCCCTCGCGTTACCTGTAGATAACATTTATCGCGCCACCTTGTTTACTAGCATCCTGGAGTCCTCACCATAGTCCGAGTATTCAAAGTCAAGTCTCTATCAAAGGTTTCAAAAGAGTAGAAAACAGGTTTGATGTCCTCGCCAATGATTGCACAACTACGGGGATCATCTTTGCCTGTGAAGAATAGATCGTAAGGTTGTTCGCCCATTTGAAAGTTGGGAGTAACTTGAAGTATGTACAGCAGGGTCTCGTCTTTTAACCCGTTCCCTGGGTCTAGCTCCCGTGATACGCGCGTCTTCCATGGGAAGGAAATCGATAGTGGCGCATGAGCACAAAAAGCGGTCACTTTGAACTGGTGGTAGGTGTTGGGGGAACTCCAAGTCACTTACAGCCAGTCGCGCTCCTATTTGTGGTTTCATGGATAGCTCGGACACTAAAAGAGTTTAATTGCACCATACCGGACTTTAACCCAAAAAAAGTCCGACTCATCACCATATGCTGACTGTTCCTGAACAAGAGCATTTTGACAAGAGTTAGACGGTTCGGGAGCATAGGCATAACAACAGGGTCCTACAACACGCAGTTTATGGAATTGAAAGACGAGGTGGAGCAGTCTGGAGGAGCGTATGCAGTCGCGCAGAATTGAAGAAATCAGAATGTAGACATGCAACCCTTTGATTCAATGATTGGCGGAGGACAGGCTCGGCGGTGAAGGTAGTTCAAGATAGAGAATAAGCAAAGAATAAAGCATTATTCCTCCTAACTATACCGACCAAGAAGACTCTATTGTTCTCATGAATTAACCTTCCACAAAGGCCGCTTACGCATTTTCCGAGTAACATGGACAGCACTTGTTCCAAAGTTACCCCCACCGAAGGCCAGAACCACGGTCTCTTCGCAGCCAGGTCCCCGTGCAATTCCAAGTTTCCTTGTCTCAACTGCCTCTTTCGCAAATTTAAACCTCGCTTGGTCCGATCCTGAATACACGTGGGTTTTAAATTGAATAAATCCACTAAAAAAGCGCTGTACATACCAATCTGGAAGCTCGGTGATTCAATAGCAGCTTTGAACATCTCGAAAGGTACTCTGGAAAATACTTGAAGCAGCATCTCGCGTCCATTTTCTGAAGTGGTCGGAGTACCATCAGACGGAGGGGTATTTATTTCCAGAATCTCTGGAAGAGTCACTACCAGGAAGTGGAACACGTCCTCGCACAGACGTTGAGCGTAGGGCCCAAATATTCTGACATGGGATACTTCTGGGGTATCTGTGCCACTTGTTGGAGAAGGGATCGCGTCAACAAATTGAAGCCAAACATCGATTGTTTCAATTGATATAGAGCCCTTGCAGTTTTCGTAGGCCAGTTCACAAAGCTCAGGCATGCCTCCCAGCATTAATCCTGCAGCAAGGACTGCTCGTGCGTTTTCTGGCCGGATAAGTTTCAGGCTCACGGAGGAGTACAAGTATCCCAGAGCTATTCGGCGGGTAAGCCCCGCAAAAAAGAAGAGCGACGGACGCGTACCAATTGCAAAACCTTCCTGTGATACCTCTGGTTCTCTCTCCACTGGTACGTAAATAGTTCGTGGCACACCAACTTGGACAGGCGAAGTAGATAAGAGCTGTAGAAGGTATGGCGAACGTGATAGGATGAGAGCATGGAGTTGGTATATATTATGATGAACATGCTTTGAAGTAAAGTTCAGAGACGTAGGGATTGCAGACTTGAAAGACTCACAAGCACTGTGTCGGCGAATTCCTAAGGAAAAGTTATAGTATGAAAGGATGAAAGATTGGACAAGAACTCACACCGCGCTGAAAACCGGAATCATACAAATATTTGATGATTTGTTGGTTATGAGGAGACCTAAAGAACACGCAATCAGATCCACTGCCAGAGGCGAAAAAAAATTGCCTCACGGGTCAGCAAGACCGTTCAAATAAGGGGAATGGGCTGAGTTTTTGGTATGAGGCGAAGAAGAGCTTTCCGGATGGTGATGGATTCCATTAGGTGCGCTTGAAGAGGATCCAGAGCTCATTATCGATGAAAGGACAAGAAAGAAATATTGCCTTTGTAGTTTTGGAGTAAGTAATTTCGGTCACAACGTCACATTACTGCTCATCGAGTCATCCGTCTTCGTTGATGCTTAACTTGCAACAATGGGTTCTACGACGCGCGTGAACTCTTCGCCACCTCCTCTTCCTGAAAACTCAATGTACACATCGCATTGGTGCGAAGAAAATGTGTATCTCTTGATGGAGTCTTTCACCCAAGATTCATCAATATCAGAGCTTTGGGAGCCTTATACCGTCTTCATCTCTAACCATGCCAAATCGGCACGTAAAAATTTCAACTTGGTATCATAAATTATGACCGTCTCCTAGGTTGCTTTATTGAATCAAAAGATTTCAAAAGAGTTAGGTTCACCTGTAGTATGGGACTATCATGCCATCGCCGTCCTACGTCCTCGAAAGCAGCCCTCAAGTGAGCATAGCTGGGTCTATGATTTCGATACCCAACTGGAGATTCCCGCGACTTGGGATAGTTACTTTGATCGTACTTTTTCTACCGTCCCCGATACATATCAGAGGTGAGTTGCAATCATGCGGGGCTTCAGTAGCTTGGATTTATCAATTTACTATCAGTATCTTCCGAGTTGTACCTGCAGCTACGCTTTTGGACCATTTCGCGTCCGATAGATCACATATGGTGCGCGCTTTCACTATCGCCTTGAGCCCAGCCTAACAGCCTAAACCATCAGCTCAACACGACTGGCTCTGATGCCGTTCCAGATCCGACAATTATTCCTCCCTATCCAAATCTGCGCGGAAAATTCTGCGTCGAAAACGGTATTACCCACAATTTGATGGACTTCATCTCAATGCGCTCAGGTCAAGGATATGGGGACGTATTGAGTGTTGAACAAGTCTGTGACTTCTTTGGTTCGAAACAGGATGCTTAAAGTTATTTAGTCGTAAGTGAGATTGTTGTCAGTGTAAGTAACGAGTGAAGTGTGTATCATAACAATTGAATCATGATTCCTACAGTGTTGAAAAGTCTCGGGGAACGTTTCTGTTCTGAGCACTTCAAAAACAGGCAACGTCGCGTCGCGTACCTAGTGACGTACTACTACCTAGTGACCATGGTACGCGCTGGTACGCGACGTACCTAGTGACGTACGGTCGTGGGCGTTAAATTTAGAGCGGCGCGAGTAAGACAAAAAATGATGCTTTCAAATATATCAGCGAGCTCAGTAAACAAGGCACAACGGTGCGGTCCGCGAGGCTCGAGCAGAAAGTTGGTAAAAAAAGAGTTGCTTCCTGTGAAACTCTGTCTCTTCAAAAATATTTCTGACATGAAAGGTTATACCTGAAAGAAACCAAGCAACTCCACAGGACGTTTACATCAGTAACTGAGTATGTGAATAAGATCATTAAATTGTATATCGGTACAGGTTAGTATTTATGAATCGCCGCTATCACCAGCATGCAGCAAGGGTATCTCTACATGGCATGTCTATTTATCTAACATCAGTAAAATTCCATAGCTAGGAAGATCGGCACTCACTTCTTCGTCCACTCCTTTGCGGTTGCGAGGAACTTGGATTTATCATTCTTTACAAGCTGTTATAACAATGAGTCAATGTGTGGAGGCCAATGACATTCCAACGCACCGCAGCAATCTCTGGCTCGAATGGGTCGTCGGGACTTGGGTTGTTGAGCTTCTCTTGTATTATGGAGAGGACTAAAAGAGCCTCGTTAACATCGGGCGAAAAAGGCTGGCAATGTTTCTTGCCTGTTGCGAGAGTCACTGAAGGCTTCCACTGTAATTTGGAACTATGAGCATAAACAAACAAAAGTTATGAATGAGCACGCCGCACCTCGTCTCGTAGGACAGGAACACAGATAGCCCCCTCTTCGTTGATTCCAGGATGATATATCTTTGTCTTGAACGTTACCTATACTTGTGTAAGCTTGGAAATTTTTCTATTGATAGCTTTCCCGATGCGTACTGAGGGTGCTTTGAACGGAAAGTTTGGAGGTAAAGACAATGCAAACTTGAAGGTACCGCCTTTGTACGGTGAGTCTGACTAGATTTAGGGTCAGAAAAGAGACATGGGTGGCGTTTAAGAGATCATCTACATCTGCGATGATAGCACAGTCCCATTCAAACATATTATCGTCCTTTACTTCTATGGTGACATTCTGGAAGGATATTAGGACAGAGTGCGGAGGCCAGCGCGTGAGGCGTACCTCGAGTGGCTGATTATTGATATCTCGCAGTTCCTACGCGGATAATTTGGTTTTTCACTCATTAAAGGCCTTAAAGTGAATCATACCTTTTGGATTCGACTAATGCAAATGTAAGAACAAGCCGATGACGAGTAAAAACCTGCAACTTACCGAAGGGCAGTACTGGTCATGGTTAGTGATTGAAGACGATTATCGGGCCGTTGGCCCGTGACACCTCTTCTTCTAACCGACACGACATGTACGAGGACTTAATCGTCGTTGACGATGAAGAACCACAAGCCGGACCCTCTAATGTCGCCGCTGACCCTCCACCAGAATCATTAGCAGCGGTGCTGGCATCATCGACTGCAGGTCCTCGCACTTCGTCGCGTTTACGAGCAAGCAGCCAGAACCAACCGCATGTTCCTCCAATTGTAATCAAGGAGCCTACGGAAAGAACAACTCGGTCTGGCGCACGAGGAAAATTTCAGCCAAAGCTCAAGCTCAAGTTAAGCGAAAAGTTGGCTGCTCAGGCTCCTGGAATGTCTTTTTTGGGGCAGTATGACCGCGAACTGGACTCGGACGATGAAGATCTCGCGTTTGAGGAGCAAT
This sequence comes from Rhodocollybia butyracea, assembly GCA_015501585.1. Taxonomy (NCBI): domain Eukaryota; kingdom Fungi; phylum Basidiomycota; class Agaricomycetes; order Agaricales; family Omphalotaceae; genus Rhodocollybia; species Rhodocollybia butyracea. The sequence continues at coordinate 29,968 of JADNRY010000046.1, read as the reverse complement.
TTATCCTGAGAGTACCAGCTGGAGAAGATTGTGAAAAGCTTAGGAAAGCTGTAGCTTCAAGACAGGTGCCTCCAGACGTATGGTTCAAATTCAAAGGTGTGTGTCAATCGCGCATACATGCCACCTCTTGTCTGATAATATCCACAGATTCTCGTCGTGGCGTATTTACTATAGGCAACAACACTTATTCATCCAAGCTCGTCGACATGCCCTGTATAATCGAGTCTCAGAAGACTGTCGATAATAAGCAGATGTTCAAAGTAGCAGACATATGCCAGGTTATTCACTGTATCTTTGATCGTAAATGTTAACGAATATAACACTCTGCCCGCTTGTTTCTCAGATGCTCGTCGTCGAAGACCGCCTCGAGAACGAAGATGTTGTAACTCGCGATAAAACCTTTAACATCGATGATTTTATATGGCCGCATGGAATCACACCTCCACTTGCTCATGTACGGAAACGGCGATTCAGGAAGAGAATCAATAAACGGGTGTGTCTCCTTACTGAAACTAAACATAGTCGAAGTCAAAGCTGATTTCCGCCACTTAGACCATAGAAACTGTAGAACAAGAAGTAGAGAGGCTAATAGAGGAAGACGCTCTAGCAACAGAAATTCAATACGGTAAGAAGACATTTTTGTATGTTATCCTTGGTCTAACGAATGTTATAGACGTCCTCGAGAACGTGAACCCTGACCTATCCGATTCTGAATTTATAGAGCGTGAAGAACCGCTAGATGCGCCCACTCCTGCAATATCAGACCTGGGTGACGCGGCTACGCCTGGCGCCATTCTCGGAGATGAAGATGAAGAGGAGGAAGAGGAAGAGGCAGAGCAAGACGGGGACATTGACGAAGAACTGGCTGCCGAACTGGATTTGGCTCTGGGTGACGAGGATGACGAGGATGATGATGAAGACGATAGCGATGACGAAGAGGACGACGATGATGATGACGAGCAATCCCAGGCGAAGAAACTGCTGAACGAAGAAATTCGCGATCTCGAGGCTGCTGTGGCTAAGAAGGGTAATGAGATTGCTAGTTCCGCCAATCCTCTGATCAGGGTATATGCGCTCCTCATCTTGAATTTGAGTACGTTGATGACCTTGTAATCACAGAAACGGTTCGAAGATGCACTCAAGAAGCTGGCGTCTGATCTCGAAATGAAAATGGCACAAAGAGATGAACTGGAAGAGAAAGAGAGAATGCAGAAGGAAGGAATTGTTGTTGTTAGAAATCACCATGATTCGGATTCAGAGGGTGAGGCGCCTGTTGGAATTGCCGAAGGCGACCTCTTCGGTGAGGACGATGATACAGCCATGCAGATGGATTAGATGGCATGGCAATAATTATTGGGATGTACGGTACAATATGTAGCAGGACTTTACTCTGTGATATAATGCCTAGCAAATAGGTCGTTCTTGATCCACAGAATCTGAAACCTCCTTAGTCGACGAAAAGTACAAAACATTGATACACACCTTGCTGACAGCAGTAATGGCTGCGATCTTTTCTAGGCTTGAAAGTTCTTCGTCATCTAGTTTCAATATTGTCGTCTGTATGGCCGTTTGAATCCACCCTAAAGAGAGCGCACAGTCGCGATCTGGGGAATGAAACATCAGCGACATATGTGTACTTGTTAAAATAAAAGGTAACTCGCATGGTACGACCAAGGGGGAGGTATGATTCTTATGCTTGAACGACTTGACTCCGGTATGCATTATTCCGACTTTATACATGTAAGCCCAAGTCTTGCCGGATGAGTAGTCGGATGTAAGAACACGACGAGCCCATGATTTCATGAAAATCTAATGCCACCACACATGAGCACCACTACGACAAGTTTGTGTGAGTATGATCGAACCTTTCTGTATACCAGTTGAGCACAATCTAGTGTTAGGTCTTCGAGTTTGGATGGAATAGGCCCGTCAAAGCCCTTGGAGAAATCATTGATTCCACTACACAGGCTGGAAACATGGGCTTGCATACCGCGTTTCTTTTCAAAAATATCTGCGAAAAGCGTTCAATTGCAGACACTTTGACGGGTCTGAAACGAAAACAGCTCACCTGTTTTGTGATGTCAAACTCAAATAGTTTCGCGTACAGATCATCCACAACCTGCGGAATCATATCATTCACCAAAGGTGCGACCTTGTTCAGGATAGCTTGGTCTGCTTTTCCAAACATGATGAAATCCTTGACATAGTTTATTCGGTCTTCTAAGGATGTTCTAAGGAGCTCTGGATCAACCTCTTGGGTTATAGCAGAACTTGAGCATGCGGTGGTAGTAGCAGTAGTAACAGAGGGAAACGGGCATGAAGTTGATTCAGTTGCTTGCGGGGTGCGTTGACCTTCAGAAGGCTCGGTAGACATTCGGATGGATTGTGTGTGTATTAGTGAATACTTTTGCCCTTTTCAAGGCGGTATTCAGGCTCGAGAACAATTCGAGAACATCACCGTTTTGCATTCAATCGTTCTCGTTCAGTCGAGAACACAGTCGGGAAGTACCGGCGCTTAACTCGTCAACGGTAAGGAAGTGCGGTCTGATGAATCCGCCATCCGAGTGGATCTCCTTTCTATATCTTGAAAGGAAGACCACTACGGATGGAAAGCGTTGAATTATTTGTCGCTCGAATCTTGGATGAAAAAGATACTTTAGGGCAAGCAAGATACAGGCTAACTTGTAATAACCATAAACGACAGAAGCCTGAGATATTCACAGTCCTAGGGGGCCGGACATATGCTCGACGATAAATCTAGATATATTGAATTTAATACAAACCATCTCACCCCACAACCGGACCCAGTGACCCACCTTGTAGGATCATACTTCATGTATGTTTTTTTCATAAACTCATAGTCTCCATATGTCTCGTAGACATTCTGCCTTTTGTCGCATTCGTTCATGAAGAAGGGAAAACCAGGCGAGCGATGTAGTCTGAACAGAAATGGTCAGAAATCAGAGAGGTTAAATGAGAACAAGATATACTGGTTCAAAAACAGCAACTTTGCTTCGTCACCTTCTGGTGGTGGCTGGGCAACACCAACCGTCAGTGTATCCCCGAGATTCAGCGCAACGTAGCCCCCGAGTGGAGCCTCTATAGCATTTCCACCTCTCGCTCTACCTGCCTCAATCTGAGATGACGGTATGGGTGTAAAAATGAGACTTGTAAAGAGATATGCTCCAGTTCCAGAAACTGCCTGGGTAAAGTTGTCCCAGTGAGCCCGAGCATCAAGGTACACCTGAGTATTTTCAGCTGACGAAAAGACCCCCGCTCCGAACATCTCGCCACTTCCACTAGCGTTGCCTGCTGGGTTGGTGTTGAAAACCCCGAGATAGCTAAGCTGAGTGATGTTCGTCGACGAAGCAGGGATCGATAAAAGTTCGCCAAATATACTGGAGGGAAGAGTAGTCATGTTTGTGTCAGTTACGTTGTAGAACAGCTCGACTTGGGCCATAGGCGTGATTTCTCCCGAAACAATCATATTCACCATCAATACTTCGAGAACTTAACATGCAAAGGTAAGGCAGCAACTCGGGGGAGCGGTGTATATGGCCTACCAGCCCTGGGGTCTTCAACAGTTTGAACATAATGCGCTGTAGCATTGATCACCGCTTCCACAGACGAGCTTGGGTACTGTAACGCTAACAATGAATGAGGCCAAACTGAAAGTCCGGATGAACGTACAGCGATGGATCCACCAATCCACGGCTTATCCGCATTTGTTCCTGTGCGCACTGCATACAACTCGTATTTAGTCACTATTCCATATCGATTTCCGCCTCCCTTCAGAGCGCGAAACAGGTCTGCATACTCGTTGTCCACGGTCGCTACAGCAAGCGTGCCATCTACCAGGACAACGTCAAGACATTTGATATTATCGGCTCCAAATCCATGAGCTGGGGAGAGAAAGCTTATTCCGCCTCCAAGGAGAACACCTGTGCCAACGGAGCTGAGAGAACATAGGTGTCAGGAGAGTAAACATGTATGAAGTACGAGGATGGTCTCACCTTGCTCGACCGCCAACGGGAGCCACACCAAAAGGTTCCATTGCATTTGTTGCCTCTCCCCAAGTTAATCCTGGCTCCATGGTAATAGTATTTGTTTCTCGGTTATACGATATGTTGTTCATTTGGGAGAACAAGATTAGAACACCACCCTGGGAACTTTCGAAAGGGTTGTATCACCAAATAAAAACGACATAAACAGTCTTACTTGTCCCATCCTTCCATGCCACTGTGACCTCCGGCTTGGATCGCATATCGTGTATTGAACTGGAAGATGGTTCTCATAGCCACTTGTACATCGGAAGTCTCCAGAGGGAAGACAATGCAAGCAGGGCGGATCTGTGCGTTTGCAAGGTTCCAAGCTCTAGTTGCGCCAGCTTCGAATTGGGGTCCAGAAGATTGAATTTTGGTAGGACCAAGGAGACTTTCGATAGAGGAGCAAGCCATTGTAGCATTTTGAGCCTAAGCGAAAGACAGCGCAGCTGACAACAGCAATTGGAATAACATGTAAATCTTCATGGTTGGATACCACCAAAGTGAATTCCGCGCAAATGCCATGCTACACTGGATGCACGAGGAGCACGGTATATTGACAAAACATCGGCTCCACGGTCTCTTTGATAAAGATATTGCAATGGATCACTTCCCGTCGCATCTAGGTAGATCTAGGTCCTAAACTTGAAGTGGTAGAAATCAGCCGAACAGCGCCGACATTCAGAAAAAGGGGCGATTCCGCCGAGGAAGGCAACGCTAGATACCATTAGAACCAGTACGTACCAAGTACTCAGTGGTACTATAGATCCTCATCCTCTCGCGTACACATCATCCACAACTTGCGGAATCATATCATTCACCAAAGGTGCGACTTTGTTCAGGATATCTTGGTCTGCTTTTGAAAACATGATGAATCCTCGACGTGGTTTATTCGGTCTTCTAAGAATGCTTGAACTTTGAAGGAGATCTGGATCAAATTCTCAGGTCGTGGTGGCAGTAGCAGCAGAAACAGAGGGAACGGGCATGGAGTTGATTTAGTTGCTTGCGATGTGCGTTGACCCTCTGAAGGCTGCACTGTGTCTTGTGAAAGAGCGTCGGCGGACATTTGGGTGGATTGGGTGTGTCGTGGATACTTTTGACCTTTTCAAGGGGTATTCGAGAACAATTCGAGAACATCACCGTTTTGCATTCAGTCATTCTCGTTCAGCCGAGAGTCAAGTCGAGAAGTACCAGCGCTTAACTCTGGAGGATGTTACTGTGAGTGCGCTATCTGAGTGGACCAGCATTGCTAGACCTTGCTAGAAAAGGAAGAGATCGAAAGTGTGGGAATATCGGTCACTCGAGTCTGGGATGAAAACAAAATACTCTAGGGGTAGCAAGGAAGCAAGGTACAGGCCAACTAAACGACGACAAAATTACAGTCCTGGCGGGCCAGACATATGCTCGACGATAAATCTAGACATCCTGGATTTATTTCAAATCATCTCACAACTAGACCCAACTCACCTAGTAGGATCATACTTCATGTACGTTTTCTTCATAAACTCATAGTCTCCGTATGTTTCATAGACATTCTGCCTTTTGTCGCATTCGTTCATGAAGAAGGGAAAACCAGGCGAACGATGTAGTCTGAACAGAAATGGTGAGAGATCAGAGAAGTTAAAAGGAGAACAAGATATACTGGTTCAAAAACAGCAACTTTGCTTCGTCGGCTTCTGGTGGTGGTTGGGCAACGCCAAGCGTCAATTGATCTCCAAGGTTCAGTGCAACGTAGCCCCCAAGTGGAGCATGAATAGCATTTCCACCTCTCGCTCTACCTGCTTCAACCTGAGATGACGGTATGGGGGTAAAAATGAGACTGGTGAAGAAATATGCTCCGGTTCCAGCGACTGCTTGGGTAAAGTTGTCCCAGTGAGCCCGAGCATCAAGGTACACCTGAGTACTCTCAGCTGTCGAAAAGACCCCCGCTCCGAACGTTTCGCCGCTTCCGCTATTGTTGCCTGCTGGGTTAGTGTTGAGAACCTCGAGATAGCTAAGCTGAGTGATGTTCGTTGACGAAGCAGGGATCGATAAAAGTTCGCCAAATATACTGGAGGGAAGAGTAGTCGTGTTTGTATCAGTTACGTTGTAGAACAGCTCGACTTGGGCCATGGCCGTGATTTCTCCTGAAATAATCACATTCACCAATGATACTAAAAGAACTTAACATGCAGGTAAGCAACAACTCAGAATAGCGATGTATAAGACCTACCAGCTCTGGGATCTCCAACAGTTTGAACATAATGCGCTGTAGCATTGATCACTGCCTCCACAGACGAGCTTGGGTACTGTAACACTAATAATGAATGAAGCCAAACTGATAAGTCCGGATGAACGTACAACGATGGTTCCACCAATCCACGGCTTATCCGCACTTGTTCCGGTGTGCACTGCATACAGCTCGTATTTAGTCACTATTCCGTATCGACTTCCACCTCCCTTCAAAGCGCGAAACAGGTCTGCATACTCGTTGTCCACGGTGGCTACAACAAGTGTGCCATCTACCAGGACAACATCAAGACATTTGATATTATCAGCTCCAAATCCATGAGCTGGGGAGAGAAAGCTTATTCCGCCTCCGAGGAGAAGACCCGTGCCAACGGCGCTGAGAACATAGGCATCAGGAGAGGTAACCATTTGTGAAGTACGAGGATGGCTACCTTGCTCGACCGCCAACGGGAGCCACACCAAAAGGTTCCATTGCATTTGTTGCCTCTCCCCAAGTTAATCCTGGTTCCATGGAAATAGTGTTTGTTTCTTGGTTGTACGATATGTTGTTCATTTGGGAGAACAAGATTAGAACACCACCCTGGGAGCTTTCAAAAGGGATGTATCAGCAAAGGCCCATATAAAGACGACGTATCTTACTTGTCCCATCCTTCCATGGCACTGTGACCTCCGGCTTGGACCGCATATCGTGCATTGGACTTAAAGATGGATTTCATAGCCACTTGTACATCAGAAGTCTCCAGAGGGAAGACAATGCAAGCAGGGCGGAGCTGTGCGTTCGCAAGGTTCCAAGCTCCAGTTGCGCCTGCTTCGAACTGGAGGCCAGAAGATTGTACTTTGGTAGGACCAAGGAGATTTTCGATCGAGGAGCAAGCCATTGTAGCATTCTGATCCTGAGCGAAAGACAGCGTAGCTGACAACAGCATTTGGATCAACGTGTAAACCTTCATGGTTGGATACCAAAGTGAAGTTTGATTCCTTTCGAGCTGCTGTGGTTCCAAGTAGAGGGAGGAAGGAAGGCACTTGGGGAAGGAATAATCGACGCGCTTTTGAGGAGCAGCCCGGTCCCGGTGGCACAGGAGCACACTATATTGACAAAGCATCGGTTTCACGGTTCACAATAGAAGTACTGTAATAATCGATGACTTCCCGTCGCATCTAGGGTCCTAAGAGGCATAACTTAGCCGAGACAGCGCCGATGTTCAGAAGAAGTGGCGGTTCCACCAATGAAGACAGCACTAGATTAGGATCAGTGTGTACCAAGTACTAGTACTATAGGTCCTCGTCCGAAGAATGCTTCCGACTTAAATCTTGCCTATTGGACAACTCCATATTCCAAGTTCTATACAGATGCGACGGGAAGTTGTTCCAGAGTTATTCCAAGGAGAAAGCCAAGGACCATACCAAGACGCGTGATGTGCCTGCCGGGTTGAGCGTCTAAGGCTTTTCAATGTTGTCGCTGTCTGTCGACTTTTCATCTCCTCCGCCTGAGCAACATCCTTCTCCTCAGCCAACAACTGCTCCAGCAGTAGGCAAGAAACGAAAACGTGGTGCACAACAGCCGCAGCATGCATCTTCTCCTGCTCCCTCGGATCCTGGAACTCCAGAGTGCGCTCGTATAATCTAGTCTATCTCTTACGAAACTCATTGTGCCTTTGCAGAGTTCTCTCCTCTAAAAGTGACCTATTCACAAGACCGCAGCTCAATGTATCTCGTGGACCAGTATTCACGCCTGTCGCTGATGGGTCCTCTTACTTTAAAACCGAGCTCATTGGTGTAAATCGCGTCGGATTCCGCTACGTTCCAGCTGGAATCAAACCTCCAGGCTCAGTGATCCAATTTCGGACGATTGAGAGTAATCCATGCTCATATAGAGTTAGTTGGGAAGATCGAAGTCCGTTTATTCATGTTTCAAAGGACGGGTTAGGACTGTTGGGCACCAAAGGCCATCGGAGCGCACGCGGTAATGCACCAGTCAGAGAGGGAAAATGGTATATGGAAGTCAAGATTCTACGGGGCGGAGGAGATGCTTCAACCGAAGGAATGAGAGAAGGTTGTCATGTTCGACTGGGTTGGGGAAGACGCGAGGCTCCGCTGAACGGGCCAGTAGGGTTGGATGGATATAGCTATGGTGTTCGTGACAAAACAGGTGAAAAGGTCACGCTATCTCGGCCACGTCCGTATGCTCGTCCATTTCGTTCTTCGGATGTTATCGGCATGTACATATCGCTTCCACCAAAGCGAGCTGCTAACCCCAAGGACCCAAGTGACCCGGCTCATCTGAACCGAGAACGTATCGCAATCGACTTTAAAGGCCAGGAGATGTTTGAGATGCAGGAGTATCCTCAGGCAAAAGAAATGACTGCGCTCATGGACTATTCAGGGAAATCATCCCACGCGTCATCTCTTCCTTCGACGTCTACCAAAAAATTTAGTGGTGGCAAGCTTCCAAATAGAAGCAACGCATCTACGAGCACTGTCCAGAACAAGAACGCGGACCTTCCGTCCAATACCTACATTACCTGGTTCCCGAGTCGCGTTCTTTATCAATGGGGAATGCCAGGGAGCCGCGTTTCAAGATCTTTATGACTTTTTGCAGCTTCGACAGAATGGTAAAAAGGCAACGGAGAAGAAAAAGTACCGTGAGGGTTTGAAGGAATCGCACAAGGACAATCCTTTCGATGATGGTACCTTGGGGTATTATCCCTTCATTTCCCTATTTAACGATGCGTCGGTCCAGTTAAATCCTGGCCCCGACTTTGAATTTCCTCCCCCTCCCGACATTGACGCCATTCTTGATGATCCCAATGTCATAAAAGCAGATGGACAAGAACGCACCTGGCGACCAATGTGCGAAAGATACCTCGAATTTATGGCTGAGCAGTGGGAGTTTGATGAACGAGAAGAGCAGGAGGCACAGTCGGTCATGTCGGAGCTTGCAGCGCAGGAGAAAGCTGCAGCTCAAAAGAAGGCACAACGGGAGAGAAAGAAGCGGGAGACAGAGGCGAAGAAACGGGCAAAGATACAGCCCAAAGAAAAGTCACCGTCGATCGGCCCAGGCTCTTACGCATTGTCCCAACCTCAGCCCAGTCCTCTGCGTCATGCTAGCGTAACAGCGTATGAAGAGCCTGTTCCTGATGCGCCAAGTTCCCCCATCCCCAATCCTGGCGATACACCAAGCCGGTATCACTCAGACAATGGGGAAGAGGAGAACGGAGAGACTGTGGCCCAGGAGAGTGGTTCTGCTTTCTTGATGTTGCAACCCCAGAGGGACGATGAATTGCCCGTAACTTATGGTAGTCCTGTAACGTAGTCGATGCGCGCTAAATGTAAGCGCTAGTAGGACTATTGTTCGAATCAACAGGTCTAACAGCGTTTGTTCCTCGTGGCCTCATGTATCAGTGCTTCAGTGGCCATCGCATCCTGAACCGATATTTCGGCCTCCTTGTAGCCTCATGCATCATAGATCGAGGATCATTGCATACAAGATAGCAGGCGGAGAATTTGCTATGGCTGCTTGTTCATGTCTGAACGTATGATAACAGCCACTGTAGCCTGCTTTGACCGAGAAATATGCAGTGAATCAAAGGCCCTTTGACTTATAATTAGGGGTCTTACACCATCATGTTTTCTTTGTGGTCTTTGTCCAGCTGCTATAAAAGGTGCGATATCCATCTCTTTCATACTGCGTTCCACCTGCCCTCATCCGAGAGGATAGTACCTATAGCCGATCCGGGGTCTCTCGACGCGCACCGTGAACCCTGCCGGCACGCTGCAAAGTCTATAAATCTGTGTAGCCTGATACTCGACGCTTTCACCCTCTATTCTTTCCTCGCAAGACTATCTCGCTTGTAATGTTCACTTCGTTGATACGCTTATGGCGCACACGAGACGAGCCAGAGCCAGACGTGGAAGCCAGTGGCCATGGTGACAGAAGAGCTTCGATAAAGAGGTCTCCTGGTCATCCCAAACTACAGCTAAATACGCACGATATCGGTCCTCCAATTCGACGTTCGCCTCTTGCTATCGATGTCCATACGAGTCCTGCCAGCTCTACTCGTTCCGGACCTTCTAGTATTGCATGGCTCAGGCAGAATAACGCACAAAATGAGGACCAGTCGCCTTCTCGTCCTCCTGCTGCCCGTCTCGGAATCATGGTCCGCCATACGGCGCCTCTCAGTCGCTCACTGTCATCCCCAGCGTCTTCATACTCGCATCCAGTTATGAGGCTCGGGATGAACCCGGCTCACGCCGGGAGCACTCGTTCGCTTCGCTTGGATGTCCAGCCACACGTTAGTACCCTCTACGGAGATGCTTACGATCACCCTATGGTGAAACCTCTTTCGCCTATTGCAGAACAGGATTATTTTTCTCCAGAGTCACTCAGACGAAGCATCCCGCTGCCACAGATGTCCGATAAGAGCTCCGTCTCCACAAGCGCACCCAGTCCAGCTGGTTCTCGTATGTTCAGTGTTCGAATCTGATGTTCTGTGCTAAAGGCAACGTTTTCACAGGTCCTTCTCCGGTACACTCAGTGCCTTTCATTACTCGGCCCGTAAACCGAAGTCTTTCTCAAAGTACCCATCGTTCGGCGCGTTCTACAACGTCCACAATTGCACCGAGTCTCTCTCCTCTAGATATTCGACCTACCTTTTCCGCTCAAGATGGTGAAGGTACTCCGTTACGGACGCGGAGACCCTCGAACCCAATATTGCCCACGATCGGGAACTCGGAAGAGTACTACAATGGAAATGATCCGGCAGAGAGCTCGGAGGAAGCAGAATCACCGCAGGCCGAGAGTTTTGTCACTGCAAGTGAATCAAGCCCGACTGGTGCTGTTCTAGCAGCCCAGGAAGAACCTGCACTTCCCGCACCACCTTCTCCAACTGCACATAATCCGATACCCTTGGAATTCAGTGAGACGAATGTCTCTATGATCCGGTCAGATGGTGATAGTCTCCCTCCCACACGATCTCCACCTTCTGCATCGGAATCCTTCATCCGACGTCGGTGGGACAAGGATTCTACATATCCATCCGTAGCGTTTAAGCTCAAAGCTAAACGTCAGTGTTTCTACCACGATGCAACTCCCGCGTTTTGGGCGTTCTGGCTAGGCATATTCCTCCCAGTGTTATGGTTCGTAGGTGGCTGGCATTTCACCCACTTTGGTGAGCAGCCTGCGCGATTGACATTTTGGGAATTTTATTTCAATGGGGCTTATTGGAGAGAGCTGTTTTGTTGTGGGCGTGGTAAGCTGAGATGGGACAATGGAGACAGCACCGTAGGCTCGAATCCTGTAAGTCTGAGTACGGGTAAAAGAGATAGGAAGGGAAAAGGGAAGGAGAGGGAGAAACCGCATGCGTCTCGTCATCCCCCGCCGTTACCTCGATGGATTACAGAGAAACAAAGTACGGATGTTAAGAAAGCCCGGCTCAACGATGCTAAACGGTCACTCAAAGGCATCTCAAATTTTGGTTATCCATTTGTACCCCGGCCCCTCGTTCATCATTCCCCTTCCACAACAACAAGAGTTGCACGACGGATCGTCGCCATTCTAGCCACACCGAACAGGTTCTTTGATCAGTTTCCTTGCGTGAAGCTGAAGAATGTGGAAGGTAGACAAGAAGGTCCAAGGAGGATGTTTGATCCATGGATCCAGCGATGTAGATATGCCTTTTGCTATGCTATGATTCTTATGCTTGCTGGTCTGGCTACGGCTGCAGCGTGTATTATCATTTTTAGTCTGAAGAGACTTTAAATGGCGCTATGCTACGGTACCCGACTTGCTCTTCACGACCTTATGAATATGGACCAAACTATGTATGAACGAACTTGTTTATGCGCTAGTAGTACTGATAAGTACCTAAAATTGAGCGCTTATTTCCGAATCCGTTTGCTTCCTTCCACAATGTCAAACGACGATCCCCGCGATTCTTCACTGGAAACAAAGTTCAAATTCCCTGACACTTGGGCGCAGGATGATGCGGGTCTGTACATATCCTTGGGACTTCCGGCCAAAACTAACTCGAGAGTAATTTCGCAGATCCTCTTAGCACTTCAGGAATGTTCTTCTCTGGCGAGTCGAATTCTTAAGGACGAAGAGAAAAATGTTTGCTCATGGAAACTGTTTAGGTTTAATTATGGTTACAAGGAATAGGTGCGTTCTGGATCTATATCTGGTTTTACTGCAATAGCCAAACACTTCTTTTTTTTTTTATAGATATCTGGCTTGGCCTGGACTGGTATTTGCCATCAGCGCTGCTATTAACCAGCATGTTCTCCGCGCAAAGGAAGGTTCTAGTGGTCCTTTAGGGAACTTGGCGTGCGTTTAATGGCATTCAAACATATTTATGATTGTCTAACTAATGACATTCAGATTATCCACCATGGCTCTCCTAGCTTCTTATATCCCCCTTGTTACAATTTCTCAGATGCCAGCTGCTCAGCCTTCCTCATGAAGAATGTTGAACTTTATCTATTTATTGTCGACTACCATAATTGGTCTCACCAAAGAAACACGATATCGCTTCATGGTTTCTTTTCAAAAGTATCTTGAGTTTGCTTCCAAAAAATGACAAGATAGCGCGGAGAACGAATTGCAGTACATATTTACAGTCAGCTGGAGAGCCAAACCGTTCAGTGACCGGCAATACACGCAAAAGATATACAGTAGAATAGTGAATCGAAACAACACTATATCGCCACTGGATTGAGCGCGAGTATCGATAGTATAGGATGCATGGAAAGCCGCCAGACTGAAACAGATATAAACAAAAAACGATGGGGCACGGAGGTATGAGGGCGTAGTAAGCAGACTCAAGGAAGACTAAGGTAAAGAAAATAATACAGGATACGAAAAGTCTTTGATACACACAATAGAGTATGAATAAACAAACCAGTTCACGCAAGATGGTAAAAAGTACTCTATGAGCGCTTTGTAGGTGGCTTCCTGCCAGCAGATTTGGCTTTGGGAGCAGGAGCAGCTCGACCGGTGGCAGCCTATGACGAAAAGAACAAAATCAGCAAACATTGACCGATGAAAGCGAGAGCTCGATCCTACCTTCTTTGCAGGAGCACGTTTGGCTGTAGTCGTAGTTTTTTTCGCTGGAGCAGCTTTCTTGCCAGCGAGCGCTTTCTTGGCGGGTGGTGCTTTTTTCGTTGCAGCAGGTGTAGTAGCGGCCTAGAGATCGTTGTTATGAGAAAGAACGATGAATGAGATAAGAAAGAATAACCTTCTTCGTGGTCGTTCCAGTCGTAGTTTTAGCAGGGGGTGCAGCCTTTGAAGTAAATAAGTTAGCGGCGAGCAACGAAATAGCTGTGCCTACCTTCTTCGCTGGAGCACGTTTCGGGGCAACCACTGTTTTCTTCGCGGGAGTTGGCTTCTTCTTCGTAGCAGTCGCGGCGGTTGTAGTCTTGGATTTCGCGGCAGTGGACTTGACCACAGGTTTCTTTGTGGCGGCAGGAGCTTTTGGTTTAGCGACGGCTTTAGTCTGGACAAGATGTCATCAATGAGAGCGATGCAAAGTCAATGGGTTCTTACCTCCTTGGGGGCGGTGTTTTCAGAGGGCTTGTTCTTGGGAGCGAGTTTGACTCGACCTACAAAGCATGAAGATGAGCGCATACACAAGGAACGACGAGTCAAAAAGAATACCGGAGGGACCTGTCATCAGCCAGGATAAGCTTTCACCTATACAGGATACAAGACGGTACTAGCCTTTAGGTAAAACAAAGATATTTTTCTCACTGCCCGATGATAATGCTCTCGACAACTGTGTGGACTGAGCAGCACCTATTTCGAGTTGATATGTCTCTTCGACAAATCTACGAGTGATAATAAGTAAACAACCATGCCAGCTGACCATAGTGACTGACTTCTTGATCTGAGGACGTGAAACGCCTGCGCGCGCGTCTTCAGGATGAGCAGCGATACATTCCTAAACGAGAAAAGTAAACAACAAGAAAAAGCCAAAGGCGGGAGAGAAAAAGAAACGAGCTAAGCAGCGATGTTCACCTTGATCATATCAATCCAGGTGGGATGAGAGGATGGAGAAGCCTTGGAGACTTTTTTCTTGGGTGTAGGTTTAGTGATAGAAGACTTTTTTGCCGACATTTCGATGAAAGAAAAGGGGGTAGTGTGAGAGAAAAAGTTAAGAAGCTGGTGGTTGAAGAGAAAGAATGATTTCAGCTTTTTGAACTCCGTCAACGATGATTGAAACGTGACATAGGGGCTTGAGTTTAAAGAACTGTATTCTGCGTTGTAATTTTCAGCGTTAATACAATTACTGCACTTAAGAACGATAATGTCGCGTCGAACCATGCATTTTAGGATCAGATTTTCCTCAGAGCTGTAAAAAGGAATCCGTTCAACAAGCTTTGTTGACTCATAGTCTCGATACACGTGCAGCCTCTTTACAGCCAATCACGTGCCTTTGCTCTGTTTTCTAGTTGAAGTCTCTCGCCGAATCGCCATGTCAATATCTGCTCTCCAGAAAGCCTCTGCGCGCTCAGCTTACCGAACTCTTTACCGAGCGGCCACGATAACCTTTAATGGAGACACACCGGTGCTTGCAGGTGCGTTGCCTGTGCCATCTTCAACTCAAGCTGACTCATTCTTCAAAGCTTTCCGTTCCAAAATGAGAGAAGATGCAATGTCAGCCAGATCAGAAACTGACCCACTTGCCTATGGACAGCATTCAAAGCAAGCCTTGGATGTTGCACGGTTCCTGAGACGGAATGTAGTACAAGCTTCAAAATTACCTGAACAAGACATTTGGTGTAAGCAACTTGAGCTCACTATTTACTGACTGATCGACTTGTTACTTTAGCTATTCATCTAACAAAGGATACCGAGCTCGGCGACAACGATTCCATCAAAACTTCCTCTATCCCTCCCGCAACACAGTAAGATGTTCCTTATATCTGGAACAGCACATCCTGCAATTGCGCTTACATTCAGCGCTGCTCTAGTCCGTGAGGAGCCTCTTCCAAAACGTCCCATGTACTATTCAGCTTTAAAACGTGCTTCCAGTCAACGAAAGATCCCTGAATTGCGTGAGGAAGACATTGAGGAATCGTTCGTACGCGGAAGTGGACCTGTAGGCTTTCCAATGAGTGTTCACAATGTCACCAAAGCCTCATGTTAACATAGGGTGGACAATCAGTAAACAAGACCGAGAACAATGTACAGTTACTTCATAAACCTACAGGCTTCCGAGTTTCTTGCCAAGAAACAAGGTCGCTCTCTACAAACCGGATGTTAGCGCGCCGACTGTTGGTTGCGAAGGCTTGTACTGTCTGTCGTATCGTTGAGGTATCTGCTAACATTGTGTGACCGCAGCTCGACGCACTCGAAAATCCTGGTCTTTCCAAGGATGAGCTGAAAAGGGCCAAGCAACGTGAGCGGGAACGTCGGCGCCGAAAAAAGGCGAAAAAGAAGATGGAAATGAAGCAGAGCGAGTCTATAGACTAGTAATTATGTAGTTCGTTACTTGCCGGAATTTGCCGCACACCTACTCAGAGACAATCATCATCTCACTTTTCTTCTTTCGATATTCTGAGGCAAGATGTCTTCTCAGGGTTTACATTCTCTGACCACGATTATAAAACGGTTAATTTCCGCGTTCTGGCTATCATAACTTGTCCGCTAATTTGACGCGACAGTCTCGAAGCAGCCACTTCGAGGATTGAAGACATGGCTGCAGGCGGCTGGCCAACTGGGAAAGCCGAACCTCAGGCCGCAGTTAATGCTGGTTCCTATGCTGCTCCTCCATCTCCTGCACAGGCAGCTATTCCTGATACAACTATGCAAGAAACCCCGAAAACTGTTGTAGTCTTCGATGAAGTTATTATCGATGGAAAAGTCAAGCCATTTGTTGAATTGACCCGTTCATTTGCTGCTGCGTCTGTGGTGGAAATGGTTCGTCGTTGTAATATGGAGCTGTCAAAGCTTATCTTGATGATGTACTCTAGGTTGGCCTGGTCGAAAAGCAGTTTAAAGAACTTCGGGAATTGGTCAACACGGCGGCTTCATGCACTAAGCCGGATGAACAGACATTTCAGTCACTCCTGTCACCTTTCCACACAACTATCGAAGCCATTAACCGCTTGAAGGAGGCCAACCGGAAAGACAGAGACTGGTTTAACCATCTCATGGTAATCTGCGAGGCATCGGCTTTCGTTGGTTGGGTTCTCAATGTTTGTTGACTTATCTTCAGAGAGCCCGAGAGCTTTCGCTAACACTTGTATAGGCTAAGCCGGGTCCTCACATCGTAGAAGCCAAAGAGCAAGCCATGTACTATGGAAATCGAGTAATCAAGGAACTCAAAGACAAGTAAGGGTTTTGATTTTTTTCGGTCGGCCTCCAGACTCACTGGTTGGGATAGAGATGCAAGACACGCCGAGTGGGTCCGTTCGTTCGCAGGGTTGCTGGAGGAAACACGAAAGTATGTGATGGAATACCATACCACTGGGCTTGCGTGGAATGAAAAGGTATGCATTTGTCTTGGTTATATCAAAACCAATCTTTGACCGATATAGGGAATATCCGTTGCGCAATATACTGTTAAAGCCCCTACTGCATCCGCCGGTGGTCCACCTCCACCTCCACCCCCACCCCCGCCACCTATAGTCCCTCCTGCTCAGACTAGTTCGGCACCTCCTGCTGGCGGAGCTGCCGCAGTATTTGCTGAGATCAATCGTGGAGCTGATGTCACAAAAGGATTGCGCAAGGTAGACAAGAGCGAAATGACCCACAAGAATCCCAGTTTACGTGCTGGCAACATCGTTCCGAGCGGTTCGGGATCCGGACCTGGTAAGCTGAGTCCTTTTCCTTCTTTTCCAGTGCTTATGGTTACCAATAGCTCCCAATAAACCAAAGAAGCCTATCAAGCCCCAATCATTAATGGGTAAGAAACCGCCCAAGTTTGCACTGGAAGGCAAGGCTTGGAACATTGTATGCCGTTCAACTTGAGGGTGACTTCATATTAATTCCATACCCGCAGGAATATCAAGAGGATGAAAAGAGCCTGATCGTCGACGGCGTCGAGCTCAACCAGGTTGTCAACCTTTACGGTTGCAAGAACAGCGTCATTCAGATCAAAGGCAAACTAAACGCAGTATCTTTAGGTGAGTTCTATGCGTAGCTGGGATTCTTTAGATGCTTAACCGTCCACGAAGTCAATTGCACCAAGACACAGGTCCTAATCGACTCCGTAGTCTCTTCCATTTCCGTCACGAAATCACCGTCCTTTACCATTCAAATCACAGGCGCTGCTCCGATGATTCAAATAGACTCATGCGATACAGGAATGATATACCTGTCGAGAAATAGTTTGCATGCCGAAGTCACGACTGCGAAATGCAGTTCCATCAACGTCAATATACCTGTCGAAGGCGAAGAGGAAGGAGTTTTCGAGGAGCAGGCTCTTCCCGAAATGTTACGGACGTACGTGAAGGATGGAAAGTTGGTCACTACTGTCGTCGAGCATGTAGGTTGAATGCGTACGTACGCTACATATTGCATGATCTTTGGAATAGTTTTCTACAATGGATAGACAGTGGAATTTGGATTTTGAGCGCTCGCTGTCGTGATGCAAGGTATTTTGCCAAGACTACTTAGATCATGCCGGTTTGAAATTGACAATGAGAGTCACATTACTTCTTTCCGCTAACTTACTCGGAATACTCCAACCAACTTTTCAACACCTTTCTCTTTCATCTTCTGAAGACACGCTTTTTAATCTCTCTTGTCGTGGCATCTCTCATTCATGGATGCCGCAGGTTTTCGCGCCCACAAAAGGGCTCAGAAAGCAAGTTTCTTTCAATATCTCATTCATTTCACAAGACCAACCTCTTTCGTAGGATGACGAATACTTTACCTCTCCGCACAGAGGGATTGATGGAAGATTCACTCCGGTTGAACAAGTGAGGCCCATGGATGAACAGTTCATTGGAGGTTTCGGATTTTTGCCACCACCTTCAAGTCCGCCCACACCGCTCCCGAAGGATGCCATTTACACAGATCCTGCATTCCATCTTGTCACGACGACAAGCCAGATCTCAATGTCCTCAAGCCAGTTGTCGCAATTAACACCCGTAGAAAGATCCCATGCGCTAAGGGTAGCCCGTATGAGTCCACATTTACAGGCGAGTAGTAATTGCTGTTCTGGCACTCGGCACTTCTGATTCTGCTTCAGTTTATGGTCGGACCGCTTTTAAGGTATGTTACCGGAAACTTCCGATGTAAGCCGGTATTCATCTGCGTCCAGATACGATACGACAGTTGATGGGGTATGGCACGGAGCTGCTCTTATCGTCAGTGCGTAACTCAGGATGTACGATGAAATCTCTTACAACTTAACTTAATCACCCATAGCCTCCGATGCCGGTTCAACATACGAGCCTCATCCAAGTTTGACCTATCGTTACGACCCAGATAGACCTTCCCAACATCAAAAGATGAAAAATACGTTCGTAGGAAACTCCTTTGACCTTGGACCGCACCCGGCAGATCCGCATTCAACATCTCTGCCACTCTCGTCGAGCCCAATCAACGGAAATGCCTCTTCCGGTCCACACCTTGCCTCTGAACAATCTCCTGGACAGGAAATATGGGTCTATCCTGGAGCTGGGGGGTACGAGGCTGTTTTTCTTCTATCAGCATACCCATAACTATGAATCTAGAACCTTCACATTTTGGCGATTCATGATCCATATACCTCTTGGACTCAACGAGATGGAAGTTACTTATTCTATCAACGGTGGGCAAGAGCTACGATTTTTTGTTCCCGCAAAACAACAAAACATGAGATGGGCTAGTTACTCAGTTCGTCCACGCTATTACACTCGCTTCATAGACTGACTTACCTTAGTGCAATGGTTTCTCAGCAGGTGTGAACCCTGACGACTTTCGAGGACCAGGTTTTCAGAGCGGTTATGACCCCTGTTGGATAGACTTGTTGGCACATCACCATGAGGAACCTTTCCATGTTCTTGTTGGCGGCGGTGATCAGCTGTACTGTGATGGCTTAACGCGTGAACCAGAACTCCAAGAGTGGGTAGCGAAGATCAAACCTGAAGACAAGCAAAGCTATCCTCTTACGGATGAGATTCTACAAGCCATTGATCGCTTTTACTTTAACCACTACTGCCAGGTGTTCAGAAGTGGTGCTTTTGCTCGGGCAAATAGCTCAATGTGAGTGTATATCCCCTGTGTTCCCTTGAACAGTGCAACTCAATTGTTAACCGTCTAAGACCTATGATGAACATGTGTGGTAAGTTTTTTACTCTGCCTTTCGTGTAGGGTCTTCGTTGACAGTTGAGACACTCTTAGATGATCATGGTATGTATCTGAACATCGTTGACTACCTATATTCTTCTCACTACCTGCCCTTTCCTATTAGATTTAGTATGTCCTTGCGAATTCTCCAACGGTTTACGACTAACGATCAAGTCAATTTTAGATAGACGGATTCGGCAGCTGTGCGTTTTTGTCGTATCAAAGCTATAACACACTGAATTATCTATCCAGATCCCGACAGCCTCCAAAACTCGCCAATCTTCCGAACGTGAGTGCTGTAATCATCTTCACTCTCGCAGGAACGATACCAGATTCCTATTCACAGGATTGGATCAAGAGGATATTTTTTCTTCCTTCTATTCCAGTGCTTTCTCAATGGTAATTCATACATTTACCCTCATGTTTTAAGCTGTTAGCTCATACCTCTCATAGTCGAAGTCGATGGGATAGAGGACCAAAAGCATATAAATAGGTCAATAATTATTGGGGGGAATGGTCCGTTCGTCGACTTTCCGTCGCATTCGTTCTTGGGATATCTCGGTCCACAGACCTCCATCCTTCTCCTCGACTGCAGGTGATTACATATTGATCTTAAGCATCTGAGTTGTGTCAAACAAGTTTACAGAGCTGAAAGAAAGAAAGATCAAGTCTGTAGTCCGACACAGTACGAAAAAGTCTTTGCTCGCTTGCACCAGTTACCTCCATCGACTGAACATCTAGTCGTCCAGATAGGTACAAGTCATACTCTGATGTACGTAAAGCATTCCTGACATCTTCCCCAAGGCATTCCGATTGCTTATCCACGGATGGTAGCGCTCGAGAGAGCGCTGGAATCCAAGTTCAACCCTATCGTGGCTTTGGCCAAAAATGGTTCACTCGGTCTTTCTGGATTCGTTAATTCTTTCAATAGGGAAGCCGAGCTATTAGATGATTTAGTAAGTTATCCAATTGCGATACTTTGCTGCTTTCTCATTTTGATCTAGAATGACCATTGGACCGCTCGGGCTCATAAGGTTAGCAACGGTGCTACAAAAGTTGATGTCTCCGCTAACTCATCTTCTTACAGCAAGAACGAAATTGGCTTATTAGTAAACTCCAGGAATTTGCACGAGCGAAGAGCATACGAGTTTCTTTCCTTTCAGGAGATGTCCACTGCGCGGCAGTAGGTGTGTTCAAAAGCCTGAAAGACAAAAACAGCCCAGAAATTACACCTGCTATGGATCATCGCTACATGGTCAACATTGTCACCAGTGCTATTGTAAACACGCCTCCGTAAGTTTGGCTAGATTTTCAAGGATGCCTTACTGACGGCTAGTGATAGCCCTAATGCGGTCATCAGACTAGTCGCCTCGTTAGCGGGAAAAACACACAAAACGATGCATCGAGTTCAGACGGATGAAACGATGGTATGAGCATCTTCATTCATCAAAGTCCGTTGAACTAATCCCTTCTCAAGATACCGCTCTTTCAACAAGATCCAGATGGTAGTCCTCGGGGTCAAAAATTCATTATGGGTCGGAGGAATTGGTGTATAACGACCTATGATAGCACGACGGGCGATCTGAAATTTGACATACGTGTTGAGATTGAGAAGGGAGGAGGACGAACTCAAGGGTGAGGCTTTTCTTCTAGCTTAAGATAGCGTCAATGTTAATATTCCTTCTTCGATATAGCTACCCCGTTTCAACGCCTCGTCCATGCTGGAAAAACAGTTGAGATAAATATCTAAGTTATCTTTCTTCCAATATCTTCTTCCAACATCTCCTACTTATACCACATTCCTTTGAATACCCTTTATGTATATGTAAATTACGATATACACAACCTAATTCTCAAATTTGTACCGTGTTAGTGATACTTGCTTTTATCCTCGAACGGCGTACAGGAATGGTTCGATTCAATATAAGTACACGAGGTTTGTGCAGTTGGCCTATGTAGTAGTACTAGTGCATTCTTTCAACTCCATCTATTCACCCCTTGCAGCTTTCCAGCACCCTCTACAGCTTTGCTCGAGAGAAGCCTTCATCAAATCCTTCTCTCCCTTAACCCAATGTTTTATCGCTTCACCTTGAATCGCCCGTCCATAAGAAAACGTTAAAGGGGGTAGGCGGGAAAACGGGGACGCCGGAGACGACGTGTTGATCAGCGCGTTCACAGCGGATAAGTAGGAAATTGCAACTGAGGTTGGGAGGCCTCCTATGATATCATCAGTCTCGAGGGGCCTGAACATTTGAAAGAAGGAGTTTGGACTCACCAGAAAGGAAAAACACACCAGTGACAGCAGAAGGCACAGATCTAGAAATTACAGTAGCGGTGGCAAGTGCAATATCCTTCGCCGTGGTATTGATACGAGAGGGATGCTTGAGACCGGGCTGAGGGAATGAAGGCTTTATGAGACTGCCTGTAAAGCAAAGTAGTTTTTAGTTACTCGTCTCTTTCAGTTATCTAGCCTTCCAACCTTCAAGTAAAACCCCATGCTCCCTACACCTCGCATAGATCATCCCAATAATCTTCTCATGGATCTCCACGCTGCGGGAAAGATCTGCGTCTGCAGAAAATTCCACGTCAGGCTCTATGATGGGAACGAGACCTGCTTGTTGACTGATCGCAGCAAACATCGCCAGAGTTTCAGCTTGGACGTCTAGAGCAGTTGATGAGGGAAGTCCCAATGCTGGACTGGTGCATGCTATGGGCGCACGCCACTTTGAAAACCTAGCCCCAGCTGCGCGGGCGGCTTGGAGTCTGGGGAGAAGATCATCAAGTCCTTGAACGATAAATTCAAAGGGGGACGTGGGGAGAGGGGCGAGTTCGCCGTTAGCCCGTACGCCAACGACGATGTTCTTGTTAGAAAGAATGGGTCCTAGGTTGAAGTCATGCAGTGTTTCGGGGTATAAAATGACACCAGAAACATGTTCTATGTAAGTAGGATAAGTAGATCTGTTCTGATTGCTAAATTTGAGAATTACCATTGGACAAAACTTCATAGGCATCTTTCTTCCAAGCCTTTCTTCTCTCGGCTCGCTCAGTATCATTGTAAGTCTTACCCTGCTCTTCTTCCGCCGCTTTGAACAGGGCATCCATGGCTTCGGGAGATTCATCGGTTGCATAGATGCCTTTCCCTCTAGTAGTACCTACGAGAGCCTGTGCTGTTGTGATAAGATCTTTCGCTACAGAGGGGGAGATATGAGAATCGATAAATGTCCCCAAGCCGCCATCCAAAGCAGATACTTGTTCTGAAGCATAATCAGCTGAAGTAAACAAGTTTTGAGGGGAACTGAATGTGTTTGGGACCGGAGTGCTGGTCATTTCGCGCGAAGGTTGAGGTGAGAGGGAGGACAACTGTTTATTAATAAAATCATTCGCACTTGGGTGTATTTTATGATGTCAAAGCAAGGTCAGCTGTACGGATGTCTTGTGGTATCGTGGAACCGCTAGCGCGCGCTTATCTTGACTCCATGCCATTACCAACTCGAATAGTGTCTACTTTTCATCAATCTTCATCGGTTATCTCTTCTGTAAAATGTTCATTATCTTCAGCAGGTCTTGAACATCTTGTTGTAGCCAAACTTAATGGTCTTCAAGTATTCTCAATACGAGAATCGGGATTGCAGTTGGAATGTAGTCTGGAAGTTCAGGGTAAAGTTCGCTTGGTCAGAGCTATTCCTATACAGGCAAGCTTCAAGATGTTATTCCTGATTAGGTCTCAATAACATGCTGTACCTAGGATTCTTCTCGCTCCAATATTTTTGTTCTTCTTGACCATCCAGACCCCGAAGTCCTTGTTCTCAAATACACTGAATCCGATGAACCTGGCTCCGGAAATCTCAGCCAAAAGTATCACATCCAGCTCGATGAGCGAGGCAGCAGGCCGTCTGAATTCTGTACGGATGCAATCGTACACTCGTCCGGGGCGTTTGCCGTAGTGAGCTGCTATACTGGAAAGTTGAAGGTCGTAATGATTGACGAAAGCAAAGCAGTACATAATCTACAGCAAGTCGCCTCAATTCATTTGCTCTGCCTTTCTAATTTACTTTGCAGGCTATCAGAGCTTAATCTGCTCAGCTTTGCCTTTCTCCCTCTAATTCACAAGGACAACTACGCTCTTGCCCTTCTCAATATAGATTACAAGGGAAATCTCCATCTCGTAGCCCGCACCCTCCGAATTTCATATCAGAGCGGCGCAGAACTTGACAACGA
Source organism: Rhodocollybia butyracea (assembly GCA_015501585.1). Classification (NCBI taxonomy): domain Eukaryota; kingdom Fungi; phylum Basidiomycota; class Agaricomycetes; order Agaricales; family Omphalotaceae; genus Rhodocollybia; species Rhodocollybia butyracea. The sequence goes on along the minus strand of JADNRY010000046.1, from coordinate 6,202 downwards.
GTACTCCTACCTCCTTCCACCTACCTCCATTTCACTCAACAGCATTCCTTACCCAGACGAGATCCTACCACAGCTCATTTCGATCCCCAGCGACGAAGATGCAACTAGTATTGATGACGATGATCCTTTTCTCGGTGGAATCCTCGTGGTGGGAGGATCCACCATTTTATTGTACGAACTAGCGTCTCAGGAGAAGCTTAAGGGCAAGCGGAAACGGGAGACATCAAAGCAAGCAGATACTGGCAAGTCGAAGAAGGAAATAAAGAAGAGAGAAGCTAAGGCTACGTTGGAATGGCCTTGGAGTCAAATCTCAGCGTATGTCTGTCTTGTCTTTCCACTTGTACAACTGACAAATCTGTGCATCTAGTTGGACGGCGATTGACGACATGTGCCGGAAGATCCTTGTTGGGGACATCTTCGGACGTCTGGCGATACTTTCTCTGGCACGCATCAAAGACCACGAGATGATACTACTTCCCCTTGGAGAGGTATGTACTGGATTGCTATCCATATCTTATCTCTTACCTATATCTTCAGACATCTCCTGCTACTTCACTCTCTTACCTTACACACCAAGCTACCTTTGTCGGTTCACATCTCGGAGACTCGCAAGTCGTGCGCATTACTCCAGCTCCGGTGTCATCTGGCGATAGTCCTACTCTACCCATTCCATCATCAATCCTGTCCGTTCCTCCGACAAGCCTTGACCCTGTCGACGCCAAGGGCAAAGGATTAGATCTCGGGGTAGGTAAGGGACGGATTATCGCTTCCAAGGGCTCGTTCATCGACGTGATTCACACGTTCAAGAACATTGCACCGATAAGAGATGCAGTTTTGGCAGATCTGGACGGGAGTGGACAGGTTCGCTCGTTCATACTCCTTTTTCTGCTCATGTCTGATGTTTAGTATAGGTACATATAGTGACTTGCTCGGGTGGTGGAAACACAGGCTCCGTCAATGTTGTGCGAATCGGAGCAGACTTTGAAGAGTCAGCTTCCATGCCCGGGTTAGCTGGTACAACAGACATTTGGCCTCTTCGGTCCGCTCATTCCGATAGATTGACTGCGTCTGCCCAACCTCCTCATCTCAGACCCCACACCCATTTCATTACGACTTCGCTCCTCGATACTCACATCTTCGAAATAAATGGTGCTAACGAGGTTACGTGCGTCGATGGTACAAACGACTTCATTCAAAATGAACCGACTCTATATATCGGCAATATGTATTTCCCGCAAAACGACAGCAAATCCTCACTTGTCATTCAAGTCGTTCCGAGTGCCATACTTCTCCTCCGGTTTGATGAAGTCTTTAACAAATGGGCACTGATACAGAGAGTCAAGGCAGATTCGGTGAATACGAGAAAAAAGTTTGTTGTTGCAAGTGGGAATCCGAGTGGAGTCTTAGTTGCACAGACGGAAGGATGGATGCTGTCATATCTGGTAGATGTGGACCAAAGTGGTGCAGCAAGCCTACTGGAGCAGTTGTGGGTACCCAAGAAGTTGGAAGCTTGAATCTACTGATATTTTCTCTATAGTAACTGTCGATTGAATCATTCTACTGGATGCGACGAGTAAGTATTGAGCTCACCTTTTTGCAGATCTTATTTACTTTCTTTTTGCAGGCCTTTACCTGACTGGTTCAACACTGAAATTTCCGCTATCAACTGTCCGACTCTCCACCCCACAAAATACTTTTCCAACTATGTCGCCGCCGGTTTCTGGCATACCAACCAGCTCAAGATCTACTCCTTTGGTGCTAGTCAATACGACTTTCACTGCCAAACGCCACCACTCCCGTCCCCTATCCGCTCTGTCCACCTCCAGTTCATGACAAAAGACAAGTATGTGCTCAAAGATCCTGAGAGCCATTTATGTGTGTTTGTTGGGTTAGTAGATGGGACGGTGATGACATATGAGATGATGCTCGATACGGAAACAGGGGTGAGGGAGCTCAAAGATATCAACTCGATTTCATTGGGGGATATGCCGGTGTCGTTTAGTACTCATGAAGCTGATGGGAAAAGGGTAGTAATAGCTGCAGGGAGTAGAGCGGTGGTGTTCTCATGGCAGAGATCTCATTTATGGTCTGCGCCTGTGATGCTGAAGGTATGTCTTGTAAATATCCTCTGCAATAGTGAAGGACAAGACTAAATTTGGCTGTAGGATATTACTGCCATCCAATCAATAAGCACAACGATTTACGCACAATCACTCATAACGGCTGACGGCTCCGGATTATCGATTGGAAAAATCAAGAGTTTGGACAAAATGCACATTCGTTCTGTGAGTAACGAGTTTTTCCGCCATCTCAGCTGACTAATCTTTATTTTCCCATTGGAAGACTTCTTTGGGCCTCGACAACCCTCGCCATCTTGTACATGAAGCCACCCTCAAAGTGTTTGGTGTGGGTTGCGTACGCACTGAACCCAGTCGACTTGGCGAGAACGGAAGAATCACAAGTTCGTTCAAGATGCTTGATGATGCGACTTTGAGGCGTGTGTAGACCTCTTCCTTGAAACCATCAGACTAGAGCTCATTCGAGACTTCCTATGCAGTCCTCGCGCAAACCGACCTCTTATTGGATGAACAAATCATGTCCTTAGCTCTTATCAACGTACCCACAAACGATGGCATGACCAAACCACTCTTTTGTATTGGGACAGTGTTTCTACGTTTAGACGAAATGGAACCTACGTCGGGGAGGATTCTGCTCTTTGAAGCTAGACAGGCCACTCCATCGTTAATAGGATTAAATCAGGTTGTTTCTCACAAGGTTTCAGGTTGTGTATACTCTGTAACAGGAGTCAAAGGGATGCTGGCAGCTGCGGTTAATTCTTCGGTGTGTATAGCACCTTTTATCTTTCTCCTTTCATCTCCCATTTATCTCTTACCGTCTCAGGTTTCTCTATATCGCGTAGCACAAATCCAAGATTCCGATGTCAACACCTCAGAGTACTCCCTAGAACAAGTCGCAGGCTGGAATCATACCTACCTAGTCAACAGTATTGCTTCGTACGATGACCGCATAGTTGCCTCGGATCAGTTTAGCTCGGTATCGCTGCTCAAAGTGGACCCAAGTCAGAACTTAATAACAGTTGCGAGAGATTATTCCCCATTGTGGCCTGTTGCTGTCGAGGCGTTCGATACAGAGGGGATTATTGGAGCCGATGTACGTGTTTCATGTTAGAAAGTTATCATTGAGATTCCTGATTCCTTGCAGCAATCGCTGAACGTTTTTACCTTCTCGCTTGATAATATCGGTAATAGAGCAATCCTGAAAAAAGACGGATTTTTCCATGTTGGGGATCTCGTCAGCAAGCTCATCAGAGGTTTGTACTTTCAATCGTTCCTCCTGTAGTTACTAATTCGTTCGTTCTCCAGGTTCTCTCTTCTCAACCGAAGCTGCAACCGTTCGAGGCTTCAAAAGTACGCACATCTTCTGCACGCTTTCCGGTCAAATCGGTATCATTACCAACATCACCGAGACCGCATCTACGCTGAAGGCAAAGGCGCTGGCGTGGCTTGAAACCCAACTTGGTTCGTCGAAAGAGGTGGATATCATGGCTTTGGGCGGTATCAGTCACGCTAGGTATACATCCTCCTGGATCGCGTCGTTAAACAAAGACTGATTTACGTCTTCACCATAGGCATCGAGCACCTAAATCTTCCAGAGGTCGTAGCGATGCGGACGAAGCTGCGTATGGATTTATCGATGGTGACTTTTTAGAAAAGTTGCGTCATCATATCGACACGGAAGCACCGTTTGTGGAAAACATCCAGGATGAAATGAACGAAAACGAATTCGGGGCTGGGCTGCATGTACTAGAGGGGTACGGGTGGGATGAGCTTCGGAAGGATCTGGATGTTCTCCAGAATTTACATTGATATGTGGAAGCAGCTATGTAAAATTGCCAGTACTATGTAGATGTAGAACATCCAAAGATGTATTGTACTTATTGACTGTCGTTTCAACGTTCTTCTTTGATTATCGCTATGAACGATGACTGGCTGAACAGAACAGGGTAATCTAGCTGTGCCCCGCAAGTGTGCTGACTAGTATACTTTTGTTACTTATCATATCATAGCGACCCCGAAGCCACTTTTTCTAATGACCCACAGTCCACATTCCAGTGGCCCTCTCCCCGACAATGGGCACATTTGACACGCGGCGGATGCTCCTTCCTGACTGGGCATTTCGCTAAAAGATGAGGTAAACCACAGCACGGGCAGAATCCCTTTCGGAACACAGACATGATGTCTGTGAGGTTGATACGTTTGTTGGATGGATGGTGGACAAGGGAGTTGATTCCGGTTTTGGAAAACTTGGTGGGGGTTGAGGTTGCGGAGGTGGAAACAAATTTGTCGCGGAACATTTGGTCGACGAGTAAAGATAAGCGTACATCGCGAGCCGTGATCCCAGGGATGATCAGGTCTTCAGGGAAAGCTTTGAGAAGAGAGCGTGTAAGTGTGAGATTGACAACTATAACGAAGGGCTTTACGCGTGTTGTCTTTTGCAGGGAAGAGTCCATCGGGCCTCAAATCCAATATGGACTTTGGTATAAAAGCTTTATGGGTCATGGTTTTAATGTTCACATGATAATAAAGCTTCATTTTCTTCCCCCATTCTTGATGTATGATACATCTTTGAAGTACGTGAGAGGATTATCTGAAAACACTTCGTAGTCGAGGGGTTGATGCTAAACATAAAGTCTGAGCAATGGAATAAGGAGTTTCATTATTAACGTACGTTTTCCTCTTTCGCAATTCTCTTGACCTCTTGTATAAACTGTGTGACTCCTACTTTATCTTTGAACCAATAATGTCCCGAGAGTATCAAAGCCTTCGGAAGCTGGTTTGTCGCGCCGAAACGCAGGGAAGATCGCCAGGGAAATAGCGTGGGTAGAGGAAAGAGGTAAGTTTCCAGCTCCGAGGGCTAAGCCATGGTGTAGGACGAGTTTCTGGACGAGGAGGAATAGCAGGTAATGCAGCTATGTGTTCGGGAGTTTGTGGAATGAACTTTTTTCTGAATGGAAGTGTCGTTTGTTAGTTAGCATTTAGGAGAGATTAATAAGAGAGTTACCTAGCTTCCCCAGAGAGGATTCGCTGCAGCCTCGAAGTTTTCTGCAGCGCGCGCGTGTATAATGGTAGTGTGCTCGAGAACATAACTTTTGACACAGCCACTCGATGTGTACCGATTTACGGCCCGTGGACGGGCGTCTAAAAGCTCAGAGTTCATGTCTCTAAAAGGAGCTGCAGTTTTACTTTCCATCATGGGTCAAGCTTGCTGCTTCTCTTCCCTAGAGCTCAGCTGGAACCCCGCTATCAGGCAAAGTTGATCATACAAGTAGTGCGTGTCGAACAACCTAATTGTCTCCGAGAAGTAACTAAGACAAACTAACAGGATCGGACGCTTCTTGATCTGTAACCACCATCATCTCGGAACTTTCTCACGCTTACGCGTCTGTTTTTCGATTCGCTGGCAGCAAGAAGGGCCATTTCCATCCGTACAAGATAGTATTATCTATCTACTTCTGGGAAAGTATGGCTGTGAAAGTCGCCACATCGTCCTAGCGCCGGATCTATGGTACTCCTGTGGTAAGGGAGACTTAAAGCCGGAGTACTGGCGCCATATTTCCGAGTCTCAGGTAACCATAACAGACATGGCCTGGGACTATAAATGCACTTACTGGGTGAGTCTTCCCTTAGCAAAGGAAGATACATGTACATGTCTCTGGCAAATGGCCAAGCTTCCCTGGTATATTTTCATACATTCTGGAGCCCTCCCTTGGCAAAGGAGGTTCGCAGTGGCAAATGGCCAAGCTCCAGTTCCTGAGCCCTCCCTTGGCAAAGGAGGTTTGCAATGGCAGATGGTCAAGCTCTGGATTTTAGATGCACTGTCTGGTTCTTTAGCCCTGTAGCTCTTGACTCTGCTCAAGCATGGGTTGGTGGTTGATTCTAGACATTAAACTCATTGGGGAGCCCTTGGGTGGTATCCAAGGTTCGCAGGGGCAGTAGCCACACTCTCTAATACCTACTGTGAAGGACACAGTGTAAGTTCTCAATCTCTGTGTGTTATCCTTCTACCTTAATCTGTGGCACCGGGTGGTAACTACTCTCCCGAAAGGGACTCGATGATGGCATTCAAGGTCTGCCTAGAGATAAAGGTCCAATAACTGATGGCGTTTGGGGCAATAACCAGC